>VZRE01002257.1:0-33754 GCA_013396775.1 Cephalopterus ornatus
CAGAAAAAAATAGGTCATGAAATTCAAGGTATATTTTAAACTCTGATTATGGGCTGGATAGAGGAGAGAGCTCTTTTTACTTCTATTCAAATGAACAAAAGGATTCCTAATACTTTCAGGGAAGGCAGGAGCAGGCACAGAGGCAATTCACATGACCCAACCTTAAATACCTGTCTGAGACACCAAAGCCAGGAACTTCACTCACTCTGGGCTGCCTGTAATGTAACTGCAGAGGGTTGGTCGTGTCAAAGGACTAGTCAGCACTGTGCAGCTCTGAATCACCATCTAAACGTACCTACATATTTTCTTTTTCCTAAATAAGGTACTATTTAAGGGCAATTAGGGTCCTAACTTGGGTATGTAATGTTAGATGTCTGACGGTGACTGGTGCAAACCTTCTCTGTGCTCAGTGAATGAAAGGAAAATCAAAATAATGAATGCCTTCCATGACAATATAAGAATATAATTTTGAAAATCCTGTTGTAAGTCAGCTTTCTTGGTCACTCATCTGGGTAAGGATTTGCAGAACTGCAAAATCAAAAGGATTTTTCTTGGTTTTGTCATTCTCCTCTTTTAGATGTACATGGCATTATGCTACAAGCATAGTAGTAAAACAATGTGTATGCAGAGCAAAATAATTTACATGACAACATCTTTACTATTTTTGTTTTCATTGTGATTTCAGAACTATGGCCATCACTCCAGGAAAAGCCAAGTTACATACCTTTATGACTCCAGTAAATAATCGATTACATTTTCTAAGGAGTTCAATTCCACTAGACTAGTGGAATTACAATACATATTTGTAATTACAACACCTTTAATGAACCATTGGTACTGTTAATAAAATAAAAATTAAGGATGAGATACTGTACGTTTACTCTGTTTGTTTACAGTTCTCTCCATTCATCTATTTCTACAATGGCTGCTGAAAGCTTTATTGTAATATTTCACAGTAAGCACTATGTGGTATATTCTGTGAGGTATATGGGTCACCAAAACACCTCCTAAAAAGTGGAAACAGATATGCCACATACCTAATGACAAATTGTAGACATTACAGGCTCTCTTTGGAATCTATTTCTTCTCAATTGTGTTTTAAGCTGTAAACAGACAGAACTTGGAATGTATGTCAGAAATATGCATGAAAAATACAGAGGGAACTGTACCTATATATTCAGACAGACTAATGTGCAAGTACTAAGAAAGAACGAATAACGCTCTTTGAGACTGAACTCTGTATATTTTCAGAGTGCCTTAGCATAAATGCTATCTCTATCTCGGGTATTTTTGAAGTGTAGATGGTGTATTGTATGATACTTCCCTTCCCAACACATTCTTCCCATCTGTGTGGAAAAAGAATTGTGGAGGACTTGTGGAAATCAGCCAGAGGTAAGCCTGCAACACCATTGTCAGAAGGTCAAAGAAAGATTTGGAGAACTGGAATAGACTTAGATGCAGAATACTTCCTGAAGTGTGAGCAGAGTTTTAGAGAAAGAATAACAGAATCACAGAATATACTGAGTTGGAAGGGACCCACAAGAATCGAGTCCAACCCTTAGCCCTGCACAAGACCATGACCAAAATCATACCACGTTCCTGAAAGCGCTGTCCAAATGCTTCTTGAACTCTGTCAGGCTTGGTGCTGTGACTTGCTCCCTGGGGAGCCTGTTCCAGTGCCCAACCACCCTCTGGGTGAAGAATCTTGATTGTTTGGAGATAGAGCTTAAAAAAAAAAAGAATAAAATGAATGTAGCTAACAGAGGCTGATGAGTGGAGCCAAAGGGTAAAAAAAAAGGGAAAAGTTTACTGGAAAAAGAGAGTCACAAATTAGGTTTTCTTAAAGTAGAAATTAAGAAAATGAAATGAGTCTTCAGTAAGAGATTGACAAGTGAGCTATCTCTGCAAATAGCTTTAGAAATCAGAGGCTAAAGACAAAATGCACATAGCACTTGACACATTTAGATAATTTTCGTTCTTCAAAGGGAGTCAAAATTATGTTTTCAGTCTCACTGAGTGTCTGTGAGATAGAATAATAAAATTATATTTCACAAATGGTTGGAACAAGGCATAAACCAGGATCATAATTTGCTATGATAGTTCACTTAACTACAAATATCACCTGGAATTCTTAACATCCTCTACTAAACATTTCTACATAGAACTGCATTTGTAGGAACAGTCAAAATTTAGGAGAAAGGTTAAAGTAGACATCCTCTGCTTGCTAAAAGCCAGATTTTCACCTTTAATAATAGCCAAAACCTTGAAGTAAAAATAAAAAAACAAAAACCAAAAAACATTAGAACATTAAAGCCTTTAAAAAATATCTGTTTTGTGGTTGCAGAACTGAACATATATGTACACATACATATATGTGCATTCAGCAACACAGATTTGGGTTTTTTTCTGTTACAATTTACTGATCCTTATTTACAGCTGGAAACTCCTTTACTCTTAGGAGTAAAGCTTCAGAGATTTCAGAGGAGCTGAGCTTGCTGGTTTAACTACGTTCAGCATCTGGAAATGATTATGATGATGACTACACTCTAGTTGTTTGATGGGAACATTTGGCAGCGTAGTAACTCCCCTGCTGCTGTTATTTGATGTGCTTTCATGATTATTTGTATGTGGACAAAGCACTATAAAAGGGTTAGACATAAGCAGGCACCTACATAAGCCCACATAGAAAAAAATTCTTAAGATGCTAGTAAAAGAAAGAGAATATGTAAAGGCTTATACAGCTTCTCAGTCTAATCTATTTTTTTTTATTTTTATTATGGCACGTAAAAGAGCAATCTGGCATGAGATGGAGGCCAGTGTATAGAAAACAATTGTGTATTTTACATTCATTTTCAAGTACTGTTAAATGTTTTGGAATTGCTCTGATCCTGCAATATTTCAGAACTGTATTACAAAGACACTGCTACCACATATCAGTAATACTAACAAGGACCAGATCTGTTGTGCGGATTTCTTTTCTCCATCTTTCCATTTAGAGTTATTTTCATTATTTTGGCTCAAGGAAATTATATCACCTCAATCATAGAATCAGAGAATCAGAGAATGAGTGAGGTTGGAGAGTGCTACCAGAGGTTACCTGGTCCAGCCTTGTTTAAGCAGAGTCCCCTGGAACACATTACTCAAAAAGTGTCCAGACAGCTTTCAAATATTTCCAGAGAGGGAAACTACACAACCTCTCTAGACAAGCTCTTCCAGTGCTCACTCACCCCCACAGTAAAGTTCTTCCTCATGTTCAGGTGAACCTCTTTTTCCAGCTACAACCTGTTTTCTCTTGTCCTGTTGTTCAGCATCAGCACAATGAGCCTGGCTCCATCCTCCTGACACCCTTCCTTCAGATACTTTGTTAAGGTCTCCTCTTAGTCGTGTCCTCTCTAGGTTGAAGAGGCCCAGCTCCCTTAGCATTTTCTCATAAGTCACCCTTTTCAGCCTTCTGTTGGACCCACTGCAGGAACTCTGTGTCTCTCTTGAACTGATGAGCCCAAAACTGGGCACAGCACTACAGCTGTGGCTTCATTAGGGCTGACCAGAGAACCAGGATTACCTCTCTTGACCTGCTGGCAATGCTCTTTCCAATGCACCTCCAGGTAACACTTGCATTCTCGGCCACAAGGTCACACTGCTGGCTCATGGACAAATTGGATACACCAGGACTCCTAGGTCCTCCGCAGAGCTACTTTCCAGCTGGTCAGCCTCCAGCCTGTACGGGTGCCTGAGGTTATTCTTCCCAATATGCAGGACCTGCACTTGCCTTCATTGAATTTCAGAAGATTCTGCTCTGCCCACCTCTTCAACCTGTTGAGGTCCTTCTGAAGGGCTGCACAGCCCTCTGGGGTATCAGCCACTCCTCTCAGCTTTGTGTCATTAGTGAACTTGCTGAGGAGTAACAGGTCATTGATGGATAAATTAAACAATATTGGACTCCATGGAGACACTGATAGCTACATAACAACTGTCTGAGACCCACCATTGAGTCAGTTCTTAATCCACCTCACCATCCACCCATCATCCAGCCTGTCATTCCTGAGCTTGCCTAGGAGAATATCAAAAGCATGGCTGAAGTCCAGATAATCACCTCTGTTGTTTCCAGAGGAAGACAAAGCAAACTGCTTCCTAGAGTTAGGAACATGGGAACAGTTTAATGGTGTCAACAGTGCTGCATCAGGACCTGCCAGCACTCCCAGACACCATCTCCTTACCTACTTATCAAAGACTCCCATCAGCACTGGCAGCTTAGTAGCTGATATGTACCCTTTCCAGCAGCTAACAGAACTTACCCTATGATGCTTCTGCGATGTAGGTAGGTATTAACGCAGAAGGAAAACTGAGACATAAAAGAACTACGTTATTTCTTCAAGGTTACAGTCTATAATAGGACTGGGAATTGCACCAGAGTTTCCTGCAAAACTGATCTTACATTTTATGCACTATTCTTTATTTTGTCATGATTTTCTTCTCTGCAGGAGTGATCATGAGCTAAACCCTGGAAGATGCCTGGCTTCTGCACTGGAATTACTGCCAGAGGTAATCTTCTTGAAAGACTAGTTAGGATGAGAGGACAACAGCCTAATTAATCCCACAATGACTCTTTCCCCTTTGCATTTTAAAATTTTGTGTGTAATTTCCTATTTAAAAGATCCCAGACCTTTCTGTGCCACAGAGCTTTCGATATTAACTGACCAATACTTCTATTTTTTTCCTACAACTATCACAGTCTCAAATCTCTAAGTAAAACAATTTCATTTCTAACTAGCCTCATGCCTTCTAGGCACAGGAAGACTCCCTGTATTGCTTTCTAGTAATTGCTAGAGCTCAAACAGAGAACAATAATGTCAACATTATGAAAAGAATAACCACATCTACTTTGTTTTTCTCTATAACAATGTTCCTTCTTGCAAGTGGGGTAAAACACTTTGGAAAGGTAAAAGTTTGTTAGACACTATTCAGGTATTGCTGAAAGATCCAAACCAGCACCAGCTTAACTCAGATGAGATATATTTCTAGAATTGATTCAGAATGTTTTTTCCTGTTTGTTTTATGGTAACTCACTGAACCATAAAATTTTGGATGACTGTATTTTTTTTTTTACTTTTTCACTGTTTATTGAAGGCCTGAGCATCAGTACATTTTCAGTCCAAGGTTTTTAAGGCCTCAGCATGGATGTAATAGTGGCCTGAACAATAATAGCTTTTTACAGAACACTCCTTCAGAAGAGAAGAAATTAATTTCTTCAATAGGTAGAAAAAATGTATAATAAATTACCCTCATCTTATGGTTCTATGTTTCTAATCATTACTTCAGTATATAATTTAAAGGGTTATAGATGTTGAAGGAAAAGGCATCATATTAGGTTAAAAATCAGAGATACTAGATTGATCAGCAATTAAGTCCGGTGAGGGCATAAACACGTTTACTCTTAGACTGAGAAATATTCCTAAAATATGAATAGCCTTCCATGATTTCTTCAATGTACCTTTTCCTCTCAAGGTTAATGCTGCATGGAAAAAAGTAGAAAACCCACTCATTTCTCCATATAATGCTTCCTGTCTTTTGAGAGGTTAGAGTATTTTCTAACCACATTATAAGGAGTTTGCTTTCTAAATTATCTCCAACAGAGAATTCATTCAGACTTATCAGTCTGTCATCTTTCAGAAGCAGACTCAGGATGTTGAGATTTTGAAAAGATTCAGTAGTAATGGAGTTGCTATTTTACTATTTGGCCTCTCTGTGCTATGTATTATTTTGAATTCTTTTCCCTTACCTACATATCCAAACCTTTTCAAAAGCAGCATAGGTGCCTGCTCCCTTCCAAACAAGATCCTGGGAGGTCACCGCTCCAGTAGCTCTTTTCTGCAAATCATGATCTTGATTGTTTTCTTCTTTCTTTGATAACACTTACTTAATAGTGATGAAATCAATTGTAGGAATTTTTCCCATAGCTTACCCACAATACATAGTTAACAGATAAAAGTACGCATGATCCTTCATTGTATATGCTATGTATTGATATGAATACTGAATTTTGAAGTCTACTGTTCTCATCTATACTGTATAGGTCAACAACTTCCAGATATGTTAGTAATAATTGGCAATAGGAGTGAGGGCAAGGACATCAACTCCTTACTGCTTCCCTGACATGATTCATATAGAGTGAGATTTAGTTGCTGCAAGTAGAGATTAAAGACTCAAGAACTTTCCCCAGACTCACTGTAGGTAAAAGGTTTGCAGGTTTGCAGGACTACTGTGTTCTTTTGCTCATCCTCAAAATAGAAATTCCCTGTACAGTACTGCAAGCATGGCCCTAACTGAAGGAGGTATGATCACCTATAAAAGAGAAATGGCTTTATTACAATTTAGTTTTATGTTTTTCTGATGAAGGACACCTGTCACAGAGAGCATCACACCACGTCAGTGATACTATTGTTTTGAAACACAGATACTTGTCTGATGTGACTTCGTTGATACTACTTACACTATAGTTTGAGCAGAACTTTAATGTTTTCACAAAATAAAATTACATCTTTATACCTGTTGAATTAAGACAGTAAATATATGAAGTACAGTTTTCTTTTTGAATTTATAAAAAAAGTTTTTAAAAATTACATTGTAAAAATAATTTTGTTAGAATCCAGTGTAATTCTTCAAATGCAGTAATTACTGATATACTGTTTCTTGATAAAATTGTAATTCATACTCTGAAATAAACTATCATGAGCACATTTCTTCATGAAACAACTTTCATTAAAAATGGTTGTTCTTTTAGCTGGAAACAACACTTTACCACCTAGTCAGTGTTCTAAAATCATATATATACTTTATAATACACATAATATAAGTGATTATATAAAGTATATATACTTTATAATACATTGCTAAAAAGGCAAACAGTAGCAAACCAGTCATCTTCTATAGTCAAGGTGTGAATCAAACAGACTACCTCCAAAGAAAATATGTCAATTGAGTGGATGCTGTCTGCAGTTACTACTTACCGCCATCCAGGTTCATGGTCTGTATTCTTACTATTCACATGCTGAAGCTCCTTCTTCAAGTGGTTTTCTAAAATATTGATTTAGAAAAGAATACTTTAGAAGTAGCCAGCAGAATATGTGATACAAATTCCTCCATCTATAGATATGAAGACATGGAGGTAGTTACTGCTTACTTGGGCTGAAACAGGGATTTAAATGTATGTACTAGATGCTCAGCTGATATGAAAAGGATCATGTCTTCCTCACATGCAGCCCAGCTGCACAGCATCATACCAGGTAACCTTCTGTCCCAATGTTTGTTCTCCACCACGCAGGACTACCAAAGGCTCTTCAGTTTGTAAGAAGAATTGTAATTAAAATAATAGGAGTAAAACTGGTTACACTGTAGCACATTTGAGTGACCTGGGGGATGAATTAGGCATGGTTTTACTGAAGGCTACCACAAAACCATAAGTGTGTGCTCCCAAAACCACCAAGTTTTTAATAGGTGTGTGATTCTCCTCTCCTTCACATTTTGTCATTACTGAGTTCAGCCCTCTATATTAAGGAGGCAGAGAAAAGACAAAAGGCACTACCTTGCTTTGGGCATTGTTTTCAGAGGAAAGTTGCAACAGGACCAGGTACTCAGGTTTGGAAGGACATACCATGACAACAGAAAATGGGAAGCATTACTACTCACATAAGCATCTTACTTTATATAAGTAATCCCCTGCTCAAACCAAACCACTGTTTTGTCTGATGTTCCTTGGTTTGCAAAGCAGAGCTGTGTTTCATTTGTGAGTGACCAGTTTCCTAATTGGATATCCATCTGTGTTTTTCCTGCTATACCAATGTGTTCTGAACAGAAGATTCACAAAGCAACAACTGAGAGTATTTGGATGATTACATTTAACTGATTTTTGTATGTTAAAGAACTGAATGAGTAACAGCTGTTTACCTGGCAACCTGCCATTCTAAATACTACCACCATATTTTTTATTTCTATAGGTCACAGCACTGAGATGTAACATCCTTGAAAGCTCTAACCTTTCTGTTTCTGGACACCTTGTGACTCATTGACTGTATCTTTACTATTCAGGAGGATGTTCCAAAAGTTATTATCATCACTGCAAATACACGTTGTTCTTTAGGGTACATTGAGAATATATGGTTAAATTTTAACCAGATTTCAATGTAACAACTGTTTCAGCAGATGTTTCTTCTGAATTTTACGTATTAGGGCTGTTCTTACTTGTAAACTATGTTTTAACACTGAAGGGAAATAGCACAGTTAGTTAACCACAATTCAAAAATAAAGAACTCTTTGAAAATAACTAACATACACAGGGAACTATGGGAGCCTTGAGATATCATTTAGTTTTCTTCCAGCTTAAAGGTGGGATCAGTTATACTATTGTCAGCCTTGACAGATGCAAATCTGACCTGTTCTTAAAGACCTCAAGTGTGTGTGTGTGGGAAGCTCACAGGCTCTTTTTTCACATGCTCCACTGTCCTTATCCTTTGAAATGTGACTTTTTCCACTAGCGGTTTAAGGCTACTGTCTCTTGTTCTGCTTGCCACAGGCACAGACTTGCATCTCGAGTTTGTATCTTTGTACCCTATCCTTTCCTTAGACAGTACACCTGTCCCCTGCTTAAGGGTTCCTACCATCTATCTCCAAAACTCTAGTGAATGAAACATGCAGTAAGTGTAAAATATATGCCATTCAATTTGCCAGGAATTATTCACTATTATGATTGCTGAATAAATGCTAATGCTTCGATTAAATATCCCCATTGAAACATCTCAGCATTATAAAACTCCTATTATAAAACTCCTGAGGGCACAGTAGTATAGAATAGAAATAAAGGTGTCAAATATTTCTACTTTTGTTTTACCTAAAGATGTGTACATATCTCTATATTGCTTTCCAATTTGCATACTAGCATGTGTATGTAATGTATTATTACATGTATTAAGTTGGGCCAATACCACCTACATTTTTCATCAGCAATGTGGTGTTTCAGGCTTCTCAAATATCAACTCTCCCCCCACCAAAAAAACCCCAACAGCTGAAAACATAAATCTTGGAGTTGGCAAAATAAAAAATAGGTGCTTTATTACACCACAGCATTTCCTTCAACTTTCTCTGTGGTATCATTTGAAGCCTGCTTTCTAAAACAGAATTTGAACAAACGAATCCTTCTGTCCTCACTTTTGGTTGTCAGCAGTGCTTCAGTGCGAGATGAAATAAATTGCCAGTCTCTTTCATCTTCTATAATCAGCTCTGCACAGCTGAGTACACCCACATCCCTGTGAGCTGCCTCTGCCAGCACAAATTCTGTGTGGAACGGGAAGTCTTTGTTAGTGCCATGTTTCTAAAGTTCTACACAGAGGTGGGTTTCATTATTTTTATTTCTCCCTTTTTCTCCTGTGCACTTCTCTGCCTGATAAACTGTTGTACAATCCATTTTCTTCCAGAGACAAGTTTTTAGCTGGGCATATTATTTTCAAAATATGCTTGATGTAGGGTGTTTCTATTCCAATGGGTCCTACTATCACTGGTAGCATCAATGCTTTTGCAACACAATACTTATAAACTGGAAATTGTTTGAAGAAGCCTTCAACCAGTCTAACAGCAGGTCAACACATTTCATTTTTCAGAAGTGTGAAAGCTCTAAGTTTGTGGCTGCTGCATCAGAGCAGGGCATTTACTTATCACAGAGTTATTTTTGTCTTTCCATGATATTTGCCCTGCTCAAGAACAGTGCAAAAGACATCATCAGGCAGGTGAGGACCACTGTTTCCAGACTCACTAGCAGGCTAAATTTCCAGGCTGTTACCTTGTATCAAATCAATTCTTGGGGAAGTGAGAGGCAATCAACTGAAAATCTGGCACTATATGTACAGAGATGTGGAGATGAACTTTGTTAGTGCACTTATTGGGCCAGGTGACAGGTGATACAACTGTGGCACCCTAGCCTCCAGGTCATCAGCTTAAACCCAGGGCAAGTCAATAGAGGGAAACATGTTATGGGCAGCTGTGCAAGTCCCAGCAGACACGTCGAGACAATCATCCTACCCACCACACTTGCTGGCAGCCCATGACAGTGTGGAAAATCACTGTTTTTTACAGAAACTATGCTATTCTCCTTCCTGCCCAGAGTTAGCTCTTGAAGGATAAAACTGTACAGACTTTGACATTTGAATGCTATCTTCTACAACCAGGGCTAAGGACTGAAGTTTTCAGGCACTTTCCCTATCCTGGTATGCATTATATAGAGGTAAATAAAAGTACAGCATACTACACCTCAGTAATCAATGAGTTGAAACAGTCCACCAAAAGGAAAACAAGGCAGACTAGAAGATAAACTTTTTCCTACCTATTTACTTCAAACAAACCCTTTTCTGCATGCTAAATGATGTCAGTAGTAGAAGTCTAAGTCTACAGCCTGGTTTCTTGTGTGCTGGTATGTTCTGTGAGAAGGAACACATTATTAAGTAGTGAGACGTAGCAGGAGATGCAGTTTTTTCATAAAATAATAACAATACTGGTCAATTCTGAGGCAGAAGCAAAACATGGCATGACCCTATAGAATCTGATTCTCCCAAGACATGCACAACACACGTTTTTATTAAAAATTATTTTTAAAGTTCTTAGAATTTAGAGCTCATAGAATTTTTTAGAGCTCTTAGAATTAAGTATTCACTCTTCAGGAAATTAATATTTCAGCATTTGTTTGAAAGAAAGTGGACTATTAACAACAAGGCAGATATCATGATGAGAGTCTGTTATAGACCCACCAGCCACGATGAAGAGACAGAAGTGTTCTATAAGCAGCTGCGAGAAGTCTCACCATAGGTAGCTCTCGTTCTCTTCAATTTACCAGGTGCTGCTGGAAATACAATACAGCAGAGAGGAAACAGCCCAGGAGTTCCTGGAGCATGTGGAAGATAGCTTCCCCACACAGCTAGTCAGTGAGCCAGCTGGGGAATGAACAGCACCGGACTTGTTCTTTGTGATCAGAGAAGGACCTGTGAAAGATAGAATCATGGATTCATTTACATGGGAAAAGACCTTTAAAGAATGGTGACTCAATCACTTTCTTGTGCAGTGTGTTCCAGTGCTTGGTAACACTTTCAGAGAAGAAATTTTTCCTAATATCCAATCTAATTTTCCCTTGGTGCATCCTGACGCATTTTCCTCTTGTCCTACCACTTATTACTTGGGAGGAGAGACCAACCCCCCACCTTTCTACAATATGCTTTCAAGTAGTTGTAGCAAGTCTTAAGGTCTCCCCTGAACCTCCTTTTCTTCTGGCTAAACAACCTCAGTTCTCTTAGCCGCTGCTCATAAGACTTTCATTTTAGATCCTTCACCAGCTTCACTGCCCTTCTTTGGACACTCTCCAGTGCCATCCCCAGAAGTATTTGCTGTAGATGTACCCCTTAAAGACAGGGTTTAGTGCTGAACTTGGCAGTGCTGGGTTAACAGTTGGACTTGCTAATCTTAGAGGTCTTTTCCAACCTAAACAATTCTGTGATTCTATGATTAAGGGTGCTATTTAGCAGAGCAAGGCTTATATATTATTCTACCTTTAAAAAATGTTTTAACAGCCAATAAAATTGCTCCCTGTGACAAGTAGTTTCCAGTCTTCAAGTCACAGCTGAAAGTGCTGTTAATATTTTTTTAAATTACTACATATTCACTATTTACCTCTAAATTGCCTAGTTGATCTTTGGGCACAAGGAAAAAGAAGTTGTAAATTTTTCCAAGGTGTGTGTATCGTCAATGCACTCTGCTTTCACTCTTCTTAGAACTGAGGGGTACTGCAGGCAGTCATTGTGCTCTTGGGGCTACTGGGAGCAGGAAAAACAGGTTTCTGTGAAGTCTTGTTCTCTGCTCACTGAAGAATTCTGAAATGAGAACTTTCTGGAGAATACATTTCACCTCCTGATTTTGTGGTGTGCACACGCCCACTAAGCCATGTTGAACAACACTGAGGAAGAGGTACCATTACAACCACCCTTCTAGAGAATTTTCTTCTACATGAATTCTTCAAGCTTGGCATTCAAAAGCTGAATGGACACCCTGTGTAAAAACATTTTGAGTTGAAGGGTAATCACATCTTCACATAGGCTCCCAAATATTTATGAGTGTCGTATAAACACAAAATGTAGATGTGATATGTCCCCTCCTTTGTAAAATCACTTACAGATCAGAATAATATCTTGTAAATACTTATAGTCATAAATATGCACAGCACAGGAAATGCAACTGCTGTAGCTATATCATAAGAGGAAGTGACCTGAACCAAAAGGAATACCTAACTACCAAGTATGTCAGAACTTAAAGCCTAAATTTTGTTACTCATAAGAGGCCAAAATAAAATTCCTAAAGTTGAACTTCCTTGAGCTTTGAGGTATTTCAAATTTGAAATCAAAACAGGAATTCTGAGTCCATTGGTAATGTCACAAAAGGTCAAATACAGTTAACACAATAATACAAGTAACAAAGTTTAAGGAAATTCAAAATGAAGTCTGGTTATGACTTCAGACCACTGAAGAGATAATTCTAAACTTTTCCCCACAGGTTTATCTTGCATATTCTTCACTTAACTATAATGTACTTTACAGAAATCTCTGTTGTGGGTGTAAATATTATCAGGAAAAGAGCAGTATAATTATATGTGAATTTATGTGTCTCAGCAAATTAATAATTGGCATTTATTTCTGAATCAATAAACCCTTCTAGTTATCTGTGCTTATAGAAGGCTCCTGATTGCTGCCAATATTAAAATCAAACAAAGGTCAGAAATTCCAATCACACACTTAAGACTATCCTGGAAAACAGGGCTGAAGTACTTTGACCTGGATAAAGGAGCAGACTGTCTTTGTCCAGCCACCTTTATGGGAATTGAGCATTTAGATGTGGAGGCTTCAGGGCTCAGCTCCTGGCTGTGACTGCTCATAGGGTATGATGGCCGTGTCCTCGAGGGTCAGGAAGAACCAGCCAAACTGCAAGTACCCTGTTTATGGCTATGAAGGCGGCAATGCTGATGTCCACAACATTTCTCATTTTCATACCTCTGTTTGATAAAGAACAACCTGTTTTCAGTAAAGTTAACAAGGTCCATCATGTTAGTCAGGCAGGAGCTAAGTTGCAACCATATTATTTTTGTCAAAATTTTGTTTCATCAAAGCAATCTTTCCAACCATTAAGGGAAAAGAAGGTCAGGATAACAGTTACCTGGAAGTCAATGAAATCAGCAACTCCCTCCCAAAGCAGGAAATTTTTTGAAAAATATTTGGACTAGCAGAGTGTTTTCCCTCTTGCTTAAGAGCATCTGGGGTAAATGATAACCTTCTTTGCACAAAAATCTAGATGCTTCAGGCTATCTACTGTAGCAAATATGAAATCAAATCCATATGCATAAAACGACATATAGGCATGCATGAAGTAGCTACATTAGTGCTACTGTTGAAATACTTAAGAAACCTGTTGCAAACTTGTTCCTTTAAGTTTGATCACAGTTGTATTGGAAAAGTTTAAAGCAAAATTAAGATGCCATGTGGCTATTGCTATTTATTGCTGCTAATACAAATCAGAACATTAAATATTAGCAGAGGATATAGCCCAATGCCAGTATTTGTCCTTTTTATAACACTAATTTCATTACTAATTTCTAATGAATAATTTTATTCGTTAAAATAAGCACTTTAATATTCAGAAAATGGTTATGTTCAAGGTAATTTTTTCTAATTTCTAAATACTAATCTATCTCATTCCAACATGTCGGTTGTCTACAAAAAAGCTCTTTTTAAACTATGTGAATTGAATTTAGCTTTTCTCAATGTGGTTTACTAAGAGCAATACACTCGATATAACAATAATATTCAGCAAAATGAATATTGAACAGCTGGAGCTGGGACCTAAGTAGATTAAATGAAAGCAACTCAATGCTCAGTGCCTAGTTAGATCTCGACACATAAAATGTCAGTAAACACGGCATTTGCTTTATAGTATTTTCTAGGTGTGTTTATGTTTAGAGAGAAGGATTTATTTTTTGCAAAACGTGTTTCATAACCCTCTCAGCAGTAGACTGATTGGCAGAAGCTTCTTTCTTACCTTTATTTTGTATAACTGTTAGGTTTTATTGCTCTTTCCTCTATTTGACAGTGGTTTTCCTTTTGAAGGCGAGAAAAGAAACCTTCTCATTAGCTACAGATGGCACAAGGCTAAATCCACTGTCAGAGAAATTTGCTTGCAATTGTTTATTCCCATTACCAGTAATACATAGCATGTGGGTGAAAGAGACGCGAGAGACAAACAATACTTTTGGACAATGCAGAGTATCACAACCTTGCCCTATTGTACATTAAATTTACATTACATCCAGTAGCCAAGGAGAACATTAAATATGTTGATATTATAAGTTTGTAATATCTTTTCTCACAAAGTGGTGATATGATTTTGTACTATGAGGATTTGTACAATTCTAGACAGAACTGTGACTTTATTAATGGTCACTTATTAAATTTCTGAGATTCCAAGTACTCTGCAAGGTGGAGTTCAGAGACCGTGGCCAAATCCTACAGGTTCTGTAGGGAGTCTATAGAATGAGGTGCACAGCATGTTACTGCAGGGGAGATCTTCTTCAAAGTACCTCTGTGATTTTTTTGTTTTGCTTTATTGCCCCTGTGTTTTCATCACTGTGGTGTTGAGGGATATTATATTCACAAGGCTGCTATTGAGGGAAACATCTGAAGAACATTGATAATGCTGTGTACTGGAAAAACCACTTCTATAGGTGTAGATTTCCTTCTTAGAGAATTAAAATTTTGCAGACATGCATCTGAAACCCAAGTTCAACTTCTTGATAGTTTAAGACTTTTTGGAATTAACATTTTGGCACCGCTTATTACGGAAATGGGACCCAAGTGTAATTCTTGGATCCAGACCTATACATGGATCCAAGTTTTCCCTATTTGGTGCTTGATGTAACTTCTGTTGAAGCCAGTGAGAGATGTTCCACTGACTTCACAAAAAATACATCAGGCCCTTGGCTGAAAAAATATTTACACAGAGGAATTCATCTCACCACTAATTTTAGTAAACATGTTTTTAAACTTTGCTTACAACATTTTCCATTAAGAAGAAAAGCTAACAAAATGAAATGCTCTTTCGAATATGAATTCTGTCTTGACAATATATTGAAAAGACTTTCCTAATGACAAATTAAAATGCTCATATGAAACACATATGCCCATTTATTATGCATATACTGTTAAGACTTACAGAAGAAAAAATGTGTGGCTCAAAAAAAACCCACCAAAAAAATTTGGTTATTATATCTGTGTCTAAACAGTAATGGAAAACCACTAATTTTTGTATAGTTTAGAGAAAGACTCTTGAGACAAAGTCAGGTTATATTCAGTATTAATTTTAGAGATTATAACTCTACACAGGTCTCGTGAGAGCATGAAAACTAATCAGTGTTTTATTTTGTTGTCTGTATAGCTAAGATTTTTTGCATGTATCAATACCTTGTTTTACTAAGAAACTGTGGAAATTTCCTTAGCACATTAAAAAAAAAAGTCTTTAAAGAAACTAAAAAATGCTGCTATGAAAACAAACTATCCACAAGTGCTGTCTTGCTGAAGCTAACAAGTTCCAACAACTGTTAATTTCGTCTGGTTCCTTGGTGGAAGGTTTATATTGCAAACACATTCCCAGTTATGCTGTAATCCATCTCAAAGGTGGCATGATATCAACACTCTGGCAGCCAGGGCCGAGTCTGTGGGTATGAGGGTAAGAGAAGGGCATCAAAAAAAGAAACAAATCTTGGTTCCTGCAGTTCAAAGGCTGGTCCCATCAGAGCAGAAGGAGCTTATTTTGATTTTATATTTTGGTAAGAAAAACTGACATGAGTTTGTGTCTATTTGGCTTCTGCCAGATGGAAAGGTTTACTCATGAGAGGCAGCTGTTTTAGCAAATTACCTCACTGTGGTATAATGATTGAGTTATAACATGCTATTGAAGAAAATCCTTTCGTTTCCCAGTGAGATCATGATAACTAGAAACAATTTCAATAAGATTTTTGATTTACTTTGGAAAGAGTTCAGTTGGAAAGACTGGTGATACAATGATGTATTTCTTTTGTTCATGTTTCTTATATGTATTAAGCATTTGGTTTTACTCTGAACTAATGTATTTATAATTTTCTCTGGGGTAATGTATTTCACTATTTAAAAATATGACTGCAATTGCACTGGGAAGGAAGCTGCTCTATATACAATATACGTTACTGAAAAAATGGTTGCAGAACTTGCAAAGAATTGATTCTTTGCCATTTATACACCTACTTTGTGCTTACATGATTAAAATTATTTCAAGAGAAAATATAAGAAAAAACAGCACAAGCTACATACAGTCTGCATTCAGAAGGGTTATGAAGGGGTAAACCTTTTTGGGGGCTTTAAGTGAAGTTGGCTTGGCTATTTGGAGAAGCTGAAGGGAAAAAAAAATCAAAACAAAACAGAACAAACAAACAAACAAAAAATCCACCACCACCACCACCACCACAACAAAAGAAACAAAAAAAAACCCTACAAACAAACATTTTCACCATTTTAATTTCATTGCTGTAATTTTTCCTAGAAACAGAATTAGCATGCTGGAGAATAAAGTGCTACAGAACCTTTGGCAAGATCTTGGCCTCTTGGTCACAGAGGTGCCTTAGGAGGTCTAGTAAAAATTGGCTGTGATGTCCTCTGGCATCAGCTGCACTTCCTGTGGCTGCTTCAACTACAGCTGCCCAGCGCTTGCATTTGTAGAGGCCAATGTCAGTCTTTTCAGCTTTTTTTTTACCCCAGCTCCATTTTGAGATATTTGTTACAGGCTGTACTTATGAAATAAGATCTGAACTGGATACACAAAAAGTTTTCCTTTCTTCTAATAGGCCTAAGCCTCTGTCCAAGTAAAGGTGAGTGTAGGAAACCTTGCTCATGCTCTCCTTAGCATCAATACTCTTCCCAGAGCCTGCCTCCCCACTCAATGAGCTTAAAAAGCAAAATCCTTTTTCTGATCAAGCTGTTTCTTTCAGTCATCTTTTCTTTGACTATTGGAGTGGAAAATGAACTTTCAGTCCTGCTCATGAATATTTTAGGACACAGCTACAGAGATTGACCAGATGCTAATCCTTTATGAGCCCCTGGCCTCTTAAAGAGTAACTCTCTTGTGCCAGGCACTTGGTAAAAAAAATTTCAATTAGCTTAGGAAAATCTGTTCCCCACATTTAGTTTATACAGGCTAAAATAACCAACAAGAACCCACCAATAACAGCACTAGCAACTTGATTGCAATACAGCTTGATATGGTTTATGACATCTGGCCACAGGAAGGGCACTCTGTACACACCACAGCATTGTTTTAGGCCCTTCTGGAGAGGGTATAATACTTCAGCTTGGTTAGCCAGTTCTATGTTTGCACAGTTCATTGATCCTGGACAGCCTCTGAGGCACAGCAACCACAGCAGCAAATTTAGTCTAGACAGAGGTTTTATTTACTTTTGTGACTGCAAGTGTATACTTTGAATGAGCAACTTCACTGACTTGCCTCAGAGTGAAGCCCACATTGTATTTTCATAATCACTAAACAACACAAAAACCACAAGCAATTTAAAACACTGTTTTCACCATGCATGGTTGTCTTGCATTTTATTCGTTACTAGCTGTCCACTTTTTATATGTTATTGTGAAGCTCTTTGCAGTTTTCTTCACCAGTGAATCACTTCAGCACTTATGCCATCTGCTCTGTGTATTGCCACCATATTTACCATCTCTACCAGCTTATTAATAAGAAATTTAAGTTCCAGTATCTCTTTTTACCAGTTGTGAATGAGTCATTTCTTCTTCTTCCTTATTCAGAATGCACAACATTTACAGTTCAGTTGTGCTGAATATGCAATATAGGGTACATTCAATTAGCATTGTCCAGCAGTAAACAATGTTTGTGCCTCATGTTTGTATCTACCTATCCAGCCCTAAAGTCTGTATTTTGCTTATATAATCCACATATTCTGAAACCTGAGGAGCTTTATAAAAATTTTGTTTATTTGTCGATAGGAAAGATCATAATCGTATATAACAGGGGAGTTCTACTTCAGGAATATGTTATTCAATTTTCAAATCATAGAAAACATTCATGATTATCCTATCTCTAGTCCACTTGGGAAACCACCTCAATTTAATAGCTTGTTTTTCCCTAAGCATACTTTATGGATTTATTAACCTGCAATGTTTCCTTCTTTATGTCATCAGGCATATCATCTGGGCAGTGATCTTTAGATAGCAACATCACTTGGGAAATCTGCTAGAAACTTACACTCCCGATAAACCTTGCTTTTTGCTGGCCACTGAGAGGGGAGAGCAGGTGTGTGAGCAAGTAGGATTGACAAGTTACAGGCAGAAAAGTGGGCTGCTGGCAGGGAGGATGCTGGGATCCAGGAAGAAACCATACTGGGAAGAACTCCTGGGAATGAGACTAGCAGTGACTGCTTGAGCTACTGTGTCCGGCCCCTAACAAAGGCAGACAGTTGTGGGACCAGTCAAAAGGGTCTACATTCCCCACATGCTCCATAAAATATTTTCCAATACCCCACAGCAAAATTAAAACTTATAGTACAAAACAGAGCACAAGGATATTTTTAATGTACTAAGTCCATGAAGTAACTGAAAATGTGAAAATTAACAGATGACTTTAGAAGACAGATTATGCCAAAAACAAAGACAAAATAATTGCAATAGACCCACCAGTACAACCTTGTGAAAATTTTTTCCTGAAGACATATTTGTCAAACTATAAGCATGTGTGCAAATTATACAAAGATAGAGACCTTGATCTTGGCCCTTGCATTCAAATTTGGTATCTCTCTGCCCCATAGTGCTTAGGATCAACAAATTTTTTGTGAATGGGTGAAAGGAAGTCCTTGCACCCATTTAAAAAGTTCATGTGTGCATAGTGCTTACCTTGGAATAAGGTCTACCCAATGCTGAATAATTTCCAGGTAATCCATAAAAGCCTTCTGACTATGAAATGAACTGGGGTTTTTATAAGGTCTTATGGTCCATGGTCACTGTTCACAGGGGTGGCAAAACATACTGTTCTCATTAAAAAATCCACATATTATTTCTTCTTTATGACATGTGGGGTGTTAATTTCTCAGAGAGAAGTTTAGTAGAATTTATTTAACACAGGTAAAGTAATGAGATGGGGTTTTTTTCCTTCCAAAAAGTGACTAAACTATATTCCACAAAATGGAAAAACACTGTATCTGAGAGAAATGAAGTGTTTCGGACTAAACTGTTAAAATTAATTTCCAGTCACTTGTTAATATTTATTATTGAAAAGAGATAAATGGGTTTGGAAATAGGGAACCATCTTATCACAGAGTTTATTTGTTACAGGATAGGGAATAAAAGAATATTAAACTGTGCAAACACAGTGTTTTCTGAAAAGACACTCACTGCCTTCCAAGGGATTTTAGACAATATTCCATGACACTGAATGGCAGACAAACTGGAACTATCTGGATGCGATAAAGGACTTTCAAATATGCAAGATTTTCATTTTATTAACCAGAGCACATGTAACTAATCTTGGAACCCAGATAACTATTCCTTTCAAAGCAATTAGCCTTGCCTCGTTAATATGCTGCTTAACATTTGCTTGGGACTTTCTTTTGATTTTTTTTCCCTCATGAGTGAAGTATATTTTGAATTTTTTAAAAAGATAATTAGAATAGATTGCATGCATTAAATCTGGGAACATCTACAGTCAGACACTCCAGAAGGCAAGAAACTGACATTTGACCTTGAAGCATTAGAGAAGTCATAGACATTTGGACTGAGTGCAAGAGATGCAATTTTCCTTCTTGTATATCATCAAGAAGAGATGGATTTGGCACTGGTCAAGCAAGAAAAGCTTATACAGGATGCTCATTAAACTTTCGCCTTTCTGTGGCTCTTTAATTTTACAGAAAAAATGTAAGAGAGTAGCATAAATGAGAATCAGATGTGATTCTGCAGCATCATAATATATAACTTGGAGAATTCTTTATTATTTTATTATGTTACCAGACATTATGTAGTTTCATCCCTATCCAAAATTAATTAAACAGGCATTCTTATGAGTCCTGCTATGAGCTAAGAATGTGAAAATTTTATCTTTTGAGGTGAATTCAGTAGTTATTATTCTGTCTTGATCCTCTTTGGAATCTGTTAACGGGTCTTGGTACTACAGAAGACATGAGGTGATGGCATGTCTTAGCTAGTTGAAAACCTCATAGTGAACATCAAGCTATGGTGCATAAGCATGGAAGAATCTTTGCTTCACACCTGAAGCACCTGAAGCCAGAGGGCTTTTTACATCTCATCTGCCCTGGTAATTAACATTGAATAGGTCAAGTAGCATCATTTAAATTAAAGGTTTTTGATCCAAAGCAGACAAAATGTAAGAAACTGAGGTACCACTCCCAGATGAAAGTCTTTTGGCAGTAAGGAGAATTGTCAGAGAGGCAGCTACAGTAGAAAGTTGCAAAGTATCCCTTCACCCTACAAAAGATACATGTGTCCAAGGCCTTTTTGCAACAGAAGATATTTTTCTCCTTGCCTGAGCTTCTAGTGACCTTTGATTTGGCACTGCACACATGACCTGAACACATTGGAGCCTTGAGAGAGCACTCTCTCCGCTATCAGAGAGAGGGTGGTAGCTCAATTTCATTTTTAGCAAGGAGTGTTTTCAGAGAAAGGAGGAGGTGAGAAAAAACCAAAAATTCTATTACCATTACTCCTGAAAATTCAGAGCAAATAGTTCCTTAACAGCAGGCATGATTCAGAAGCAAATGGAGAAAACTGTGAGCTCTGACTGTCTCTACTGGATTCAGCAGAGGCATTTTCTGCTGCTATTGCTTGTGGTACTGTGTGAGCTTTGAACTGGGGCAGCTGAGGAACCAGTACATACTCACATCTGCCATGCCCACTCCAGGGCAGTAACCTTTGGCAGCAGCACAAAGGGACAGCTGAGAGCAATAACCTTGTAAATATCCCCATTACAACTTGCCAGAAACTGTGAGTCAGAGTCCCTGACATGAACATTTTATCTGTAAGATGATGGAAGATTTGTGATGCATTTTATTCATGTCTCAAAATAACGTCTTCTCCTTCTCCGGTCTGTGTGCCTCCTTACTCCCACAGGCACATCATTTCTCATCGTTTCTTTCCTTCATACTAGCACTGCAGCTAATTCACCTGGAGCAAAACCCTGCTCATTTTTGTTGCCAATCCAGCTGATCAGCACAATGCAGTCTGAGGGTTACTTCCTTTTTTCTGAAGTATAGTTAACTGGATAAACCCTCTGCCAGCAGCATTGCAATTGACAGCCATTTCTCAGAGGCAGTCTCCCACCCTCAGCGTGCTGAACCATTACACAAGCTAAACTCATCATGTGTGAGGGCCAGGCCAAAAACGGAGCCCCAGGCTTCTTGAAATACAAGCCAGTGTGTTAAGCAGCTGAGCACTCAGCCTGCCTTCCCTGTGCTGTAGCTACAGCAACGCTGTGACTATCTTGTGGGGCTCACTGTAATTGACCTGCTACCTCCTAACTGAAATGCCTTGGTACAGTATAATAATGAATCCATAACAATAGCTCTGCACAGTATATTACTATTCTAATCAGGTATTTTAATGGTAGCAGTATACTCCTTAAAGCTAGCATTCATTTGCCTCTTTTGCCTTGTAGAAATCCTGCTGCTAAGGCAATGGATAGCTGTAAAGCTAATGGTCTTTCTCAAACTGCCCCTTCTGTGAGTGAGAGAGAGAGGGATAGAAATCATAGTAATCTCCAGCCTTTTGTGTTAAAACAGAATGAAAACAAGAATCATTCAAAAATAATGTGCCAGGCGGCCTGTGTTAATATTTATGTTGACATTAATATTGATAAGAGTGCACCTTATGCATTGTTGTCTACTCCCAGCATCCTTAAGTTCCCTGTTATTCCAGCTAGTAGTCATTACCTCGCATCTTCCTCTGTACACAAAGCTTCAAACAGCCTTGGCAGGGCTCCAGCTCACTTACGCTTAAATGGACACTCAAGCTTCGACGGACACACAGCTAAGTAGAGGCCAATAATTCAATACAGTATGACTGTACTGGGGTTTCTAGTAAATCCATCAGGCAGTAAATATCATCTGAAGCCAATGCAAGCTTTTATCTTTCCAATTTTGTGTATGTCTGTGTGAAGCCCAGGCATTCAGCGAATCATGTAATTTATTCTGCAGTGCAGAGCCTGGGCTGCCTCAGACATCATATTGACTTTTTTTCCATCTGTCAGGGGCAGTCACTGCTACACTTTTGTGTAAATGCATCACGTTGCATTTATTTATTTCTTTAATCCCACTCTCCAGTGCAATTGGGCAAGGAGACATTTTTGCAGATCAACAAATACTAAGAAAAGCATTTGAATATCATTACAACAGCATGTTAAACATTTGTCCTAACCAGTTTGTTAAATCAGCAAATGCACTTCCAGCAAATGCTTGTAATGGCTCAGAAAAGACTCCCTACTGCAATGTTTTATTAAGCCTCAAATATGCCCTGTTATTTTCTTTTGCTCTTTAGGTCAGCAGAGATGCCAATGTAATGTGAATAATACCAAATAGCTGGGCTTAATGACTTGTGCTGTGTATTTGAGTGGATATTCAGAACCAGTCAATGATACAGATACAACAATAGATAGCACAGATAAAGCTAGCACTGTCTCCCAGAACTGTAGGAGACAACTGCTTTTTCAGGGAGAGGAGATGTGCACACCTCACGAGAGAAGCTGGAACCCTCCTCACAGGAGCAGGCACGTGGCATCACTACTCACTTCATCCTCTGGGCTTCCCTGTACACTGACAGAAGTGACAGGAGAAAAGCACCAAATTAGTGCATTTGCCAGCACTGAAGGATTGTTCTGCCTGGGAGATACAAAGCCAAAAGGCCTAGGCTAGGAGGTACAAGGTCAAATGACATACTGTGGAAAGCTTGTGATTGCATGGCATATTTTATTGCCTGGACCATATATACCTGTCTTTGTCACACCAAGGAAATTAGCCAACTATCTCAGTTCCTTGAGTTAAAAGTAGCTTATTTTGAAAAGAGAGAAGAAAGGCTTCACTAGCTGTCTACTTTAATATATAGATCTTTTTTAAAAAAAACTTATACATTTTATATATATTCACAAATTGCCTGTTCTGAACAACAATCCAGTCCATTTCATATTAGTATACAATTTGGTTCAGAAATACCTTTAGTGTTTGTGACTGATTTTAAGTTCAGGCTCATGGCATTTGGGACAGACATACCCACATTGTAGGCACTGTCTCTTTTTGACTGTAACCCATGGTTATCAGATTGCAAGACAACACTTGAACTGTGTATCACATGGGTCCTTGCAACAACAGGTTGCAATCAACAGAGCAGGTGTGCTGGTTATTGCAATCCCATGTGGCAAGCTCTTCTGGGCATGGGGAAGGGAACACAGTGAGACTGTGACTAGTGTGCATCATGCATGATGCAACAGCAAGCCCTGCAGTAGACATGTCCCATGAGTTTCCCTATTTTTCACTTTTTCTTTAGCCCAGAAAAGCTATTATGTTCCAGGCTGTGCCTCTCCTGAGCCCTGTCATTCAGCAAGCAATTAGAGATTCTGTTCTACACTTCTGTAGTGGACATGGCCAATGTGTCCTGCCACACAAGGCATTTTCTGGACAACAATTTTTTAGCGATGCAGGAGTCTGAGATTCATACTTCAATCTGCTACCCACCTGAGGGAATTGTCCATAGTCAGATATGCAGCAGCTACTACTGGGTTATAAACCAGGACATTGTGGTCCACTAGGACTGATTTATTACCACTAACAGATAGGTGGTTTCTGGCTCTCCAGATATTTCAGTATGCTTTTTTCTTGGGCCAAACCAGTGTCCTTTCCTAAGACCTAGGTAGGGAGACCAGGGATTTAGGGAATTGAAAGCTCTAAAGACTCCTGAAAAACATATAGATAGAGCAACAATAAATGACAGACAACTTAAAGCCATGAAATATATTTATCCCATCAGAAACTCTGAAAAGTAAGTCCGGTCTAATCATGCTACAACTACATAAAAAGGAAACTGAGAAACAGCAGGTAGATTATTTGCCAGCACAGAAAAATGAAAACAGTAGGATAGAATGCAACTTGATCTTCCAAAAATCATTAAATATTTGCAAAGGTCATGAACCACTAAGCTCTCGCATAGAAAAGTGAATCAAAAATGTAAATTTCAGTAAATGTAGTCAGTAGGCACTATCCCAAATGGGAGAGCTTTTCTTGTGCTTGAACAGTTCAGATACCCATCCAGACTGCCTGGTGGGACAAGGTTTGAATTCAAAGCCATCCCACACCTTCACTTGATTTTCGCTGCCAAATAAACCATTTGGCTTATGTCACTCCAGACTCAGACAAAACACAAACCTCTCTGGACCACCAGGAAGTTTAGATGCAGTGAAAGCTCACCCCCAAGATAGTAACAGAACACAGACATAGTTATTTTAATAAAATAATGTCATATAATTCCACTCAGAAAGTGTACCTCCATGACATTTTGAACCTCACTGGAATGTCAATTATAAAGTATAGAAACTGTATTTACATATGAAAAGAGCATTTTAAGACATGATAAATTAATGATAATAGTATGTTATTCTGTAGGCATGATACCCCTAAACCAGTTTTGCTTGAATTTTTGGTAATATGGGCATTTTTTTTTTGTTTTATTTGTAGGTTTTTTGGTGGGTTTTTTTTTCCCCCCTGTAACAAAACAGACATATCACACAATGGAATTGAACCTGTCTCTTAGAAAAATCAAAACTGTGTTATCTGTGATCCAAGTCCATGCAGATGTTGAATAGTTGAATAATACCAGCTATAATGAAAGCAACAGCAGTTGAATACTCTCTGCTTTCCTGGATCAGAGGCTTAATGTGCAACCCTAAAGCAGGGAACATAAATTATGCTTTAAAACATGATCACAGAGGCATTTGTGTCTCTTCGCTGCCTGCAGTCCTCCACCTTGTCCTTCTCTCTTTCTACAAACACGCTCATGCACACACACAGAGAGGCACGAGCACCCAAACATGCATTCAGTGCACCCTTATTAACCTGCAGTTAGAAAGTACTGCCTGGAACACATTACTTACAGCACCCTGAAAAGCAGCATGCTGCTGTTCTAAAGAAACAAATTAGAAGGCAACTCACTGAGCAATTCTCCAACACCTGAGAGCAATTAATGTAAGCAGAAACAGGAAACATCATCAATTATTTAAAACAAAATGAATATGTAACATTGACCTTCTCCAGAACTCATGAGTTTTATACCTCCACCTGAATAAACTCAGGGGAGACAAAACCACAAGACAGACATACACCGCAGGCTACAAAGTGCTGCAAACACTGAAAGAGAGCTCTCTGTCTCCACTACTGTCCTCAGCATTTTCAGTTCTGCAAATGAGGCTCATGCTGTCACCCTCTCAGTTTTGATACTTGCACCCTTACCTCCTGTATTTTGAAATCCTGTATTCCTTTCAGTGCATTCTCTTGTCAAAAGAAGCAAACCAGGCTATTCAGGCTGCATGAGAGTGATCAAAGAACAGTAGATATCTTCTGTGAGTTGTCAGTCCCTGAATTTAATGAACAAAAAAAAGAGAAGTACTCGTAGGTCATGCTGATTTGGTCAATACAGAAAAGGGGTTTATAAGGCTCCAGAGCAGCTGGTTTTCAGAGCTCTATGTGTTTTTTAAATGCAGAACTGTCAGTCCTGAGGAAAATATTATAGTCCAAATTATCACAAACTTGGGTCTGGACAGACGGGATTGCAAGGGAACATGGAGTTTATTAGCTAATGCAGTTGCTGAACATAACATACGGCAGAAGGAGAAGGATATTTGGCACACTAATGGCTAAAGATTTTCAGAGCAAAGCCTATTAGACACAAAGTACAATAAGTCCTTTGTGACTCTTCAGGCTAAACAAGGCTTGAAGTGCTGGTGTCTGTTGTTCCCCCAACTCCTATTAGCAGTTTCAAGGAAATTCATGCATGCTTCATGCAGAATAGCACAAGCTTGCACAAAGTCATGTGCTTAAAATCCTCCTACAGACATCCAGAATCTTGACTAATTGTTTTGGATGAAGTGCACTATGTCATTACCATGGAGGATAAGTACATTACTAGTCCTCAGGATCAGATTCATGTTTTTATTGCTGTTGCGGTGCTATTAAGGACATTTTAGGTTTTCCATCATTAATCTTTTCCCCCCTCCGTTTTGGAAGAATAGACCTGCAAAATGTGGCAGGAAGCCAAAGACTGGCATATAGGATGTCAGCATGGAAGCTATTAAAAGAATAAATGGTATGTTAACAGCTGAGTTTTAAAAGAGAAATAAATCAATTATGCCAAGTCCTGTCAGGGATTTTACTTATATATTTATTTACTATAGCTCTGTAACTCCTAATGACTTCATTAGAAAGAAGTTTGGAATACAAAGTTTCTTCAGTGTCATCTAATTATATTTTGGAGAAATCTGAATGATTTCTCTGAAGAGACCTCGTATTGCTTACAGATGCCACATTCAGCAACAGCACAACAAAACACTTTTCTGTTCACGGGAAGTTCTGGCCACGTTGCTGCAACCAGTGCTGAGGAGTGGCCACACAGAGACATCCCAGGTACCACGGGGTAGGGAGGAAGCTCAAACAGGATAGGAGGAAGATGTCGAGAAGAGCTCTCCAGGAGATAATGTGGAGTTGCAGGCAGGGCTTGTTTAGCCTTTCCTTGGTGAACCATCCTCCTCCAGCAACAGTGAACATGTGGTTTGCTGTAGCTGGCTCTATGATGCAGTGCACTTTGGGGACATATTTGGGCCAGCACAGTAGCAGAGTAGCACAGTGGCTGTCAGGACATGTACTCCTCCTACCAGGACTAAACTCCTGTGCTGGCTGCTCTGCATAGGAGGATGAGCTACAGAAACTTTGCAGTACAATCTGTTTAGTGGGTTAGGCACAGCTGGAATCACAGAAAGTAAAAAGAGCTTTATAAGGTAGATATTTAGAAGTCTAAAAATAGAGTCACATCCAAAAAAACTAGGCCCCTTAGTCACAGTGACAGTCAGGCACGTCTAACAAAATTCTTAATTGTACTAAATATCTTATTATAAATAACTTGTAAAGAATTGACACAATTTATACAGCCTTTGGCAAAGAAAGAGATCAAAGCCAGACTTTTTTGCAGTTCCTAACACGGTCTTCTAATCACCAAAGCTCCTTCCCCACTGTACAGCCTGTCTCTGGGACTCACTGCAACAACATATCACTATAGCAAAGTCTTCACCAGGATCCAAGAACCAGATTAGATGTTCACATAGATATTAAAATGTGCTAAGTATTAAAAATGAGAACATTAGAGGGAATGTAAACTCTCATAGTTCAGGACTTAATTCATGGAAGCATCCATGCAAGGCTTGAAGAAGGCTTGTCCAAAGAGCCAGAGTCCAAAGAACCAGGGGGAGAACCGATACCAAGAACAGAGTTTTTAAATTTTCAAAATATTTCCAATCACTCAATTCACAAGCCAAATAAATTGTACCAAGAGTCTCTTGAGGAGAACTGGGAGGCTGTGACTTGTCACTGACCTTAAAATCAAAAGTTCTTTGACCGCTCCTCTGGGTGAATGTTGCAAGTTCAGAAAATCGTCATAAACTGCACAAAAACAGATTTAAAAAAAAAAAATTCACGTTTATATTTTTATACAGAAAACGGTGCCGTATATGTTAAATATCCTTACATTTGTGATATGTAATGAATCAACATCTCCATTTTAAAATAACATCATTTGAATTAGAGACAAAAATTTCTGCCATGGTCATCCACCCCAAAATCATAACATTCAGACCAATCCTTTCTGATAATCAGGCATTTGTATACCTGCTCTGCAATCAGCCAAAATGTAGTTTGAAACCACAAAACAGAGTGGTCCAGAGAAGTAACATAGGGCTGGGGCTCAAAATCTTGCAAAAGTTCTAATCTGACTGCAGATAGTATACAGTGACTTCATAGGAGAAAAACCATGCCTCAGATTGCAGCAGGAATCAAGAGTTAATCTAAATGTTCATAAAGGCTGCACTTTGGGTGCTCTGTTCAGTTTTGGGCCCCTCACTTCAAAAAAGACATTGAGGTGCTGGAGCATGTCCAAAGAAGGACAATAGAGCTGGTGAAGGGTTTGGAAAATGAGTCTTATGAGAGCGCTGGAGTTTAGTCTGGAGAAGAGGAGGCTCAGTGGGGACCTCATTACTGTCTAAAACTACCTGAAAGGAGGCAGTAATGAGTTAGATGTGACTTCTGCCATGTCTCAAGTGACAAGAAGAGAGGACATAGTCTCGAGTTGTGGCAGGGGAGGTTCAGATTAGGTGGGTTTTTTTCACTGAAGGAGTCGTTAGGCACTGAAATAAGCACCTAGGGAGCTGGTGGTCTTTAAAAGTGTTCATGAGTCATCTGGGAAATGGTTTGGAAGAGGGTGATTAATGGTGGTGCTAGGTTGATGGTTGGACTAGATGATCTTGAAGAGTGTCTTCCAACCTTATTGATTCTGTGATTCTGTGCCTTTAACGACCACAGGGTGTCTGTGATGGACATATGTATCCACTGTGTCCACGCACTGAACAGATGTTTCGGGCCTTCCTTCTCAGTCTGGCACCATCTCCTTCAACTTGACTACAGAGGAACAAACCAAAGTCTGAGACAGGACACAGGAGATCCCACAGCTGAATGCCAGGTCCCTGCCATGAAGAGTGGCTGCCAGTTTTCTGCTTAGTTCAGCATCAGTCAGGATTTTCCAACCTAAAGGTGACCTTCAATTTCAAGATCAGGAAATGAAGATAATATTTTCAAAAAGCTTTTAGACAATGTTGGTTATAATAAGATAAGGTTAGGTTTGGGCTATACTTATCTCAAACTGTCCAGATTAAATGAATGTAATAATTTTTCTGAAAGAAAATGCACAGTATTACCTTCAGTCAGGCTGTCCTTAATGTAAGTTGATAATGGCATGTTAAAAGCTACCATACTCATTTAGCTACTGAAAAAGTGACAGCAACATTCTTACCAGTGGACAATCATTCTGTACCAAATATTTATTATCCCATCATAACAAAGAGTTGAAAGTTGACTACATACATAGCTTTTTTTATGGTACACAAAACCTATGTATTGATTAGTGTGTGCTTACTTGTGTAATTTTTATTCTCCGTGTACCTACCTCTAGAAATTAGCCTAAGTTATGAGTAGAGTGGACATAGTGTTTTCATGGACAAATGAAAGACAACTCATGGCATTATCCTTCAGACAACTGTTAGCTATATTTTAATTTTAGACACTTATGTATTTGATAGGAAGATCTGACTGTGGTTTAAAAGGCTTACTTAAGCCACGTGTTTTCTAGAGAGGTAGCATTATGCATTACTTGCCCAATTGTTTGGCCAAACTATCCCCATAAGCAAAGTAGGCATGTATTGCTTGTTGAAATATAGTTTTAAGTCCATTTACCTCTTTACTTTATCTGCCTCTTACATAATTCTGTAAGTTTACAGTATAAAGGTCATTGTTGCTGAAACAGAAGTTGTTTTTTGATACACCTATATTTTGCACTTATGTTTTGTTTATTTATATTCAAAGTACATTTTATTTTACTTTAATTGTCTCATAACCCAATATTATTTCTAATGAGTAACAGCGTGTTCATGGGAAATCATGTTGATATCATAATGGTGGATAGAAATTGATACTGCCTAGCAAGATAATGAACAAACCTTCTGTTCTCCAACCCATCAAATGACTGCAAAAAAACCCTCAGTACTATGTAGCAGTTTAATTGTTATGCACCTTATTACATTACTGTTGTGTATAGCTCTTGAAAACATAGAAGCTTCTCTGCAACTAAAAATTCACTTTTCTCAAAAATTTTAGACAATGATGACGTGCGAAAGCATTCTGTCTTTGTGGTTAGCCTAAAAAGAAAAAGTGTGTTTATATCTTTTTATTTTTGAAAATTCAAGTAAGTATAATATATTGTAAATTTGGGTCTCTCTTCACAGAAATTTCTTACTTAAAAAGTCTTTATTACACAAAACAGAGCATTTCACCTATCTTCAGAGACTGTGTTGTGCTCCTATGGCAATAAATGTCTGAGAATCTTAGGCATGGCAGAAAATTAATCAATTCTGCCAGCCAAAAATTCAGAGAGCAATTTTTCAGACTTGTTGTTAGTGTTGTCTTTTCCTAATCAGGATGATAGCTTTTCTCCAAGCTACTCCAGTTAAGAGGAATCTAATGCATTCAAAACTGGTGCATATTATGCTGAATCTCAATAGGTTAAGAAATTATTATATATCTAAGTTGCAGAACATAACACTAATATGTGAATTAAATTCTTTTCCCCAAATAACCTTCCTTCGTGGAGCTTAAATGCCTGCCTGTCTTATATGTCAGTTTTTTTTCTGGCCTAATAATTTCCAACATGCCCTTTGCCCTAGATCCTTGAAATAAAACAAGGATGGCATTTGTCAGCAAGTTTCTCAAGTCTGCTACCTCTCCATTCCATGAGCTGTCATTTGAAAAGGTACATTTAACTTGTGAAAAGGTCATTTTTCTACTAAGAAGAGAACTTGATGTTTTAGGTGATTTGTGTCTTGATCCAAATTCCATTTGACTCTACAGAAATAGCTTGCACATGCATATGTATCTATACATCTGCCTGTGTGTGTGCATACACATATGAAAAACACAACAAGGCATTCTCCCATATTAAATAATTTCTCCTCCTTGGGAATTGAAAATATACATACATATACTATGCCTTTCCAACAGGAACCTGTGTCATTACTCTTGCCTTAAACAGGGAAACTTACCATGCCTTTTTGTGTCTACTGTATCTTCAGATTTGATGTCTTATTACAAAAGAGATGGAGAAATAATTTATAAAAAATAAGTGGGTTTTATAAGTGGATTTTAAAAAGCAAGAAAAAAATCCTTAGTTCAGTTTCTCTCTTGCAAAACACTGCAGAAGAGACTGTGAGAACATGGTCTTTAGAGGCAGGCAAGCAGACAACCCATCAGGGCAGCAGAACAAAGTAGTCCCACAGCTCTGCTGGAAGCACTGTCTCGGTCACCACTGGAGTATCACTATCACAAGCAGTAGTTACAGAGGTTTGGAGCATAGGAGTCCATCATACACCTGTATATATGGCGCAAGTGATGTGAAAAATCACGAATAAACAAACAGAGTAACCCAACATCAGAGGTTCAGTTGCCTCATGGTTACTTGAGGCTGAGATGTGAGGTGGGTTAGATATACAGTTATTTCTCCTATCTATTGCTGATGTTTTAAAATCTGATGGTTACTTGGTTATCTGAATTAGAGCACTATGTCTTCTTCAAAATTATTCAGAATTCACTCAGGCCCTTAGGTGTCTGTGATGATGTGTTGCAGTTACACTCAAAGGTAAAATCTGTAAAATCCTGTTAATGCTGGCCCCAAGGGAGCTTTACATCACCACTGCCACCCTAAAAGCACATGGCTCTCTTCTCAGCCCAGCCAGGGGCCCCTTGTTGTCCCTCCATCCCACAGTAGTACCAACTGAGCAGCTTGTTGGTGGCTGCATGTGGCGTCTCCATCAGGCAGCATACTACATGATCTGTATGTTCCGTAAGATAGAGCTTTACAGCAGCAAATTATCCCTGCACCTCTGACTGGTATATAAAAGAGTTTGCAAGACTGGGCCGATAGGTGTCAGGTATCCACAGTCACTGGGACAAGTTCTGTGAATAGGTCTCTACAGCACACAATGATTTTCCTTTCTAGTAGCTGTCAAATGTTTTTCTGGAGCAAGACCATGTAAGTAATAGCAGCTTGAATGTAGCTCTTTAAAAGTGTTTGTGTTTCATGAGGTGAAGAAAACTCTTTCTGGTCCAATGGAGACTTTTAACTGAGTATATAATAAAGGATTTTTTCTTTCTCTCTCTTTTATATCATGTAGAAATGTAAAAGTAATGGTAATAGGTTTTCCTCTTTGCTGATAATATAGGGTGTTTCTGACAGGAAGGAAATTCAAGATGACACATTCCTGGCTCAGTTCGACTACTTTGACTGATGTGGTCTGGTTACCTTTTCCCCCCTATTTTCTTTTTAGAAATATATTATCACTGAGAAATCTGCACCTCAGAATGAGCCATGTATTTCTGTTACAAAGGTCAGCCCATTATATAATTTTGCACATGTGTTCAATACAAATCAATTCTGTTTGGCTCAAGTGCACCTAAAGAGGCCCAGAGCACATTCAATCCAAATTGTATCACATTCTCCTGAATCAAATTCCCAAGAATTTAATTTTTTTTTCAGTCCACCAAAGTTAAAGAATGTTATAATCCAGCAAAACACAAAATAAAAGCATGTTGACTGAAATACTTGAAGATACAAAGGCACAAAAATGAGCCCTGGGTTTGATGACCTAAAAAAAGACACTTGGTTACTTCACCTGATCAGCCGTGACATGGGAATTAACATCTTATCATACAATTTTTCTGTAGAATTTTCACTCTTTATACAGAAATTAAAAAAAAAAAAATTTTGCTCTGTGCTACGTCGAGAGCTTCTATGAACCTTAATAATGTGAGATCGATTTGTTTAATTTAGAGTACGGAATCAAACATTTCGTAAAATAAAGTGAATCATAGAGTCACTGAGGTTGGAAAGGACCTATAGGATCATAAAGTCCAACTGTTAACCTAACACTGACAGATCCGCCACTGAACTATAGAATCACAGAATCCTTATGGTTGAAAAAGACTCTTAAGGTCATGAAGTCCAACCATCAACCTAGGACCACCACCATGTTCCCCACTAAACCGTGTCTCTAAGCACCACATCCACACAGTTTTTTAACATTTTCAGGGGCAGCGACTCAACCACTTCCCCAGGCAGCCTGTTCCAAAGCTTGATCAGATTTTCAGTGAAGAAAAAGGAATCACTAACTTCTGTAATGATGTACCTATTGGTTTCAGTCCAGAAAAATTACACTCTGGTTTAAAAATTAGGCAGCTTTTTTTCTCTTTGATAGGTATCCAAAGCAATCTAGCCAATGTTTCTGTTAGCTAAAGAGAGTTTTGTCATTTCTGCTCCAAGTGAGTATGCTACTTAGTAGAAGAAAACAAGCCTATCTGCTGACATTGGGTACAGGGCATTTTTACAGCTGTGCTGGGCAAAGTCTATCTTTTTGAAGCCCTTGGTTTAGCAGTCAGAGCACACCTGCAGCCTATGGGAAGGCAGCTGGCCTTGAACTGCAGTGGTACAACTCTCTGACAGTCACAGCTGTGCCTTTACAACCCTGAAGTAGAAGCAGTTCTATTGATTAGGTGTGGGTTTTGTTAATTAAGCACATTTCACTCAGTGTACGGCCTAACTGTGCTTTCCCAAAGAGCACCTTTGCTACTGGTTACACTCATTCTCAGAGGACCATGTCTTCCTGTCTCAGACCAATGCTGCCTCATGGATAACACCATACCAAGAATGAAGAAAGCAATTGTGAAGAGGCAGACGATCACTAACATGTCGCAACCTGTGGGAGTGAAAAGGCAGGTCCA
>VZRE01002265.1:9317-68367 GCA_013396775.1 Cephalopterus ornatus
AATAGAGATCTGGGTACCAGGGTGTAAATCAGGCAGAGCTTAAAAGGCACAAAACCACTTTGTCATCTTTTACTTTAATTTGACATGAAAACCCTTCTGTGGTGTGTATGGGTTTAGTACTGTGGTTCTCTTTCAGTTAACGGCTAAAAAACGCCTGGAGGCCAGCTCCCTTCCCTGTGAATGAGTGCCTGCACTACACTAGATGGCACTGCTTAATACTCACGTTTTTCTCTTGTCTCTGCTATGACGGTTCCCTGGATTTGGAGCATCCTGTAGCTACAACTTCAGACAGCGCTCTGTGGTCGCTGGTGATGGGATGGACTACAAGGAGGTACTGGGAGCAGTCATGTAACGATGGTCGTCAGAATCACGTTCTGAGTTCATCTCTTTACCCTAATAAAAGTGGGTAAAGCAGAGTCTTTTAGAGATTACACACAAATTAAGACTGAATTCCGATGTTATCTTTTACTCTTGCTGACATCCCTCATCTCCTTCCTCTCATGACTGGAATAAAAAGCATTGGTAAAATTCCTGCAGACATCAGGTGTCTTAGAAAGCAGGAAATCTGAGTGATAATACAACTGTTAGATATTGGTCAATAAATATCAGGAGAGGACAAGCTGCAGAGTAACAAGTCTCTGCTCTTATCAGTAGCCTGTAGATTTGGCAGTAAACAGATGTGTTTGTTTTCAGAACAGTGTTCAGCTGATTCAGTCTGATTCTTTCAAAATTTGTATTATTTCAACATTTAGGATTGCTGTTGAACAATCCTATGTTGTGCCCTTCACTCACTAATAAATTGCTGAATACACCTAAAATGTAAAAACACAGTGTCCCACCAGCATTTTATGTACTTTTTGAAAGATGCTTACAGAAGCCAAGCATCAAATGTCACGACTAATGTATGGCTGCTGCGTAACTTCAAAATGTGTTGTAAAAGCAGTTACTAGTTGAAGTAGCGATCTCCTCCAAGAGTGAGCAAAGAGCTAAGTGCTCTTAACCGAAGTTAGATACAACTGGGCCTAGAATATTAGAAACTGACTAAAGTTGTGGTAGAATACAACAGTTACTTCTGAAGGTGGGTGAAGTTCTGGTAAAGGGGATAGGTCTCTCGGGAAAAATATGGGAAAAGCAGAGGATTTTGGTCACAGTAGATTGGCCACTCTGATCCAGTTCCTGGAAAGAGCACAAATAAAAAGACTGGCTAAGTAATGGGGGGATTTGCAAATAAATAAGTAACAGCCTATGGATGTGCCACCTTATTTTCTCTGACACTGAAATGGACCTTTTAGTTGAGGTGAAGCATCAGGGACATCTTGGCTGTTTTAATGATGATTCATTTGGTTTCTGATTTAGGTGGTGGAAGTGGGAATTAAACTTGAAGATTACTCCAGGTGGGAGGGCATGCAAGTGCACACAAAGGTTATTTAGAATTTAAAAGATCTGGAAAAATGGATTAAAAATACTGAGTCAGTATTCAATAAAGATAAATAAGATGCGATGCATTTCTTAGTTGATTATTCCTCCCCAGTAGAGGATGAAAAATAAATGGTTAGGTAGCATTTTTTCAGAAAAGGGTCTTGGGAGTATATTAATCATAAATCATAGGTGTAGTCTTGCCAGCACACCCCCTGAATCTCATAAGAGTGGGAGATACAGACAGAAGTATAGATTGCAAGACACAGGGAAAGATCCTTTTTCCACCCATCACTGATCAAGTCTCAGCTGGAGAACTGTGACTGGTTTTGGATATTATACTTGAAGAGCAATGTGGCACACTTGGAGAGCATCCAGAGAAGAATAGCATGTTCTCCTAAGTAAAGAACATAACCTACAAATAAAATATTTCTAAAAAAACTGTCTAGATTAGGAAAGAAAAATCTGGGAGTAGAAAAAAAAGAATTATCACAATTTTCAAGAATATAGAGGCTGTTTCAGAGAGGAAGAGGCTCTCTCCAAATATGGTGAATAAGAGCAATGGCTTTAAATTGGTTCAAGGAATATTGGGGCTTGACATGAAAAAATTTTGCAGGTATTGTTATTCCTGTCTTGAAACAGTGAGAGGGACTAGGTAGTCCCTTTCTGCCCTGTTTTTCTGTTATGATATTTCATAGTAATTAATACTAACAATTTCATTTTAAGGATACAGCTGTGCCACTCCAGATCCTGCATCTGGTAAGCTGGCAAGGCTGATGCTGTATTTTTATACCCTAACCTTGAATTGTATTCATGTCTAAACAATGTTCTCTTTTATTTTCCTTTCAGCCATGCCGAATTGCTCATCTGAAATAAAAAACATGGATGTGACTATGTTTTCAAGACTTCTCCACTGAAATGTTATACATATTTTTTTACACTCATAACCCAGATTACAAAATATGGTAAAGGGAATAAAATAATAATACTTCTAATATGATCATTTACTTGTTGGGTTTTTTTTTTTGCAGTGGCTCAGTAAATAGTAGGTTTACACTAAGCCTTTTAGCATGGCTACAAACCAAGCCCTATACCAGGTTTATAATCAAAAGTATAAGTTAAGCTTTCTGGAATTCTCTGTCCAGGCCTGAAGCTGTATCAGAGGAGGTTTAGGTTACATATTAGAAAAAGTTTCTTTACCCGGAGGCTTATTGGGCAATGGAACAGGCTCCCTAGGGAAGCCTCATGTGACTCTTAGGGACGGTCATGTGCAGGGCCAGGAGTTGGACTCGATGATCCTTATGGGTCCCTTCCAATTCAGCATGTTCTGTGATTCTGTGAAAGGACCTGGCGCTGCTGGTCAACAGCTGGCTGAACATGAGCCAGCAGTGTGCCCAGGCAGCCAAGAAGGCCAATGGCATCTTGGCTTCTATACAAAATAACGTAGCCAGTAGGACCAGTGATTGTCCCAAAGCAGTGATTGTCCCCATGCTCAACACTGGTAAGGCCACACCACAAGTCCCGTGTCCAGTTCTGGGCCTCCCACTTCAGAAAAAACACTGAGGTACTGGAACGTGTCCAAGCACTAGAACAGCTGTCCACCGAAGTGGTGGAGTCACCATCCTGGAGGTATTTAGAAGACTTGTGGATATGGCACTTGGGGTCATGGATTAGCGGTGGACTTGGCAGTGGTGGGTTAATGGTTGGATTCAATGATCTTAAAGGTCGTTCCCAACCTAAATGATTTTACGATTCTATGGCATGATGCAGCAAACAAGTGCAGAGAGAAGTCACTTGATCTAGAAAGGTATGTCAAAAGAGTATCAGATTTCTGTGAGGTACTTAATTTTGCCAACATTAAAATGGAACGTAAAATGTCATGTTTCTTCATCATAACATGGCAAAGAAGATAAAACAGGGAGACACCATCAAGTCAGGAAAAGTTTTCATCCTTTAGTTTTCAGCAAACAAAAGGATTTTCTTATAATGCAGTCTTTTTCTCTGATAAAAATGTTGATTTTTGAAATGTTAAGTCTCAGTGATGTGATTAAATGAAAAAAAAATTGGATATTAATATATCCAGTTTTTTATGAGGGTTTTGCAGACTTGCACTTTAGTAAGAAATAGGAGTGGATACTTCAGGAGTCTTGTGTTAGAAAAAGGACTCATATTCTGCTTTCAAAGCTTACTTCTGTCACATTTGTTAAGTGCTGTGGAATTTATGCACAGCATCAAATGCAGCATTGGAAAGAGTATTTTTCTTATGTAAGCGTTGTAGGGCAGATGACAGAAGCCCCCTAAACCTTAATTTGAAGCTCAGGTAAAAATAAATTTTAACTTTATGTACAACAGGTTTTATAGGTGGATTTAAAAACGTATGTTTTAACTAGAATTAAGCATAATTTTGCACAATAAATTGAGACATAACTGATTGTATTTGAAGACGATAGGAATGTACACTTAAAAGGAAAATATTATAAGGAAACCATGTACCCCTAAAAAGTAATGATAAAAAGAAAATATTTTGCCCTTCATGTCACTGTCCTTCGTTTCTCCATAAAAAGATGATTTCAGTATGTGTAATAAGGAGGATGGAGGGGGTACCTCATGGGTCCTTCCTTTCCTCTGCTTACCTTTCCCCTTGTTCTTCAGTCTCTTGGGTTCCTTTACATGAGTACCCTAACTTGGTTTGTCACATCAGGGAAGTCCTGGCCCTGGAAGAGAGTTGGACTAGATGACAGGGCAGCTAGATGCTGGCCACTAAAATTGCCAAAAAGTCCTGAGCCTACAACCTCCCTATTTCTTTCAATCCTGTTAGATGTTTACCTACTTAAATACATCTTCAAAATCTCTCTATAAATTAATTATAGGTGTAAATCCCATTCAAAATCAATAGCAAATTTTTTTTGCCTAAGTGAGCAATTTTAAAATCCTACCCATAGCTTTAGAACAAAGATAACGCTCACTTGAGTTTCTTATGGCCTATATTTGCTGTTACTAGACCTCTGTTTTTGTAGAGTTACTGCCATCTGCACTCATCAAGGTAACTGTGAAGAAGACGGAATGCTGTTTTTGATGGAGACAAACTTAGAGATTTTGGATTTTTTTTTCTTGATATTATTGTATTTCTGAAAAAGGGCACTAGTTAAAGGACACAGCTCCTGTTTTTCCAGCAAAAATGCTTATTCCTGGTTGCACGGAATCTGCTATACCACAATAAAGCACAATCAGAGGTAAAGTCCTAAATGTTGAAGTGCTGCAAATAGTCAATGCTTATTCTTCCCTGCACCTCAAATTGGTTTTGTTATAGAATGATAGAATCCTGTAGGTTGGAAAAGACCCTTAAGATCATCAAGTCCAACTGTTGCAGATGTGCACAGGAGTTACACAGAATCACAGAATGGTTCAGATTGGAAGGGACCATATTGGGTCACCAGTCCAACCCCTGCTCGAGCATCATCCTAGAGCACGTTGCACAGGATTGTGTCCAGACGGTTCTCTAATATTTCCAGTGGGGGAGACTCCACACCCTCTCTGGGCAATCTGCTCTGGTGCTCGGTCACCCACACAGTAAAGAAGTTCTTCCTCATATTCTGGTGGAACTTCCTGTGCATCAGTTTCTGCTCGTTGCCTCTTTCCTATTGCAGGCACCACCAAGAAGAGCCTGGCTTCAACTTCTTGTCACTGCCACGTTAAATACTTCTAGACATTGATAAGGTCCCCTCTCGGTCCTTAAGCGACCCTTCTTCTCAAGGCTGAACAGGCATTGAACAGGCCTGCCTCAGTTTTTCCTCATAAGAGAGATGCTTGATCAATTTTGTAGTTCTCCACTGGGCCTGCTCCAGGAGCTCCGTGACTCTCTTGTTCTGAGAAGCCCAGAACTGAGAGTCCAGTCATATACATGTATGTATGTAACACAAGCTAGCTATTGAAAATTTGTGATTCAAGAATTTTAGCTCTCCTGTGAATTGGCATAAATAATGTGAAACACTTTTCCTGAAACCTACTTTAATGATGAAAATATTGCTATTTTCAGTGCAAAGGTACATCTGTTTTATTTAGAACAATGCCAAATGTTAACTAATTATTTCACTTTGCAGCTAGTAAATGATCCTGGCTCAGTAATCAGTTGTCTTACCCCTGTGCATTTCACGCAGGCAGCGGGGACCACATGTTCATTAAGAAAAATAAGGTTTAAAGGTGTTCTAGCTACTTGAAAGAATAATTTTGAAAAAGCTGCTCATAACAGCCAAAATTTTGTGGAGCATTTCCTATATAAAAGCCTTTAATACTTTCAGCTTTCTCTGGGTTCTGTAATTTACTTTGATTTTTTTTTTTCATACTGAAGAGCAGTGTTTTCTGCCTTTTTTGGCCACAGAACTGTCAGTAAACACCTGTGTGAAATCAGTATGGTTTAATTTTACACCCAAATGTAAATCAGTTAAAAAACCAGGTTGCTTGTTTTAAGTGATAAAGCCATAAAGTACAAAGTTAGCTACCTTTATTAATGAGGATGCTCCACATTGGGAAGACAGCATTGGCCCTGTCCAGCAGGCTTTACTTCCACATTTCCTGAAAATTAAAAGGGAGAGAAGAGTTAAAGTAGGATTTCACAACTGTCTCCTAAAGGAGATAACTTCCAGTGTGGAAAGGGACTTGTATCGTGTTTAAAAAAATGCAGCACCTCAGTGACGAGCTGAATCTTCTTTCAGTGCTGGCTATTAAGAGAGCATGGCAAAAGAGTGGTCGTCTTGAATAGATACATTCACAAACCCAAAAGCATGCACTAAATGAAAACATCATGAATGTTCTTCAGGCCCTCACTTCCAGCGGCTGCATGTTCCCTAAAATCTTTCCTCCAAATGCGTTATTGTATACAAAAAGTTGGCATGCACATGCATAACACATCTGAGTGCAAATGTTTTTTGTGATCTTAGTGATTTTTTTCCCTCCAGTTTTCTCGCTTTCTTTCAACGTGCATGTGGATGTGGAGTAGAGGAGCACATATGGAACACATAATGAGAGTCTCATGTTTGTCAACTGTGGAAATAGCATTCTCCTTAATGTTTTCTTCCTCTCAGAACCCCATATTTGCCATTTTAAGTGTCCCAGGAGCTTGCACAGGATCGAAAAAATGCCATATAGAAAAGCCAGGCTGGGCCACACTAGATCAGCTTGAGAAGCAGACACTGCTATCTTCCATCCCAGAGGTGAGGTGGCCTGAAAGACTGTGCTGAGTATTTTCTGCCTAAAGGAAAGAACAGCCTCTGTTTGAAAGAAAAAAATTCAAACTTGGGCAACATCCCTGTCAGTACTGATTGTGAAACAAAATCTGCGTAGTTTCAGTGAGCAAGTGAGAAATAAATTCACTGTTCTGCAATTCACTGAGGCTGTCCCGTCAAGTTTGACACTGGTCTTTGGTGAGTGGTAGCTTAGTTTTTGCTAACAGTGTATTGGCTGTACGCACTGCAAGCAGTCTACTCTGAAGGGAGGAAAACATGCATTTGTCATGGTCAAACTACAAACAAAATTAATAAAAATACTGGTAATATGGTTTCAACTCCTAATACACTCCCATGTCTGTTACATATACCTACAGAACTGCCAGGAAACTCCACGTAGTAGAAGAGGGCAACTTGCTGAAAACTGTATTTTGTGAGCAGAGCTAATAAAGTACCACTGGCTATGGAGGTTCACCTCATGCTGCGTAGCTGCTTTTGCTGCTCATCATGAAATGCAACAAGTTTAACAACATGTGGCAGTTTTGCAAGGAGAGGAGGAGGGAGAGTCAAGGCTGTTTATAGAGCCAACCTTCCCCAGTCACAGTTTATGTTCACATAGCAAATGGCACTGAATTATTCAAACATTTTCGGGGTTGAAATCACTGGGCCCTACTGGGTATTAGTGGTACTGAAGTGGTTCCTGTTTTGTGAAATGGTGGTGGGGAAGGATGCTGCCTGTAAACCATAACACGCTCTGCAAATGTCCCTGTTCCCTCTCAAAGTCTGAACCTTCATTTGTATAGCAGCCTGAGAGGCAGGTAAATGCTCATTTTACAGGCAGGAAAATTGGGGTTATTGAAAGACTGTAGCATTAACAGAAGTAACCTCTCTAGTTCTTCTATTAATCCATCAGAGCTACAACTAGCATCTAGAGCCTTCCAATTCTCAACTTATTTTTTAGCTACCGTATTCACATCTGGTTTTAAAATGTTTTCATGGCTGAGGTCCCCTTGGGAACCTTGGACCAATGGTTCTATGTGACTAGAAAAATAAAGGTGAAGCAAAACACTGAGAATGTGAGCCTTGAAGGTTTAAAATGTGATTGATTTGAATTTTTTGAAATGTCATAAAATAGTAAAAAAAAAATTAATAAAACTTCCTAGTCTTCCCTAATCCAATAAAACAAGATTAGGGACCTAATAATAAAATCCAGCTTCCACACCTAATGGCCAACAAGTATTGAAGGCCTTACCAGGAACCTCTTGCCTGTTTAACTGGCCTCAGCCATATGTTTCTCACCAGCTGTCCTTTGCCTCATGCTCATTACACGACTGTCATTGTGCTGCACAGAAGTCTCATGCACACACAAAACACAAGCAGTTTGCTCAGCAAGTTGCAAACACCTCCAGCTATCTGCTGAGATAAATCTGGGCCGTTAAGAAACACTTCACCGAGGCACCTGAACTGGTGCAATACTTATCTGCACTAAAACTATAAGGACTAAATTTTATGAAGCAAGTTAATTAAACAAATAAGGAGGGCCCAAGCTGAGATTTTCCGCTTCACTAGGTTTTCAAACTACTGCTAGGTACTGTGCAATGCATATCTACTGGACATAGCTCTTTTCTGGTGTTCACAGATTACCATGTCACAACCAGCAGCCTGTCAAAGATTACTCCAGAACAAGCTTCTTTTCATATAATAGCCCAGTAGCACTCTTTTTAGGGTATCTCTTATCAGAGAAGCCTTTTACAGGAACTCAAAAGCAATAGCATTTTCTACAAGCAGTATCCTACTATGCCACAGTTTCTGCATGCTTGATTTGGAGCGTAGGCGGGAACTCCCACCTGCAATAAACCAAAAGCAATAAATGCCCACCCATGAACTGCAGTCATGATTTCACCTCTACCTGGGGAATATTCCCTCTCAATACCAAATCATCAGAATGAAATGGAAAATGGTTTCATAGCTCTTGGCTCTTCAGTTAGCTAGGACTCAAATGAGACCACTGTTTGAGACCAGAGTAAGGTGCCAAGAATAATTCAGTTGCAAATCTGGCACGGATTACACTTCCAGAGCACCTCAAGTGTCTGTTGTGGCAATTCTCAGACGAGAGATCTCGCAGTCACAATTCTCTGAGAAAAAAATAGTCTCACACAACAGTTACAGAAGGTGCTACATAAACTTTGTTAAAGAGGACTTCATAAAACAACTGTATTCCTGAGGAATAGAATGGTGAGAGAGAAAGTTGCAGTGGTGGCTTACCCCACTCCTATGATTACTCTTATGGATGAAAATAATTGCCTGACATACGGATAGATTTGAGTACCTCTTCTTCCCATGAGCAGTAACCTGCTGGTATTCAGATTAAGACTTCAGGAAGCAAATATTTTAGTCTGGATTTTCTTCTGTTCCATGATAGCTGGAAACACATGAAGATTTTTACTAGAGCAAATATGAAATTTTTAATACTTCAGCCTTTCATCCAAGGCAGAAGTACCCTTTTATCTTTTTAATGCTTCAGCCATTTGTCAAAGGATGTCAAACCACACTAGTGCCAAACATCAAGACTTGAAACTTGTGACATTATCCACTATTTTACAAGTGGAAAAGCAGAAAAAGCATAGAAGAAAAAAAAAACTGCCTGTCATCACTGCTTCAATTACAAAAGAGACTTCAAACCTTTGTAGCATAAAGTTTAGCACCGGAAGTGTGCTTGTGGAGGCTAAACCCTGGTAGGACAGAGGCCATGGATTGCTGTCTAGTGAGGCTGTATTGCACAAAATTGCTGATGGTTAACTGAACCTTATCTTCTAGACAAGACTGAAGAAACAAAAAGATGAACAATCAACTAAGCCCCTCAGCTCTTTCTTCCAACAGTTTTCTGCAACATTAAAAACATGTCTGGTTTTGACTTTATCTGTCTTTGGCTTCCCTTGTTCTGTCAGCTTCATCCCTTCTCCTGCCTTCGCGGTAGGTTAAAGCCTTTTAGATTTGTGTTCCTTCTCTGTTAAGGTACTTTGCAGGGATACAAAGTCACTTCTTGGTCTTCTCTTTGCTAAACCAAGCACTTGGAGTTCTCAGAGTCTATCACTATAAGGCATTTCCTCCAGCTTTCAAAGCATTTTTCCAGACTCCGTCTTTGTCCTTTTCAGTTCTGAACTTTTCCTATTTGTTTCCTGCATTTTCTTTTTTAAAGCGCCGGCAGAAGAGTGATCTGTACTATTTCAGTAATAGTGACCCCAATGCCCCAGTTAGTGGTAAACTCCCATCTCCTTGTAGGTTGGCAGTTCATACACAATGCCCATCACCAAGGCAGGACACTGGGAGCTCCTGCTACCTTGTCTGTTTCTTAGAACCCTCATATCTTCCTATGTGCTGCTGTTTCCTAAGATGTGATTGTCCATTCTGTAGTTATGACCCCTATTCCTTTGCTCTGGGCGTGTAACTTACATTTGGCTACATTTTAATGTACATGGTGAGCGTTACAAAAACGCACTGAAAATCAAGTAAATCTCCATTAATACTTCTTCTAATTCAATGAAGAAAATTTATAGCCTAATTTTAAGAACTATAAGTATTCTCCAGTCTCTTGAGTTTATTAGCTCTAAATATCAAATAAACTATAAAATACCTCATTTTTTACTTTCAAGGAGTTGGATTTCTAATTCTCAACTCAGAGATTAAAATTCTAGTTTGCGATAACCTTGCAAGCATATTACAGAATGAAGTGTTAAGGCACCATCAAAAAGAGAAAAATATGCCTGAAGAGAATTAACAACATTAATAAGAGAACAACAGATGATAGATTAATTTACTGTTTCAGTACAAAAGAGTCTCTATTAGAACTAAATCCATTTGAGGAGGGAAGAGAAAAAAGGCTACATGCTGTAAGCAAGAAAGTAACCAGCAGCATAATCATTGCTGTAATCTGATCTTAATAACCTACCCTTGCTTAGAAATCTTGTCCACGTACAGAAAAGACATGACTACAAATTAGTAGAACAATTATAGTCAAAGGCTGTTTATACTTCATGATAAAACTCAATGAAAATCCTTGCCTTCAGAGACCATATGAGTATTGAATTCCAGGTAAAATTCCCAATGCGAATGATCAAAAGACCCTTGTCTTCAGTGAATGTGCATCTGATCAGTATCTGATAAATCTGATCTTCCAGTTAGATCAATGGTTTCCCTGGTAAAGGCCAGAAATTAAAGGAGAGCACCGCTTCCGAAGAAGGTGAACAACAATGATGGTGCAAAGGACAGAGATTCCAATACTTCATGGAAAGCTAAACAGTCCCTGTGTTTGCACAGAGCTGACTTGAAGTCACAGCACTCCCATACCCAGGCTAATCTCAGGGGTCTCATCTAAACAGTGTAAGGAAAAGAAGCCTGCCCCACACAAAAAGACTTCTAGTAGAATAGCAAGTGGGAAGAAAGAGGGAAAAAAGAAGACCCAGACCCTGCAAACCTGTGCACTCATCCATAGTTGTCATGTGCATTCATCCATAAGCTGCCCCATTGACACTATAGGATTGTCAGTCTATTAAGTTTACTGGCAAGACTGGAGCCTGGGGCTAAACCCCCTGGGGGTGAAGGGATCCATTTGGGTTCTGCCCACAAAACTGCTCAGCATCTGGCCTGAGAGACTCATAGGACACTAAGACAAATCAATTAATAATTATTCTGTTCTGACAATAAAACTACAAGTTAGATACTGTCCCTGCCACAAGCTACACTGTAGTATCCCCGGCCCGTGCTCAGTGCGGAGGAGAGGCAATGCCTCCCTATACAGCCGTCTTGGACAAGGGCTTGGTCACTTGATCAGTCATGTCTGTCCCAGGTTAGAAAAGAAACCCCGACTAACTTTTTCCTGTGTGAGGAGGAAGGATAGTGTAGGACACAGAGCTGTCTTCGGTATGTCCCTACCATCCTGCAAAGCCCCAGCCTGCTATACTGGATGTCAAGACTGAAGTAGCTGCACTGACCTGGACCATCTAAATGCAAATTTCTCGTTCTGAAAAAAACACTCACTCTCCAAGCCAATTGATAAAACTGAAGCAGGGAAAGCAGCTTTAACCCATAGGGAATCCAATCCCAGTTAAAAACAGGCTGCAGTGAAGTGGCTGCTGAGTCCATCATGTTGCATATTGGTAAAAGTAACTTGAGTTTTTTATCCTATCTAAGAGCCTTCATTTTATGCCTCTGCTAATTCCTTAGCCTGCAAATTTCCAGAACGAGAAATGTCCTAACAGGCTTTTCTGCCCATCATGAAATGCACTTTTTACCTCTACATGGGAAAGTAATTTGGTCTTCTGATTTTCAGCAGTGATTTCTGTGTGAAGCATGGTGACTCTTATCAGAAACTGGCAGGGGTTTATATATGCTAAAAGTTAATCAGTGATTCCCTTCTTCAAGGCAGGGCATATTATTTTTCTAGATGGATTGGGCTTTTTTGATTTAAAGTAATGCAAAAAAAATAGTTTAGCATTCTTTGAATTGTAATTGTACTAACCAGAAATATTTTCTGCCTGATTTTATGTTTGAGACCTAATCCCATATAGTGGACTGTGAATAGAAATATTGTGGGTTGGGTCTTTGTACAGCATATGAGGCAGATTCTCCAGTTTGGTCATGGTACTCTGTGTTACAATAATGCAAAGCAACTGTGAAGTGTGTTTAACTAATCATATGAGGAGTTTTCAGTCCTGGACAATCTCCAGGAGGTGTGAGGCCACTGTTGGATTCATGCTAATCTGTACCCACTGCCTGATGTGAGGCACTGCTGTGAAAATACAGGTATTCTCAGTCTGAACCGTGGGCTGGTGTAACTGTAGTCATGTTAGGGGCACGGGCAGCCAGCATCATCTGGACACGGTTCTACTAAAGGGCAGAAGGTGGAGAATTGAGAAAGGTTCTAAGGGTTCAGAAGGCTCTGGCTAGTGCCTCCTGCACAGTTTTTTCTTGACTGTTAAAAAGACAGGATATCTGTCGAGGAAGTTAAACCATTTCAGTTAATTCTGATATTTGAAGATGAGATCTGTCTTCAGGTCAAGTTCACCTTTCACAGACAACATTTCACTGGAACCTTCATAGGATTTCTGCGGGTAAACTATGGCCCCAGAGATCAGTAACACACCCAGAAAATCATTTGCTCAAAGGCTGTGATCTAAAGCCTATTTTTCAGGTGGAACCAAGAGAAACCAGTGGAAGCATTTCAACTGGAACAGAAAGCAGAAGTCTCTTTTGCTAGATGTTCAAAAGGAGCAGAATTCTTGGCATCCTGACAATTCCCACATCACATAGACAGGAAAAGCACTATCAATGCAGGCCCTCTTCTGGATCAGCTTCAGGCTCTTTCCCAACCCTTCCACTGCACCACTAACAGCAGCAGTGATTGATACGGCTAAGCCACTGTCAACGCTTCAGAAATGCTCAGGTTTAAAGCAGAGCAGTGTTACACACTAGCAGGAAAAGCCACATCAGCAGCACTCATCTAATAAGGTATTCCTAACAGCCTGCATGCTGGATGTGCTGTAATTACAAGAGGGCAGCACAGTGGTGTGGCTCCAACTGCCCCCAACAGCTCTGCTCCTCTGGAAGAGCAGGGCTGACAGCTCAGGAATGAGAGCAGCAGAGCTGGAGGCAGCTCTCCTGGCAGCTGGCCTGCCTTCACAGCACTCTCACCCAGACCATGCTGGTGCATAGGAGCTTTCTGAACAACATGAAAAAGCCCAGGGCAAGAGGCAAACAAATTTCTTTTCTCTTTGGGAGAAAACACAACACTCAGATAATTTAATTTGCCAGGCTCTGCTGTAGTATGATGGTGCAGATGAGAGGGTGCAGACACGTATTCTAGGGCAGCCTACTTTCACATGGAAGCACTGGGAGGCTTCTTATACAAACAACAGCATTAACAAGTCTGTCTTAGTCCTGTCTGGTCCAAAAGTTAGTATTTATGAAGTATAGCTTACAAGTTTTGTGTTTTGTTTCAGTTTTTTTAAATACTAAAAAAATGGATGTGGGTTTTGAAATTAATGGAAATACAAATATCACTTCTCTCCAGACCTGAAGTAACAGGCACCTTGTTTTCTTGACTCAGAAATAATAGGAAACAAAGCATATACATATAGCCAAAGCAAATAGAAGCACTATAGGCTCCCACTTATTTTAAATGTTTCCAGTTCATACCCCTTATGAGAGGGTCCTACTGATTTCAATGGAAGTTATTTGTCCATAAGAAGGAGAGCTCTACAGAATGTGATCTTACATGATTGTTCTCTTTAAATTCATTCCCTCAGTTTCCCAGGGAAAGGAGGCAGACAGGGTCCAGAGTGTGCCTTTGTACTTCTGGGTATTTTGTTTGGAATACTACAGTATTGCCTTGCAACGCAGCCACAGAGCTGCAGGTAGTTCATTTTGGATCATGCCTACAATCACCTGGGAAATCTCCTTTTACTGTTGTATGCTCAGATACCATCATGATCCAAGTCCCTGGGCTGATCAGTGCAAATAGCTAGTGAATGCATCTATAACCTCTCCTGATTATCATGCAGCTGTACTGTGCAGTAGCTTTCCTCCATTTACTTTCTCATTACCTGTTTAATGTTCCTCTATCTCTCTCCTTTTAAAAGGGAAATCTTCTTGACCTCAATCAGTATTTCTTCAAACACCTTCCTCCTCCACCCCTACCAAGTTCATGCTTCTCCCTCAGCCTTTAATGCTCATTCACTAGGGCAGATTGCCCATGATCACTTGCTGTTACTCTCCCACCCTGCCTTCCTATGTCAGAACATCCTCTGTGCTGACATACCAAGCTAATCTCCAATACTAAAATCCTATATTCAGGATAGTAGTGTTAAGCAAGGGCAAGTATTTGCTTTCATATGGCAGCCAGAGATGCCAGGATGGTTACTGCCTTCCCTTGATTTAATACCCCACAGAGTTTTACTCTGAGTCTTGCCCTTTGACTTTTGGCTTTCTGTTGTAAAAATGAATGTGTGACAACGCGGGTGGTGCATCGTTAGGAGGATGTACCTGATTTGTTTGTTTTTTCCTGAAATAGCATTTGCTACTTGGGATCTCTAGTTCCCATATGGACTCATACAAACCATAACGCAGGGCTGGTACAGAGAACACCTCTCCTTCTGCCACAGAGGCTTTTGGCACCTCAAGGGAGCTGTGTGGGGTTTTGGATAAGCAGTCCTCGTAACCCCAAAGGGTATTGTGTGTGCAGTGGTGGAGAGCTTGAAAAAGCTAATGTATTTGGTGTTTGCTCTGCAGCACATGCCTGGAGGGCACTTCTGTAAATACAGTTATTGCCTTGGACACCTCCAAAAGCAGTTAAGACGTTCAAAGGAAGTATGGTTGAAGAACTTTTTTTCCTTATTCTCAACATACATACTCATTTTGTCATTTGTATTTCCTCCACCCTTTCCAGCATTTATTCACTAGGCACAGGGGCAGAAGACCCAAGATCCAAGCAAGGAAGTCTTGTGCTTCCTGCCAACTCCTACTTCAGCTTTATAACCTCGTTCTTCAGCACAGGCCAAGATGAGTTTCACCCTTTCAAATACCTCAAATTCTCATCATTTCAACATAGCTATATCATATTAAAAAAGCAAACATCATCTTGTATTATTCACTAATTACCCCAACCCAAAGCCCCAGCTACTCAGAAGTGAGCTTTCTCTTCCAATGAACTTGTCATTAACCTCTTAGTCCCCTTTTAAAACCCACCAGGTCCCCTGCTGCTCAGCTGGCTTACTCAGCCCACAGCCAAGGACATCCAGGAAGGTTAATGGTTTTTCTCACTTCTTTCAGCTCCTTGGCATGGAAGGATCTTCATTGCCTCTCACACCACTTGTTCTTGTGCCAAAACTGCTCTTTAGCTAAACTTAAGTGGCCCTTTTCCCTCCTGCTACTAACTCTTCTGAATTACTTAAGAAGAGCAATAATATAAACTCTACAGTCTTTTGCTGAGCTAATTACTCTTAAGCATATTCCCTCATAGAGGAGTGACTGCCCCCAGCCATCACCTTTGACTCTGCTCCAGGCTGTCCACGTCTTTCCTGGCTGAGAGTGACTGGTATAAGGCAGAAGGGATGAGATGTCTCCAGAGATTTCTGTGATAGTATTAATAAGCCCTGCTCTCTGTAGGAAGTATATTGCCTAATAGATTTTGTGGTCACCTTTTTTATCTTCTCAGCCAACACATCTTAGTGCCTCATTGTCACCTTGTGACTAATAAAACCAAGACTTACACCTCCTGTGTCATTCACAGCAGATGAACTCAAAGACATTTCCATGATTAATCCCAAAACACAAAGACTAACCCTTTGCTGTTAGATAAATTTCCATTTCTACCCCACTGGTCCTCATGTTCATGCATCATGCCTTCACATAATGTTCCAGCCCTCACCCTGTTGGCAGTGTCTCCCAGTCTGGTGTCAACACTGGGCTGCTCTACCTCCTGCCTTGCACTTCTACAAGGGCAGGGCAGCATTAAGTCTGATCCCAGAGCAACTCCATCATTAATTTCCTTCCTTGCTGATAGTTTTTTCTCCAAGAGCCCAGAGGCCCATCTCCCTCTCTGGAGCCAGAGGAACAACTGGCCTAACAACCATGAGACTCGTACACAACAGCATGAACACATCATCCTCTATGGGTGAAAAAAATTGGCAAAGGCCAGACCAGCTGCTGGATTCCAGGCCAGGCTCTCTGCTTGCCCTGCCTGGTGCTGTCAATGGACCTTGCTCTGCATGCCATGACCAGACCCTGTGGGCCTGCACCCCGTTGCTGAGAGCACGGCTCATGCTGTGGTTGCCCTCATCTTCTAGCTTGTCCTACCTCATCATGGAGCCCCCAGCCCTCACTGTGCCCTGGCTGCTCTGCCATGAGCTGGGTGTGGTCCTCCTCAGTTTTGGAATACGCATGGCATCAGGAGAGCCTGAGACCAGCTCGGTGCCAGCTTCTGCTTCACCTGCCTTCCTTCTTATTGACAAAAGAAAGGGATCAAAGGTTTTTTCTCAGCCCCAGTACATTAATCCCTTGCTTTAAATGAGTGATTTCTAGTGATATGAAGACTATCTTCTAAGCAGTCAAGTGGGACATCTGCAGGGACAGACACATCTCTAAAGTATTAATTAAATTAGATTTTGGGAGAGAGGATAGGTTACCTGTGAGACTTTACACTAACCATACAATTTATAAATGTGTGGCTGCTGAGCATTACCCCAAATTTTTCTACAGCTTGCTTGCTTTAGTCCACCCTTAGTCAAGTATTTAGACCACCCATTGTTAAGTATCACAGTAATTTGCCAATAAATAGGCGCAAGTCATACCCCTTCATCGTCCACAAAGCTAGAAAAAAGTATTTCTATGCATTTTTGCATTTTGCTTTTTCTAAACACTGGTGTCTTTCCTTGCTCTATTTGAACTGCCAAGCAACTCATTTGGCTGATTTTGTGTGTGTGTGTGTCACTGCCCAGCCTGTGTTATTTCAAAATTGACATGATGACAAAAGCCACTTAAGGATGGCAGCTAATAAGACATCTGCTTTCCCCTAGTGAGTGCAAGGAGAGGCTCGCAAGGCAGCAGTCAGATGTGGATTGGTAATAGGGTGCATTACCTTTAGACTCCGGGTCACTGCTTCACCTCTGATCCTTGTCAAAAATGGCCATAACTTGTTATCTGTCTTTAAATCACTAACCTAAGAAATTGAGTCGGTGCTCGTTCTTTAAGTCCTGCTGACAACTATCTATACTGCAATTAGCCAAAGTAGCTAAGACAGAGTAGAGTGAGTGGTCCCTCCCCGTGGGGGTCTGGCAGGTCAGTGACGAGGCAGCTTGTGGGATCACTGCCTGGGCAGGCTCGCTGGCTGCAGAGCTCCAGCACCATATTTTGGTGCTCAGGCATGAACTATATTTTGATATAAATGAAAATAGCAGTAAAACATAGTGAATTTGCACAGGGTTTAGCTTTCTTGTTGCTTTCTGGGGAGCTGCTAATAGAAATCAGTGCCCATTTAAGAGAGAATATTTTGAGAAGGGGCAGGCTAAAGAAATGAAACTGTAGGATAAAATACAATAATTTTCAGGGGCCTTGGAGTCACAGCATAAAGTGATGGTTCACTGTTTTTCTGTAATGTATGCAACCCTAGGCTTTGTGCTGATTTTGGCTGATTTGTGCTGTAGCCACACATATATCATGCCAAAAATGCCAGCCAGCTGTGTTACATTTGCAACGTAAGACATTCTTTCTATCATTTTTCCTTTCTTTGTGTATCTTAAGATAAAGCATATGTAAGATATAAGTCAGGAGGGGGTTTGTTATTATTTATTAGTAGTTATTTTATTAGTTTATTGCTGTTAATCACTGAAACACAAAATGCTATCAGGTGGCCAGCATTAGCCATTTTCACTGCATGTAATTATCAATATCTTTTTAAATTTCAGCTTCTTGCAATTACCATAGTATGCATATAGATTACTGTATTTGTTTGAAGTCTCTCTAGATGTCAAAATGTAACCAGAGTTGAATCCCAGTAAAAGGGCATATTGAAGACCTCTGTTTGTGGTGATTGAATCATACCTTAACCCAACAGAACAGAAGGTCTGACATCACTACCAGGTAGTTAATGATTATGCTTCCTATTGTCTCCTAATATTATCTTGAAAATGGTGATGTCAGGATGCCTAGAAATCCCTCAGAGCACCTTATGCTTTTTTGTTTTTGAATGTCCAATCGTAATATATGATCAGAGACAGAAATATTAATTAGTTAAATAATCTATTAGATGTAAAAAACTGAGGGCCAAAATCTGCATTTTTTTTAGTCAGTTCTCAGGCAAATCTCCAAATACTTCTAGGGTAAGCTCTTGCTGGAGACATTATTTCAGAGCAAAGCAGGAGCAAGCAGACCAAAGTATTCTGCAAATAAGAGAAAGATATTTATTTCAGGAAGGTATCCCATGGGCTTTGATGGGAAGAGCACAGGAAGAGCCACTCAGGCTCTCCTCTGGTCCCTGCCCTGACAGGGGTCACAGCAGATGCTTGGGGAGGGGTACCAGCAAGGGGCAAGCGATAGTCTCTCTGCTCCCTTAGTGACGGGAGAACAGAGGTCTTGAGAAAAAGGGCATTTGAACTCAACCTATATGTGAATGTCATTCAGTCTTACTGGTGCAGAAAGATTTTATGGCCTGGGAATTTTGTGCTTTGGAATCAATCCATCTTCTCAAACCAGGATAGTTTTTTAGCTCATAGTTCCAATATGTACTTGGTTTTGTGAGACTCTTTAAGGGGGGTTAGATGCTGGGTGCTGTAGCTGCAGCAGGGCTCTGCTGAGTTGTGGGAGTGCAGCAGGAGACTTCCTTGTGCTGGGAAGATGCCCAGGGTGCAGAATAAAGACAGTAGAGAGTCTGGAGGGGCACAGGGCCTTGGAGCACCCGTAAAGTGATGCAGCAGAGCCAGACAGTCACAGTCATGGGTGAGCAAGGAGAAGGCAGGGCCTTCTAGGGAAGAGAAGATGCCAGAACATCACCATGGCACATCTTTGGCTCGGCTACTTCTACACAATTTAAGCTGGTGTTTAATTGAGATGCTTAAAAAAATGGATTCAGTGTGAAAAAGTGATGATTAATCTTCATTATACTCCTCTGTGATCATCACAGTGAAGAGCTTCACTTGTATGTCTGCTTATTATCTCTTCTGAGATTACCTTACTGGTAAGGAAAGACTTGATTGATGATTAGATTTTTGTCATCAAATCCCATTTTTGTTTACATGAAAAAAAAAAAAAAGGAAAGTCTCGCTTTTGACAGGAAAGGGAAATAAAAGGAAAGCATAATTGCTGGGCAGTTATCTCTGACATTCATGTAATGTAGTGTATGTCCTTAAGTGACATTTATGTGAGAGAAAAAGAAAGACATCAATTGAAAAAGGTTACAGGAGTTCTTCAGGCATGAAGTCATCTCCAGGCAGCACAGTCACTGCAGTTTATAAACACGTTCTGCTCTCACCCACTGCATTCACAGACTTAGGGCACCATTTAACCCATTTGCTTGCTGACACTTCTTTAATACCCAACTTTGATTTTCCTTTCTAACAGTAACATTAAATGAGGAAATTAAGCCAACTGCTAGGTTTAGGAAAGATGTTTGCAAGCACTGCCTTTGCCATCCTGTCTTCCACAGAGGAGAAGGGCACTGCAGTGAGCAGGTGGGCATTGGCATGGGGAACTTTGTCTCCAGTTTGTTTGGAAAGTGCAAATGGCACTCAAGAGGGATCTTCATTCATCCCTAGACACAAATTGCAGCAAAACTGGTAATTCAAACAGATGGACACGGGACACAGATACAAGCAGAAGTGGCAGGCTGAGGATCACCACTTAAACTCTGTTCCAGTTTTAACTCTGTGAGGAGGAAAATCCAAAGCCCTTCCTCAAACAACCATTACATCACGTATTTCACTAGCAATCACTTTTCTTTCTGTTTATCTCTGGTTTCTAAGCACTGGGATTGACTCATGGCATGTCTTGAGGTTCCTTTTATTGCTACAGGCACGGCTTCTTCAGTATTATCTCCATTGAGATCAGAGCACATCATCCTGCAAAAAGCTATGCAGACATCCTCAGAGTCCCTAGGTCTGGCAGATCTTGCACAGCCAAGGTTTCTGAAGATGAAAGTCCATTTACAGAAGCGTAACCAAAGAGCTGTTGAAAACCTGGCAATATATTGATAGAAAAATCACAGCAGAGAGGTGGATGCCTCTCTGCTTCCTTACCCTTGCAGTGCTATCTAACTTGTCTGAGGTGGCCTGGGGCATCAGATGTTCCCACTTCATGCCTCGCTGTGGAAACTAGCTGTTTTTTAGAGAGTGCAACGCCCCTGAGCAAGGGTGGCCATGTAACGGTGCTAGAGCTGCCCCTGCAGTTTCTCGGTGATAGCATGAGTTTGCCAAGAGCACAAAAGGTGGGAGTGGAGCTGCCTGCTCTTTGGACTCCTAGCCATAGTCTGTGCTTGCAGATGAAATTGTCTCTGTCGCAAGATATAAAAGATGCATGATAACAGTAGCGTCTTCCAGATTATTTAACTGATTATGAATCTAAAAGAAATAGTAACCATGTAAACACAGGCTTTTACATGGCACATAGGCAATAGAGGGACAACTTACTCCCCAGGGCTGGTAACAATGAACACATGAAACGTGGGCTCATGAGACTGGCTAAGTTCAAATGGTCTTCAATGTCTTCCATATCATTAGTTTGCAGTGTGTGATGAAGGCACGTGAACACTCAATCAGAGTGACCACAGGTTTGCCTGCGGGTGTGGGAGCATTGCCAGCCATAACAGCTTCTTTTTAAGAGACAGTGTCTTCTGTGCAATTTTATTTTAGTAGGAATCTGAAACAGAAAAGCTTTATACCCCTCACATCCAAAAGGAAGATAATATAACATGCATTGTGTAAGGCTGTGTTCAATTAGAGTCGTAAAACATAGCATTTGATACTGCAGACAGCGGCACAGGTATTTTTTGATGCATTGCTATTTGAACGCAGCTGTCTTCACATTTTTGTTGGAAAATATTATTTATTCCCTCTTACAGGGTGCTGTTTTACCATGATCTTACAAATGCATTCCTATTTCTCTTCATGGATTTCACTCCTGAATTGAGTGCATTACCTTCCTCTTGGTGAAACTAAAGATGGGTAACACTTCTCCTTTGCATGCCCTGGACAGCCTACTCCTATCTTGTTTAATTCCAAGAATTCTTTCATTTTTTTAGAAGGAAACACCCAGGTTGTAGGGAAATTCTTTGTGAAACTCGGGATTATGAATAAGGGTGGCAGGACTGTGTCTAATGACTCACAGGTGCAAAGCTGTACAGCCATGGAAAACTGCTTAAAAGCCACTTGTGTGCCTGTGTGAGAAAGTCTGGAGCTAAACACTCCTCCGACTCCGCAATTAAGAGCACTGTGGAGCTTTGCGAGTCTGTCGAGAGGTGGAACAAAAGCTTCGGGGGATGCGCAGGGACCTGCTCCCTCTCCTGGTAACAAGGGCAAAGCGTCGGCGGAGCGAACTTGTTCCCTGCCCCTGTCCGTGCTTCTTCAGAACCCTGTCCCTGCTCGCCCATCCCTGCTCGCTGGGGGCCGCTACGCTCCTGCATCCTCCTAGGAGGCTGCGTGGGGAAAGATGGAGGTGAGAAAAGCAGAGACGAAAGGACTGAGGTGCTGGAATGTGTCCAGAGAAGGGCAAGGAAGCTGGTGAAGGGTCTGGAGCAAAAGTCTTATGAGGAGTGGCTGAGGGATCTGGAGTTGTTTAGCCTGGAGAGAAGGAGGCTCAGGAAGGACCTACTTCTCTACAACTACCTGAAAGAAGGTTGTAGCCAGGTGGGAGTTGGTCTCATCTCCCACATAACAGCAGTGGTACAAGAGCTGTTCTAGGCAGTGGGACCTCCTGAGGAATGGAGGAAAACAGCATGGCAGGAGACAGGGGTTTGTATCATTGTGGACAATTTGCACTGAGTAGTGGGAACCAAGAATGAATATTTAGTGGTCTGATAAAGGAGATTAATCAGAATTTGCAGAGGAATGATATTTCACACTTAATGAACCCATCCACAGTGGGTTTGCTGCTGGTTTTCTCTCTCTTTATAAAGCTTTCTCCTTACAGGAGGTGCTTGTTAGTTTCGAAACCCATGACAGTCTGAGTGTCTGCATACAGGCTCTCAGGTGTCTCAGGAAATGACTGAATTAATTTAATTGTCATTATATGCCATTAGCTTGTGCTGCTGATCACTTGGAAAGCCATTCTTTGCCTATTCCTTCGTAGTATCTCCCATGAAGACAGGCTGAGAGAGTTGGGGTTGTTCAGCCTGGAGAAGAGAAGGCTGTGGGGAGACCTTATAGCAGTCTTCCAGTACCTAAAGGGACACAGCAAGAGAGCTGGAGAAGGACTTTTTACAAGAGCACGTAGGGATAGGACAAAGAGGAATGGCTTTAAATTGACAGCATAGGTTTAGGTTAGATAATAGGATGAAATTCTTTCCTCTGAGGGTGGTGAGACGCTGGAAAATCTTTTCCAGAGAAGTTGTGGATGCCCCATCCCTGGAAGTATTCAAGGTCAGACTGGATGAGGCTTTAAGCAACCTGGTCTAGTGGAAGATGTCCCTGACCATGGTGTGGAGTTTCTAACTAGATGATCTTCAAGGTCCCTTCCAACCCAAACCATTCTATGGTTCTGTGAATTCCATACAAACATAACCATCACAATATTACATTCAGTCATTTCTAGAACAGCTACTGCTTTACTATCTGAATTTGAGGGAAGTAAATAGCAACTAGACAATGATTTACTACCACAAACACTCTATGGAATAATATAGATAAATTCCAAAACCTCATGAGAGCTGGGAAGTCAAAAGTAACTACAAGAACAACAAGGAAATGTTCAGTACTGCCGCTGTAATGCTGCAATGCATACCAAGATCCAAGTTATGAGAAAGTGAAAGTATATGCTAAAACCAAAAACAAACAAAACAAAAATAAACAAACAAACCAAAACAACAACCCAAACCCCAGACATTAAAAGGATCTATCTGGGGGAAAAGAGACATGGCTATATAAAACTTCTGGTCAAAGCCACAGCAGTCTTCAGCAGGTTTAGTGGTGTATCAGTGAGTTCCTGCGCTCCTTAGGCATACTTGAGCATCTAGTGGTCCCTCACGTGTAATATTGTCTGCTCCACACATGGGGAAAGCATTCCTCTGACATCTGTGCCCCTGGCCTATTCACTGGCTGCCTAACTCCTAGTCTGAGCTTCCTTGGAGACATACAAATAAAATACCTCTTGGGAAATCGGGACATTGCACTTTCAATATAAAAATGAGTTTCTGATTTCAGAAAAACGACTCAAAGATGATTCTTATTCATGAATTTCAGTACAGCAGGCTGACTTCTCTCTTGGTTGTAATGTGTTAAAGATGATATGACTGACTTGGTACCATAACAGTGTGTCAAAATACGTTATCATGGTAAGAAATAGAAAATAGTTTCTTGTTGAGACCTATGTTCAGCAGTCTAGCTGCATTTGGCAAAGCACTTAAATGTTTGTTTAAAATTATATTTATGTCCCACTGATTTCAGTGGGATTGAAATAAATCCCAAACGCTTCACTTAGCTGATAATTCAGGCTTAGTCTCATAAGCATCCCCCATCACTATTGAATTCAGTGAAAGCTCAAGGAACTTGTCATCCAGTAGGAAAAATAATATTTTACAAGGTATGATCTTAAGGAAAAAATTATGTCTCTTTTCCAACATGAGTGAAAGAGAGAAGCACAACGCCATGATACGCTTATTTGAATAAATGAGCAACACACTGGAATGCAGGGGCATATTAGGAAAGCCTCCAAATTTTGTATGTCACTAATACATGGTGTTACCATAAGATCCAATTTCTGGAGGCTGGGAGCTGATGTAAGTTAAAAGAGGAAAATGAAGAGCAAAAAAAGCATGAGTGTGGGTTTGGTATAAGGTATTTACTAGTAGTAGTTGCATGCTATGAAGTACATAAATTCAGAAATCATTCAGGAAATGTTACCTTTCTGAGACCTAAGGGACTGAAAGTCCAATATTCCTATTTGTTCCATGGCTTAACAGGCTGCAGGCAGCTGTATTGTGTATTTGCCTTACAGGTAGCATGTTTTGTTTTGTTTTGTTTTGTTTTTAAAGGGGATAACTACCATGCTTATTCGGCCCTGGTCATTTCTTCCATGGATCCTGGTTCTGTTGGATAGTTTTTAAACTCTGAACTAATGTCTGGAAGGAACTCAGCTGAAACCACAGTTTCTATTAGACTGATGACATCAGGTTGGACAGGAACCATAACAGGAGTGTTTGCCCCACAGCCATCCTGAGGCATGCACTTTCTATTTTGAACTGACCTGTTATGCCTGGGCATATCCTTTGGAGAGTTCAGTGGGGCAGGACACCAGGAAGGTATTCTGAGTGTGATCCCACAGCTAAGCATTTCTATTGCCTTGATTTGTATAATTTGTACTGTGGAGCTATGAGAAAGCGTGGACAAGAGCCTTAACTCACATGTGAAAGATACATTATGACACTAAGTGATTGATCTGAGGAATAGTAACTGCTCACCTCTACAGATCACAAGGTAAAGGTAACCAACAGAAAAGAGAACAGCAAGACTCTATTCTGTATTTTGGTCTTTAATTAGCTAGCCTGATTTTATAGTTTAGATGAACTGGTGGAGATATAAAGAAGGAAATGTTATGAGTTATGTTTCACACTGTGCTTTCACCTTAAACAATGGCAGAAAGCCTTGGGATTGGCTCTCCTTTAGTGTATGAGTGCTTTGGGCAGGATGAGCACCTCTGCAGCCACCCACCACTCACCAGCCTAAAACCTGCCATGGATCTGCTGAGCCAGAGAAGGAGGGTGACCAAAGGGGCCTTAGCCCATACATTAGCACCACCTGATACAGTATATCTCCTCTGGGGCAAGATGAGGAAGATGCCTCAAACCGTGACCATCCCAGCTGTATCCAGCTGTATCCAGCTGTATCCATCCGACAAAACCCAGTGAAAAGCAGGGCCACAGGGATACACAAATCCTTCAACAACCTGAGCCACGCATTCTCCACACACAGCCACTGAGCTCTTCATTCCCCAATGCTATTGGTAACAAAAATAGCCATCCTGATTTAAAAAGCTGCTACCTCTGGCTATATATAGGCTGTTCTGCCTGTTCAACACTGAGCTCTTCACACACATTAATATCTCATTGTGTCATGCGGGGAAGTTTCAGCATTACCTGCTGGTTAAAGAATACAGCACACAAGGGAAGGCCACAGTCCTGTGAATGGCGATTCACCTGCTTCATTGCCTTAGGAAAACAGTCTCATGAAATCAGTATGTCTCATGAAATCCATTATGTCCCCAGGTGCCGCCGTGTCTGTGGGATGCAGCCTCTGCGCTTTGCAGGAGAGGAGCCACCGTGATACATGTGGATGAAAAACTGCAATCACTGACAGAGAGGACCTGGATGAAGCTCAGATGTCTTCTTGTGAATGAAGCTTATGTCCTGGAGACCCACCTCAAACAGAGGGGAAAGAGAGGGAATGTTACTAAATATGCATTCCCAGAAGCAAACAGAGTGCAAACTCATCATTCCCTACAGAACACACATGCGTGGAGTGGCCCGGAAAGCACCAGACGCTGCTTGTTAAAAGTTGGCATCTCTTCAACACAGCTACCAGTGATTTTTCTGTAAAACACATTAAGATTCAGTATAAATGCCTTTATGGATTTCACACCACATTAAAAGGAGTGAGTGATTGACTACATTCCCAGTAGCTTATTTTTCATCCTTTGACAGCTGTTAACCAGACAGGAGCATTATTAGTTCAATTTCTCATGCTGTAAAAATATTTGGATGTAGGAATGTGGCCAAATTTTTCCTTCTTGTTTCTGGTTTCCTATGAGAGTTGGTTAGATTGTTTTGACAAATCTTGAGTGTAACTAGCACAGCATCTTAACATGAATGCTGGTTTTAGAGTCAAGCCTCCAGGTTTGCTAAGCAGATTTGAAGAGAGAGGCGCAAGCTCTAATTACAGCACTCCTAAGCAAAGCTTCAGGGTCATCAGGGCTTGGATGTTTTTGCTCTTCACAAAAATAAGTGCTCTTTATGAGATGTGGGGTGTTTGGTTCAAAAGAAGGATCTCCTTGCCACAGCCAATAGACGGTATATGAAGAATAGATCTTAAATGCTAATGCTGATTTGAATCTGCTTTTATTTTGTGTAGACTACAGATAGGAGAATGTCCTTCCTGTTTATTAATCTCTTCAGTCTTTATTATTAATTGTCTAAGAAAACTTCAGTTCTATCTGTATGTCTTCTGGAATTTTCTGTCTCTTAAGGCAAACTCCTTTGCAATCAAGTGTTGAAGTTCTTATAGTGTAAAGTATGGAAATAAAAGAATTTCCCAGATGCCTCAATACCACTGGCAGAGTTTATAGCATCTGCTATGGCCCCCAGGGAATTTACATTACCCAGGCATTATTCATCGTTTCAAGCAAAACAATTGTGCAAAATCAGCAAGGTGATACTTACACAGCATTGAAGCCGATGAGCTGCTTTGCATTTAATTCAGAGGAGCCAACAGCAAAGCCTGAGTGTTTCTGAGACATTCACGTGTCACAGACAGTTCCACTTCTCTCCGTCAGGCTCTGGACTCCACCAGCCCTGTGACAGGAAACCGAGGGACTTGGTAAATCACAACCATGCCTGAAAGAATTCGTCGTGTTCTGGGAAGCAAAGACTTGAACCCTTCTCAGTGTATTTATCTGAATATGAATTACACAATCTTGCAGAGCATACAGAGAGAGAAAGTTTTGGACTGAACACAGAAGCAATTTTAACACCTACTTTCCTGGAGTACGGTTATTTTCAAATCAAGTCTGAGTTTTGAAATGTAAACGTTACAGGTCAAAGATAAATTACAAAGTAAGTTCTGTTTTTAAAATGTTTAAATGCTTTAATTTTTTTTTAATAGGCACACTGGAGACAGGCATATTGCAGGAGCGTGAAGCATTTACTGGTGAGCAGCGTAAAACAGCCATTGCAACTGTTAAGTCTGCAATTTTAGCATTCTTAAACAATACTAAGTACTCTTGTTCCAACTAAATATTTATAGGTTTATATGCACATATATAATGTTCTAAGTAAGCTAGTGGCAGAGAAAATGTACATTTACCTTTCTCTCAGCTTTGAGACAAGTTAAGCTTATATGATTAGGGTGTTTGCTTTCCACACCACGGGAAGAATAGGAGTGTAAATAAGGAAGTTCTTCCTTTAGCAAAAAATCCTGGAGAAACCTCATAAAATGAGCAAGCAACAACCAACCAAGGAGAAAACAAAGCTGTCATATCCACCTCAATCATAAAGAATATTTTAGCTCTGCAGAGCATTCAGTTTTCCATTTTCTAGATCTGAAAAGTGTTCCTGTTTGTTCAGGAGTTCCAAAAAAAGCAACATCTCATGCTCTGAGGCTCCCTGCTTGTCCAAAGGCTTTCTGCCAGACTCTGACATGTGCAGGGCAGAGCTATGTTAGTCAGGGCAGGGAAGATGTCCCAAATGACCACTAATTCTCCTAAGTAACAAGCTGTCAGGACAAGAGAAAATGGCCTCTAGTTGTGCCAGAGGAGGTTTAGATTGGATAGTAGGAAAAATTTCTTCACTGAAAGGGTTGCCAAGCATTGGAACAGGCTGCCAAGGGAAGCAGTGGATTTGTCATCCCTGGAAATGTTCAAAAAAAAGTGTAGATGCGGGACATGGTTTAGTGGTGGACATGGCAGTGCTGGGTTAGTGGTTTGACTCGATGATCTTGGAGGTCTTTTCCAACCTAAATGATTCTGTGATTCTATGATTCTAATGAGCGAGCTCTGAGCAGAAGGTGAGATAGCAGTGTTAGTGAAAAACTAAGCTGAATAAAGCCCAGAACAGCACTGCATGGAGACAACAACCCTGTGCCTGGGACCTGAGAGGGTACCTGTGTCCATCAAAGCACCGTTCCTGTATAGCAGTTTGCTGGGAGCCAGCTGTGGTGCCCAACACTACACACGGGTCTCCCCTCCCTGTACGACTCAGTTCTTCTTTGCATCTGCCCCAACAAACAAGGGCACTGTGGAGTGAACCAGGTCACACAGCAAAGCAGCTACTGCCAAGCTCCACATATGAGGCATTAGGCCTATTACTCACATGAATTAAGACAGAAACCTACTTTTATTTTCCTAGGCTTATTCATATAATTAATTAATATCTCAATCAGCCAAGAACAGTCAAAGACGTAACACTATTTCAGTGCATTCCTTGGGGAAACACTGCACAGAGACAGCACAATTAATTTAGACAAGATCCATTTAGATAGCAAGTTAATTTTAATGTCTAGGAGTAGACAGGAGAACCATTTTTCAGAAAACACTGCGAAAGTCAAATTTCCTTTCCCTTTACCTGTTGTCTCTCTCCACTGAACATGCTTTTGTTTGAAGGCAAAGACATGCAGAAAACACAGGAAAGCCTCTGTTGAATTTCTGCAGATTTCTGGGACATTCAGGCCAGGTAACAGAGCAACTCATTGCTGCTTTACTGGGTAAGGAAATTTGTCCCCCAGCTCATCTACACATTGAAACCGTACCAAAGCCTGAAATTACACAATGTCTGGCTTAACTATAGTAAAATCAGTTCTCTTGTGTCTCCCCAGCATTAGAAATACAGCTTCATAGAGTTAAGTCAATTAATTAATTAGATATTTTTTAGCCTGCCTTGCAATGATCTGACTGAAGATGTGGAGGGGGAAAAGTGGCAAATAATCCTCATCCAATTTATAAGCAAACTAGGTTACTGTAAAGTTGTCCTTGTCATGGAGTGCCAAAGTGCAGTATGCAGTTCTCGCCTCCTTGTGGGTTGCCATCTGCCATTACATCTCCCTCTCCTTCCTCTGGCTCCCTGTTGGGGTAAAGTTGATGTCAGAGGCTCTGGCAAGCAGTGGAAAAAAAATCCAGCACTGTGAGTTTTCTGCAGGCCAGTGCAGTCTGCTTCTAATATTGCTCCAGTCTGTGCCTTCAGGAAATGAAGTTAAACAGACCCTGTTCTGCTCTTGGGCTCATTCCCTAAATCACTGCAAAACACTGGAGAGCCTCTGTTCAGTCCAGGAGATGAGATTTTTGCAGTGAAATGTTCTGCATTTTTGCACCACACTGCAACACTCAGTGACTACATCACACTGTAGTCCCGGGCTTTTAAAGTTTGAATAATGCATCTTTAGGCATTTAAAAATTGCTTCCAGTGTTTGATTTCAACAACTGCATCTCTTAACAGCTCATGGGAGGCTCTTTCTTGCAGTGTGAAGTTCTTCTCCCTGTGTTTGCACAGGTCACTCATTATACTCAAGCACGGATTAGGCTCCACCCAAGGAAAATTCCATTTGGAAATCATAAGGCAAAATGGGATCTACTGATTGCCATGCAAAAACCAACAAATCACGTATGGAGAAAATATCTGTTTTCTCCCTCAACAGTCAGCTTGCATCCCAGGCTGCTTTTGCAGCACACCACAAAAAGAAGCCCTGAGTGTTACAGACCAAGATCACGCATTCTCTGAAATACAAAGCGGATTTTAATAACTGTTTTCTGCTATAGCTGGCCCCAACTAAGGTGTTTATAGAAAAGAAAAATTCACTGACCACAAGTAAAGAGGATGCCTCTGTTTGCCCATGAAATCTCTCCTGTAGCCATTTCAAAACTCTTTACATCTAGATGGGTATTCGCTTTCCTGGCATTTTAGGGAGAAGAAGGACACGGTGGAAGCTTGCTAGTTTATGAAGTGTTAGTTATAATTAATTTTTATGCTTGTGCAAGACAGAGCTTGAAATTCTGGGGCAAGATTTGTTCTGTGAAGAACATGACATTCATGTACAATGTAAGGCCTGAGTGTTTGGCAAAGGGAATGTTCAAGAGAGGTTCTTTTATGCATGTGGCTCCATATCTACCATCATTTCATTTTCACATCACAGTACAACACAAGGAAATGAAGTCTAACGAGTTTTTAGGCAACTCTTGTTATAAACTATATTTTACTCTATTTCAAGTTGGTCAAAATGTAATTTTAAATGAAATAGGCATGTCTGGCTCTTTGGAGTTAAGAAGGCAATTAATAGAAACCTATCTAAGCACCCTGACTCACATTCCCTGAGGCAAAGAGCTGCTGTGGCTTAGGATGCTCTATTTTGCAGATTAGTTCTTTCACAGCAGTGTCAGCAATAAAATGTTTGCACCTCAGCCACAGTAATGCCAGAGCAGATGTATCACTATAAATTCATCTTTATCAGAGGTTTAAACCAGTATTCCCACACCAGATCAGGAACAAATGTTTTCTTCTTCCAGCTCCTCTACAGAACTGTTATTTTGAGGTAGTGGGGCAAGGATGACATCTGGGAACAGCAAGACTGGATTTGCCAGAGCTTCTCTCTAGGTGCTGTGCAGCCAGTGGGTGCAGGACTGAGTGTCATCATCCATGGCAAGATGTTTCTCCGGGTAACTGGTCGATATTTCTGTCAGAGCAGGGATTAGCAAAGAAAGGAAGGGTTTTTCTCTGAAGCCCGGTTCTCTGAAGTCTCTGAAGACTGTCCATTTTTCCACACAAAAGGCAGCACTTAACCCCATCAGTGCACTGAAAAGGAATATCCCTGCATCAACCCTCCCACAAAAGTGGCTCATTTTATGTTGGGTGTAAAAAGATTTCACACTAAAATAAATTAACAATTATTTGCCATGATGCAGCAGCCTTCTCCTTTCAGAGTCATTCACACAGTTTTACCTTTGGCAATATGTATAGATCTGTCTGTCTTATGGCTATAAGTCTTCACAAAAATCTCCTAGGCATTCAGCTCTAATACCCTTCACATGAGGCTACTGGTTCAGCTTGTATCTATTGCTTAATCAATGAGCAATAAAACTCTAGCCGCTGCCAAACTGCTGCTTCAGCTAATAAAGGCTTGGTCTACTTTGCCAGAGTATCCTAATTAATAATAATGAAATAAGTTGATCTGATATATTTAGAAGTTGTATTTTTTTCTTTTACCAAAAGGGGAACTCGGTAAGTCCTGGAGTTTTATTCCTTACTGAATTACTCTTTAATTGGAACTGTGTGCCTGAGCTGCTATTTGTAACTGCAGCTCTGCTTCTCCTCAGTGTAGGGGAAGTCTTTAACTATCACCACCTACAGGGCCGCAATGTTTGCTGTGACAGACTGGGAGGTACTGAAATCCCTCCCTGGGTAGAGACAGATTTAATACCCATCCTTTTGCCCCAGTGGGTTAGAAAAATTGACTGGTCGTGTTGCACCTTCTCTGGACTGATAAATGTAATAGTGGCAGGCTTGGTTTGCACCAAGCAGGCTGTAAAGGGAGAGGCAGCAGGCTTATAAACACAATACCAGTGACAAATACCAATAATTTGTCGTGTATTTCTGTTCCCTGTACCTGTGTTTTGCAGAGGGCACTGAGCTGAGCTTCTGCGTACTACAGAAATCTCTGGATTGAGCTGTAAAAGATCCTTGGACCTTATCACACAATTAACAGAGGCATTTTTTGGGAATCCTTTCTGAAACGGCTCAATTCCTATCTCTTCAAGTCCTGAAGATTAAACAGCTCCTGGAGATCCAGAAGTGCTGGAGGTCTGTTGAGATAGGTAAGCATGCTTCTACTTCTCCTACAAGCAGTTGTTTCTAAACGGGCTTCCGGAAGGGCTGAAACATTGCTCAGGGGCTGAGAGGAATGGATTGATCTCCTGATGAGCAAGCAGCTAAAGGTCTTACGTTGCTTCATGTTTCCATGGTTTGAAAATATACAAGTAGCTATAATGCCTTACAACAAAAAAACAATTACCCAGAGTAACACTCTAAAGGGTTATAGTGTAGGAAAGATGTTCATGAGAATTTTCCTGTATCTGTGCCCAGAGCGTTTTTTCCTGCTGTATTTTTGGAGGAAGAATTCTCCCTGCAGTGTGTAAAATGTGGATCTCTTTTAAAAAGCTTGATAAAATATTTTTTAGTTGTTTGATGAATTATATCCTTTTTAATGTGGTATGCCAATGTTAGGATGTAATTTCCAGTCATGCTCATTAGAAATACTTTATTGAGGAATGCCTGTTTTGTCCTCTGCAGGTCTGCTGTTCTGTTGCAGATGGAGTAAATGGAGAAGTAGCTGCTGCTCTTTGGTTTGGGTGAGGCCTGGATCTCAGTGCAAGGTTTGCAGGAAATACCAGAGATGGAGTAATTAGAAAATGTGCATACATTGCATATATGCAGGCTAAAGATGATCTTCTTCCATAGTGTGATTTTTTTTTTTTTCCCGAGAACCATAAGAATAGTTTGGGTTGGAAGGGACCTTTACTTTTTTCTGTTTTTTTTCACTCTTTGCCTGACCCATATCTCACAGGACTGCAAACTCTACCAGTGTGTGATCACTGCAGCCCAGGCTGCCTCCAGTCTTGACATCCCTGATCAGCTGACTTGTGCCAGTGACCATCACGTCCAGTATTCTATCCTCTCTCATAGGGTTATCTATTACCTAGCTCAGGACATTATCCTCCCTGCATTCCAGCAGTTTCCTGGATTGCCTACAGCCACCATGCTACTTTTCCAGCAGGTGATGGGGTGGTTGAAGTCCCTCAGCAAGAAGAGAGCCTCTGAGTGCAATGTCTCCAGTAGCTGGAGAGCAAGAAGGCTTTGTCAATAGGCTCCCCTTGATCAGGTGCTTGTAGCAGACACCAACCACAAGGATTCTCTTTGTTGCCTCAGTTTCTTATTCTTACCCACAGGCTTCCAACCTGCTCATGGCTGTTCTTCAGAGATAACTCTTCACAATCCGATTCAATGTAGAAGGCAACCCCTTCCTTGCTCGTCCCTTCTGAACAGCCTGTAGCCATCAATAGCCACACTCCAGTCATGAGATTTGTCCCACCAAGTTTCAGTAATAGTATCTAGGTCACAGCTTTCTAGTTTCTTGTCCATGCTGTGTGCCTTGGTGCAGAGGCACTTCCACTGTTTCCCTTCTATTTTTTTGGGGGGGGGGGTTTTTTGGTTTTTTTTTTTTTTTTTTGGTCTCTTCTATGCTATTTTGACTTAGTTCAGTTCTCTTTTTTCTTCCTAATCAGCAAGTAGCTTTAATATCAAGTCTTCTTAGGGGTTGGATTAGGATTTTCCTGAACAGTAAGAAACCAAATAAAATTTGCAGTGCAGCTCCATTACCATAAAGTTCAAAGATATTCATGGTTATATATCAAAGAGGAGGATTATATGCAAATCTTGAGTTTAGATTATGCGTGGCTCAGGTAGCAGCCACACCTGGAATTATGGGCACTTCCAACTCACACAGTGTAAAATATCTATGCACCCATGAAAAGAACCAAAAATTATGGTCCAGGGCAACAAAAATTATTTTAGACCTCTGTAATAGTTTTGACTCAGACTTTATTGTCTTCATAGTGACTGCTATATACATAATAATACATATATATACATAATACTAGTAATTGCTATTTACACAGTAATGTGCTGTATTTTGGATTTGCACAGGAAACAGTGTTGATAACACAGGGATATTTTAGCTGTTGCTGAGCAGGGCTTGCACAGTGTCAAGACCTTTTCTGTTCCTTACCCCACCAGTGGGCAGGCTGGGGGTGGACGTGCAGTTTGGAGGGGACACAGCCAGGACAGCTGACCCCAACTGACCAAAGGGATAACCCACACCATATGGCATCACGCTCAGCATATAGAACTGAGGGGAAAAGGAAGGTGGAGACATTGAGGGTTATAGTATTTGTCTTCCCAAGTCAGTGTTATAGCTGACGAAGCCCAGCTTTCCTGGGCATGGCTGAACACCTGCCTGCCCATGGGAAGTGGTGAATTAATTCCTTGTTCTGTTTAGCTTGTGGATGCAGCTTCTGCTATTAAACTGTCTTTATCTCAACTAATGACTTTTCTCACTTTTACCCTTCTGATTCTCCACCCCATCCTGCTGGTGGGGAGACCAAGTGAGCAACTGTGTGGGGCTTAATTCCCAGCTGGTTTAAACCAGGACAACCTGTAAAATAAAGTTGTACTACGTGGAGAATGTATAAGGCAAATTTTGTTCTGTCTAGCAGAGTGAAAACTCAAGGGAGGAAACAAGCAGGCTTCATAAATACTGTCAAACCAACAGCACAAATGAAAGAAGAGAATTATTTAGACTCAGAAAACAGCAGGTCAAGAAGAAAGGCCCTCAAGCTAAGAGTGGGACAGTTTAGATTATGAAAAGCTCTTCATGGAGCAACTAGGTGGTCATATGTATGTACCTAAAAAGAATCGAAAAATGTGTTTGCATTTTTTGAAAGTTACCATTAGAGTAACTGTATCAGAGCAAACCCCTAGCACAGAATGGAACTTGCTCGTGGCTCACTGAATTAAAAAAGGAAGCTAACTGGGAAATAGCTCTGGTGCCTGAGTCACCCTGTACCCGCTATTTTACATCTTTTGCAAAGTAGGCATAAAAATGCTAATACGCAGTCAGAATAGAATGCCGTCATTCCGGCTGCAGTGAGCTTAACACTTATTTTACTGTGTTGTCAATTTCTGCATATGGGACTATCAAATCCACTTTTCTTGCTGCAGGTATTTAAGTACAGTTTAGAGAAAACAGAAAATGTCTTTGTCAGAAGGCCAGACTGTCCTTTAAATATGTGGGAAAGGACTGAGTGATCTCAGTTCTGGCACTGGTATCTATTCTTTTACCTACATCATTCCTCTTCACAGTGATGTCCATAGAAATAATGGTTTCCCCCTTCTACACTTTTTATGGCCAAAAGCATGTGATGTGGTTTACTTTGTTGAGGTTTTTTTCATCAATATCTGCAGTGTAATCAGTAAAGTCAACAGTACTCCAGAAACAGTGTGTAGAACTTTATTCGACAATAGACGAAAGAATTGGAATGGATTCACATTTGTTAATTTGTTTTCTCCACATAGGCAGCTCTTCCTGTTGTAACAGCGCTTCACATATAATGCATTTAAATGGCTACTGTGTTAGAGCTTTTCCTGTTTTTTCAGAGAAAAAGTAGTTGATGCTCTTTTCTAAAAAAGAAACAAGGTTAAAATGTGATTTTTAAGATGAAAAACACATTTCTTCTTAAAGGAATATAATTTTAAGGCAGGTCAAGCTTTCAGATCAAACTAATTGGTAAGATTTCTTCAAATTAGTTATGGATTGTCACAGTCAAAATGTGTTTCCTTACATTAGCATGGCCTTTTCCGTCCCTTAAGTTCTCCCAGGAACATACGTCAACTTTGACGACAGAGTTTTCAGAAAGTCTGCAAAATAGTCTGAGATGTGGATATAGCCCTAAGCTATTTTTCAGAACTAGAAAATATAATGATGTAACAGTAGGCCATTGCAAGTTAGCAGTGCCAGTTGCTTGAACCTGTCCCTTAAAAGGCTGAGACTGGGACTGATAATGACTGATTAACTTAATTGGCTCTGGAGAACTCCTAAAGACTTTCACATGTTTCTTATGCAAAAGAGATAAAACTCACAACTATTCTTACTTTCCTACATTTATGAAAGATAAGTATATCTAGAGTTCTTTCTGCTCTGGAAATGTTTCTAGAGAGCATATTCTACAGATACATGAACTACCTGACTAAGCTTACACTATGTTTATGTTATGTAAATAAAATCTGGAAAATCTCCTCAGAATAAAGCATGTCTAAATGAAACCCAAAGTTAAGTCCTAACAAAGTCCCTTCCTCTCATTTAACTCACTAGGCCAATCTTCTAGTAATGCTCAGTTCAGATCAGTCAGTGTATTGTTCTAATAAATAATTCCTTAATTGCACTCATTAAAAATCCTAATGACTTTACAACATTATATGTGAGACTGAAAGTTAATACATATTTCACTCATGAGAAGTTCAAAATTAAGAACATCCTAAGGATGCTGTGGACATTCATCAGATGAGTGAAGAAAGATAAACCTAGGCATGTATCATTATCCACTTAAATGCCACAACCCCATCTGTAAACTAATGAGAATTCATTACAAAGATACTAGAGAAAAGCAGATTACTTTGGATTTATGGCTAGGTAAATCTGGTTTTGCTTATTGTCTGTTTGTTTTCAAAGTCCTTACAAATGAACAGCTGTTACATTCTTTATCGTGCTCTTGTAGCTTTCCCCTCCCTGGGAAGTTGGAAAGATTAATATTGGAAACCTGATTCAGATCTGATCAAATCTATTGATCTGCTGTTTGAAACACCTGAGCTTGAAGCAGGGATGCTTCTTCATTTGCTTTCACACACAACCTTGGCAAGCATCAACTGGTCACATAGAATAAAATTTTCAAGTGACCACTGATTATTTATTCCCTTTAACATGTAAGATTTTTCTGGAAGTTTTTTAGCACTGAACTGAAAATTATGAAGAAGGCCTGGAAGACACTGTGGTAGGGGACACATAAAACTGGGACAACCCTGGAATCATAGAATCCTTACAATTGGAAAAGGCCTTTAAGATCATTGAATCCAACTGTTAACCCAGCACTGCCAAGTCCGCCACTAAATCAGTACCTCTAAGCTCCACCTCTACACATTTTTTGAACACCTCCAGGGATGGTGACTCCACCACTTCTCTGAGCAGCCTGTTCCAATGCTTGACCATCCTTTCAGTGAATACGTTTTTCCTAATATCCAATCTAATATGGCATCCAGAGAAAAGATGCAAACAGAAATGAATTAGGAGTCCAGTATGAGATGGCATGCAGTACCAGCACTTCTCAGAGCATCCAACCCATGCACCAGCATTTCTCAGACCGAGTTTAAATAACAAGGAAGTGGCTTCATTCTAACTCTCCATTTGATCAGATATTGGAAAGTACAAATAAACATATGTAAGGATACAGAAGAATGTGTGAGTGAAGAGGGGAGTTGGAGGGAAAGGTATTTCCACCTCCTTTCTGCCCCACTAGATCTTTACATTGATTATTAGAATGAAATTTGAGTTTCTTTTCAGAGAGACTTGCTGAACTCTAGGGATTGTTTTGGGATCTCAGATCAGGAAGAGGAGGGTGATATCCTCTGGAGCAAGTGAATGTGCATCCGAGGCAGCTGAATCTGTTTCTATGGGAAACTGGGAGCCTACAGACAACTTTTGAAGTCAGAAAGCCTGACCACTGACTTCTATGCTGGTAAGGCATATGTAGGTTCTGCGTTCATACAAGAGCTCCCTGTTGGACAGAGGCTCCTTACTCTTGTTAGCACTCTACCACCTAGATGCTGTAAGGTGTCCATCAAGGTCTATCAGGGGAAACCTCATTTTAGTAATCCCTGCTGATGCACAGCTAAAAACTTTAAAGCACTGCTGTAAATTGCAGCAGTCTTGCAGCTGCTGTAAATTGTATCTAAGTTGGGCTGAATCAACAAGATCCAAAGTGTCCTTAAATTCTGCCTTTTCTTGAACCAGCAAGAGGCTCTAATACTTGTTCTTTTTCTTCTATCTCAAATAAAGGTATCATAGCACAAAGAAATAGGATAATATACCTTCCACAGAAAGCATGGGAACCCTTAGCCACAGCCAGTAAGGGCTAAGCCTGTACATGCTTCCTGCTCGATTATGACTGCAGTCAGTCCTCTCATCTCCACCCCATACTGAGGTGTCTTATTAAGAAAGAGGGCAGCTCAGCAGTTCAAGTCCTCACTGGTGAACAGAAATTTTGCTGCTCCCTGTTAAGGTTTGTTGTACATGAGGAACAAATTCTCTTGCCTGCAATATTCTAGCAATGAGTACTTTTTGCGGATTGATTAAACGCTTCAGCTTTGCTCAGCCTATTAATCTCAGCAGCCATTTATTGCTTCATGTACTACAGTGCATTGGGGATTATCTCTTAAGCACTGTGTGTAGAAAGCATGTAGCAGTAAGATACAAATCTTGTGTCTTGGAAATGTTTCTCTGGAAATGAAGAAAGGCAGCTGTCAATAAAAGCCAGGGTGGTTCATATTGCCACTGGATGCCCCAACTTTTTGTCATCACCACTGCAAGCTCCCATGTCCTACATCAGTTAAGTGATACTAACTCAGAATCTATGGGTTAACATAGTGTACCATTGCTGCTACACCCTTACTTGTCTATTAATTCCCAGTGATATCTGACCCAGTGGAAAAGGGAGAATTAAAATGTTGCAAAATACCGAGAACATGAGAATTGCTGTTGTGTGTTGGCTGGAATATTCAGCCTCTTATTCCAATGAACTGTTATTGCTGCCTACAAACATTGCAGGTATTGTTATTCTGCACATTATGCATATATGTAAAGGTAATGTGTGCATCCTAAGCAAACATATATCAACTATGTAAGCAGTGAGGCTACCAGCATGAAGAAACCAAACCTCTTACTTTATTCTGAATCTTTAACTACTTTTTTTCTTTTGTCTTGCAAAAACTGATGCTTATCTAACAACATTAGCTGCAGTGGAGCTATGACAGTCCACAGCAGCAGAGGGATGAGCTCTTGGCTGTTCTGCCACTGTTACTGATTTTGAGACATCATCTCAGGACTGTCACTGTCTTTCCTTTGTTGGTTGCTTAATACTTCATTGTCTTTCATTTCAATAATATAAAACCAAATAGGCACATGCATAAGGATAAATTCCCTCTGCACTGAGTTTACAATATAACTAACCTAGTTGTATTTACATTTCTAGTTATTTGAATGGGTTCATACAGCACTTATTTTAGAGAGCTTGATACCTAATGAGCAATGAGGCACATGCACAGAGAGAAAAGACGGTGACCAGAGTGTTTGGATGCTCCTTGCTTTCTGGCTGTTCTGTTTATCCTGCTCTAACACATTGGCATTTAGATGATTTATCTATTTATGCTCATCTCTTCTCCCTTTGTGCATTCCTAAGTCCTTGAAACGTTGCCTTGCTAGCCCACCAGAGTGTTTTGCCTACCCCACCTCTGTGACAGGACACCTCTTCCAGACTTGAACCTCTTGACTTATGGGAAATGATGAAGTAGAAGACAGAAAAATAGTTTTGAAGCTGAATATTGCATGAGAAGGATGATTTACAGGGTGATTTGAATTCTCTGAAAACAAGACAAACAAGATCAGCAATTCTCAGCACCTGCCCAGGCTACAGAGAGAGTTTCCTGACAATCTACTCTGGCAGTGATATGGCAAGAGTTTAGGACATCAAGGAGGCTCTGAAGCCTTCCAAGAGCATGAACGTGAATTCTCTGTCTCCAAGAACATGTCTCACACCAACCTGGCCACTCAGCCCAGCTTCCCTGCTGCCTGAGCATTCAGGTCACCAACAGCCCAGCTGAGAGCTTTTCGCTTCCTAGATGAGCAGGAGCTTTTTGTGTGGTAGTCACATCCAACATAGAAGCCAACAACGCGCTGCACAAGCGCAAAACGCAGACCTGCCAGGATCATTCCTAAGCACAAAACAGACAGAGTGCCACACCAAAGATTAAGTGCTGAAGTGAAGTTTCTCACAGTAAGGTAGGGTCACCCTTTCTCTGTTCCCATGCCAGTGACCCAGCATGAACCTCAACAGTTTGATGGGTCAGAGAAGATTATCTGCATTAAGAAACCTCAGAGAGAATCTGGAGAAAGACATATCTCCAAAATTTCTCAAGATTTTGAGCAGTGCCATAGGACATTGATGGGGATGAAAGAAAAAAATAAAAACAACAAATAAAACAAACCTGAAACCCATAAAGCAGCCTTTTTAGTTTTCACAATTCAGCACCTGTAACATCCCTTAGAGGCATCAGGCTTAACCATTTCACAGTTTTACGTGAACTGAAAAGTAAAAGGTGAAACAAAGTTCAGAAATCTCCTGGGAGTCTACAACTCTCTGATACATGGAGTGTTTCTCAGAAAAGACAAAGTGAAGGACAAGTGGAAGTAAAAGAGGTAAGAGCAAAGGGAGGAATATGTAGAACACCTGAGAGAGAGAAAGAGAGTTTCAATCTAACTTGGCAGGTGCCAGAAAACAGCTTCAGTTTCAGAAAACGGAGCACCGTCTGGCCATAACAGGGAGGGCAGTCAGTGGCTATGGAGGTAGTGTGACAGCACAGGAGCATTATCAACGGGTCATTATTAATACTGTCAAGAACAGTCACTCAAAGATGACACCCCTTTGCCTCTCCTTACCTCTGGCATCTCAAAATGGAGATATATCACAAGCCCAGATCCTACCAGTTCCTAGTACTTATTCTACCAGGACAAGGCATTCATCACTTGGCTACCCCAGCCACAGCGTATCTCAGTCTGACAGAGACCAAACTGCTCCCAAAGGTACTATGAACCTGATACAGACCTTCAATACATGGAGACCCTCAGTAGGAGAGACTGTTCAACAAGACCAAGCCTAACCCCCTTCATATGTGTATGCACCTTTGGCAATATTTCTTTTGATGCACACCAAGGACAACAGTCTTATTTTATCTACTTAGTGAAGACACATCTTGTTTACTGATTAAGTATCTTCTACTTTTTTTCTCATCAGCTGTTTCTAAAATTCACAACAAATCCATATAAATAATGTATTGCAATTCTGAAAGGCAAAGCATTCACACTGAGCATGCAGTTTGAAATAAGAGTAAAATCTTACGGAGCAAAAAAATCAGGACAATGCGCAGAAAACCTTTCTGGGCCTGTCAGTGAAGGCTCTCACATAGATCATCCACTCTGTGCTACAGGTAAACAATGATTAACATTCAAGAAAGCACATGCAGGCTGCAAAATGGTCCTGCTGATCCATCACCCAGAGTCCCTTGCACCTGGTGGGCTAGTGTGTACTGTCCCTTTTTAACACTCATATGGACACACAGAGCAACAGAAGGAATGGTTGCCAACTTACAATTTCCAAGCAGTATTTAAAAAACAATGTGTTCCCTCTTCGTGGCAGCTGTGCCAGGCATTTCAGATTGGGGGCTGCTGGCAGCTGTTGTTCAGGAGAGCATCTCATGGGCTGTTCAAACTGCCCTGAAAGTCTTCGAAGCTCTGTTGAACAATCTTGAGCTCTGACCTTTGGTCTCAGTAGTACGCAGGGCATACTACTCAATTATAATTCCTAACAAGAAAACCTGCTGTCTTGCTGTAGATGCTTCAATAACGATGACAAAGGGTTGGGGGTTTTTATGTCCAAGGAAAGGTTTTGTTCATGTTGGAAAACTTCTGAAACGTATGAGTTCGTGTTTTGGGGGGGTTTTTTGTTTTGTTTTGATTTTTTTTTCTGATTTTCATTAGAAAAAAAATAACAGTTTATGAATATTCCCTCTCAGTCTTTACCAAACAGATACACATTGCTGTTGCTATCAGGCATAAGAGTTAGCAGGGAAATATTTCCTTTGTTTCTGGACTCAGTGGGTTGGTATGGAGACAAACAGTATGTACTAAAAACAGGGAACAGCATTTTTGCAGAGCTGTCTCTGCCTTCCCATGCCTGAACAAACCTTACAATGGGCAGAGAAGATACCTCTTCATAGCAACATGCAACACACCCACAGCAGTCCACCCATAGTGGCAATCTCCTTGTAATTTATTAGAAGCAACTGCACACTGTGAATTTCCCATGTCCTTTTTACCAGTAAAATAGCCTTTGACAATCTGAAGTCATTCAGCTATCACTGGTCATCCCAATTCTGCTGCAAAATCCCCCCCAATCAATCTTCACTTCTGCCTGTACAAGGTAAATCAGTAGAAACTAAGATAATGGATACATTTAACCGACATAAAGCCGGAGTATGACACACTGGGGAAAGGTTGAGGGGCTTATTATAAATGGAATTTTTGAGTTACCAGTTTATTAAGGTCTTTATAAAAGTCAATGAGCATGTAAAGAAGAGTGATTTATTTGATACAGTATACTTTGACTGCCAAGGTTTCAACAAGCTTCTCAAAGAACCTAAGCCTCTTGAGAAGAGAGAAGGTGTCCTAATGAACTGCCTCACAGTTAAATGGTGGGAATAAAACACAGGGAAAAAAATGGCCAGGTTTTGCAGTAGAAGTAGGTTACTAGATACTACTATGGAAATCTATGCTAGGGCTTGTACTGTACCAAATGTTTAGCAGTTAGATAGCAAATGAGTAGAGAGTGAGCTTACAATGTCTGCAGAGCAATGTGTTCAGAGTAAAGCTGACTGCCAAGATGTGCAACAAGGATTCTTGTTGTATTTTAATTAGTGACAAAATAGCACATGAAACAGTGTGAATACATACAATGTAACCCCAATACTTTGTAACACTGATATGTTGTAACACTTATACAACCTATACAATGTAACACTTATACTATAGATTCACAGTGATGGGACATAGATTAATTATTACCAATCAGGAAAATGGATTTGGAGCAATTTTTCATGTTCAAAAAGAGCAAATTGCACAGCCATTGTTAGAAAAGGAACAGAAAAGAGGAAAATAACAGTAAAAAAGGTCATACAGTTGTAATAATCTATCATGTGTTCCCATCTTGACTACAGCAAATGCTTCTGACCACCCACTTTCGCAATGAGCACAGGAAGGAAGGAGAAAGATTCCAGAACAATAAATGGATCAAGTGGCTCCCCTATGATAGCAGACTAAATACTATGGGAACCTTCAGCTTCCAAATGGTTTGCAAAAGGTGAACAAGGAACAGTCTTTCACTATTTTTCAAAATTCAGAGCTCTAATTTCTGATAAAGAAAATGAAGGGCTTTTTCCCACTCAGAATTGAATCATGAACCTTAATGGCAAATGATATTGTGCAGGTGAAAAGCATGAACAGTTTTTTAAAGGGATTACAAAGTTAATGTAAAATAGACCTGTTGATGTTATTAAAGCAGATAGTTTGAATACAGTCTCCATTGGAGGAGAAATTCCTTATAAGGTCTTTTTCAACATACATGCCCTATTTCAACATTTTAGACACAAACTATTGAGCTAGCCAGACCTCTGACCTGATCTACCACAAAAGTGCTTCTATTCTTGCATTCCCTGATCCTGGGAAGAGCCATACTCAATGTGAAGTTTTTCAGAGATAAAAGACACTTCTTACTCTTTGCTTTCTTAATCTGCTGCTGTGGAGTTTTCAGCAGTTCAGGTCTCCAGAAGGCATGAGTCAAAACTGAAATAGAACAGTTGAGCCTGGGGACATGGGAATAGCTCAGATGAACTATAAGGTCCCTTGCAGACCTTTGATCTGGCAAGCTCCACTGCAGATAAGCTAGAAGATGCTGCTGCTGTATTCTGACTGTTCAGGAACAGGGTACCTGGGAGAAGTGTGTCCTGTATTTATCACCGATCTGTCCTGAGCGACAAATCCGCAGTCAGACGTCAATGAACTCTTGTGGCAAAAGACAAATCATGGTACTTTTACGCTTGGGTGTAGATTTACAGTGACCAAGAAAAAAATATGATTCCAATTCCAGTGACACAATCCCAAAATGCCCTGTATCCCCCATCAGTCCCAAGGAACACAAAATTCTAGTTCAAAGCACTGAGGCAGTACTTTGAAAGAAATCACCACCACAACGAAACAACAACTTACAGCAAGATAGAAATCCAGTGCTTCTTTCTCTACTTATTCCAGAGCAGTTAAAGGAGAAGCACCTCATTTCAGTGGAAAAACTTCTCATGTGGAGAAATTCTGAGCACGAAATTGACCTGTGGAGTTTTTTAATTCCAAAATTTTCCCTTCTCAGACAGTCCCCCATGAAGCTTAAGGGCATCTAATCGCTTTTATTATCATCAGACAGACAGTGTAATATTCTAGAGACAACTAGAGATCCCTATTAGAAAAGATATCCTCTATGTAGTTGTCAGGACTGCACAAAGCCAAGGACTGTACTAAACTTGCATATTAGGAAGAAATGGGGCAGAAGTTTTTATCCAGGATGATAAATCTAGTCCAGTCTTCAAAGACAAACAGATCATACTTTAGAAAAAGGGGTACAAAGGAGCTGTCAAGTTACTTTGTAGGAGCTTCTAAATACTGTTCTGTGTGAATGAAGTCTTGCTATTTCTCCCTATATGCCAGTAGATTTCATGGTTGATAACTACATTTTGTTCTTCATTAAAATGGCAACTCTTGGCTAAAATCTTTGCTGGGTTAATGGGTCAGACAGTCAACATTTGGTGGGATTAATCACTCCATAGTATTCAAAAGCATCTCCAGTGTTGCCCAGAGAGGCTGTTTTGAGACAGAAAAGCAGGATGCATAGAGGAAGAATTTGTAGAATCCATCTCTCTGCTGGCATTATCTGAGCTGCTCTGATACAAACCCAGAGTACATGGCTACAGTTCCTTATCTGCATACTTTTGTGTTCATGTGACTCAGGTGACATGATCACATTTACATACATTTCTGCATGGATAACTGAAATACCTTTGTTGTCTAAGTGAAACACTTTTCCCAGCAATTTGATTCATGCCAGTAATGCTAACTAAGCCAACACCAGGTAACTGCCTGTTACTGAAAGCATTAAACCCCTCTTATTTACCCATAGGCTTGATTTTGCTTGATTTTTAAATCCACAAGGCAATATAATAGCTGTTGCTTTACTGTAAAGAAAACAGTTTCAAAGTGGCTAATGTGATGAACATGGTACAAACCCAAATAACCTTTTGCCAGCTGTTTTCTGCACTTACAGTTGTTAAAAGTAATAGCTGATAGGAAGGTTCAGATAGCTGAAGAGCAGGAAACCGAAATCAATTTAAGCATGTACCTTTACACAGTAGATGACTGCATAGACACAGTGTAGCACTCTTCTGGCCCCAGTATTGTCATCTGAAGATGTTACTGTGGCTCCCTATGTGTCACCACCCCCTGGCATGAGGGTCCCATCCAGCTCAGCACCATGTGCAGTCCAATAATAGCATGATTCTCAATCTGTTTTGGTGTAAAACCACCAAGGTTAGAGCAGACCAGTTTCAAACCAGCTGCAGGCAGATGCCTTTTTCCCCGGTGAGTCTGAGGCGTCCCTTTGCTAGCTCTGCTCTCAGGTGGGTACTTCCAACACAGGAGTGGTGTCTTGGTGAAGAGTCCTCTGCAAAGAAATTGTGGCTGAGCCCTGTCTGCAAAGCCAGTGGTCTCCAAAAAACGCAGCAGTAGCACACCATCTTCACTGAGGGGAGGAGGTGTTCCGGAGCAAGCATAACCAAAATGATGCAGTGCATTAATGCATAAACTGGACAAATCCTTCAAAAACGATGTGTGCACAAGAAGATTCTCACAGCTTTCTGTGAAGTCTGCCTTTCCTGCCAAGTCTGTTGCTCTTGGATATTCATGATTTAAGTCAGCAGTGTTTATTTAATTATAAAGGCTCTGGAGGTGGTTCATGCTTTGCATGAACACTAAATACAATCTATCTATACTTGAGAACTGTCATTCATATTTAAACAGGTAAGTCTTTAAATTAGTTTTTTTAGTCTATTTGAGTTCTGGTCCTTTAAGAAACACCTTAAGTTTCTCAGCCTGCTGAAGAGAATTTTTAGAGAGAGATCCCAGAATGACATGACTTAAACAATATTCAGAAGTCTGTGTTCCCACATACCTCAACTTATTCAAGTAAGCTGGGCTAAGGTTTTTTCTTTGTATTAATATGATTATAACAAGAAATGGACTAATACTAGCATAGGCCTAACATTATTAAAGCCTGGTATTTCTTTGCTTTTCCTATTACCTAATTTGTAACTCTCACTGGGTAGTAACCAAAGTTCCTGCAGGGAGATTTTTTTGAGTGGGTTTTCTTTGCAGCCCATTTGCTTTCTTATAGTCAAATGAGGTAGGGCTAGATCTGCCAGTCAATTTTCAAAGGCTTTTTGTAAGCATGTTATCAGCCACCACCTCATGTTTAGCAATGTGATTGATTTGAAAAGGACTGTCGTTTCAAAAGAGATCTCACTTTGTCAGACATTGGAAAAGTTTACTTGTTTTCTTGAAGTACAATTATTCCTGTGGTTCTAGAAGTGGTAACGGTGAAAAGGCTAAATGAAGCTGAAATAATTTATATAATTTATGTCAATTGATCAGCTAACACAAAGAACCTCAGCCTTATTTTATCACATCAGAGTATTGAAACTATAGTGCCCAAACTCTATTGTGATTTCTGGTGGGTTGTGTAATCATTTGTTACAGTTACTCAGTCTGCTTGCTGTCTTGTAAGGCTCTGGTTCTGTGTTATTAATATTGGACCACTACAGCACATGGGAAAAGCAAGCTGATTGGTATCAGGGAGGAAATTACATTTCTGCCCAGTTAGCTGGAGACCTAAAACATGATTCACACTGATGATGCTTTATACTGCTTCTCTAAGTTATTCCTCATCCAGAATCAGTGCTAAGAGGACAGTAAATGCCTGATCTGTCATTCAGTCTGTGCAAAGTTACCCCATCAAAATTTCTAGAACAGATCTGAAGCAGTCAGGTAAGTTGTCCTGCTTCAGTGCCTTTCATGTCCCAGCTGTGGCACGTCAATTCCCAGTTGCTACGTACCTAGAGCCCCGCGTGATTACTCTGGGAACCACAGTTTAAGACAATTAGTCCCCAATTCTTTAAAATCCATCTGCTTTACTATTAAACTGATGAACTGTGAAGCCTTACCTTGTGGTGTATAATCTCCCTCCTTCAGAGCAGTTCAGGTGACGCACCAGGGAGGCTGCCCAGCAGCAGGCTGTCCACTCTGTCACTAAGACATACAAGATGTGTGTCCTCCCTGACTCTGCCACTGGACCTGACCTGGACTATCATGGATCTGTGAATAATACAGGAGTTTGCAGATAATCAGGACTTTGTAAATAATATAATGGCACTGCTGGTGGCAGGTACTGTGGGGTTAGGAGACTTCAGCAAATGGAAGAATCCAACCCCTGTGTCTTAGGCTGATAACAACAGAGATAATACTGCTGCTTCCAAGTCTAACCTTCACGAGAACAGGTCCAGCTCAGCTGTCTAGGCAACATCTCCCCCATTTCTCCTTTTTCCAGAATAATGTATTAGCTCCCATAGCAGGGCAAATGAAAGAAGCCAACTCAGCTCCAGAACAAGGATAACCATCCTTGCATGGATCTCCAGCAGAGCCAATGAGCCTGTGCAAGGCACAAACACTTGAGTGGCTGCAAAAGATGCAGCTACATTCTAGAAGTTTGTTCACTTGGTCCCAGCTCATTCTAGGGAGAAGCTGGCTCTGGATGCAGTCTGGTCGTGGGTATATCTTCCCCTACTTTTCCACTAATGAACTCTACAAGAACAGCAAAGAGCAGAGGGGCCTTGGAATACAGGACTTGAAAAACTGGGTTATCTAGCAAAGGAGAGTTGAGAGCTGCCAGTAGATGAAGAGCTACGAGGTGCAACTTTTCAAGAGGAATTCATTGGGTAAAAGTCCAGAATTTCAGGTATAATTACACTGAACAGAAAAATGTCTTTTGAAAAGAAAAGAAAAAAAGGGAATGGAAGTAAATATCTTCCCCTGTAAGAAATACAAAGGGGAGAGTGTGAGAAAAGTACACAGGGGCCTCTCTTCTCCTACCAATCTTAGATCTTCTCTCTGCCTGACAGAAGACATAGAAAGGTTAAAGTGCTGCTATCAAGAAAGAAACTGTTTGTGTATTTTCTTCTCATCCTGCTCCCCTGTTATAAAATATTCCATTTAATGCGTTGTTGCTAATTCCATGAAGTATTATCATTATTTGTTATTATTTATTTTGTCATTTCTGTTCATTTCTCAGAAAAGTAGTCTAGGACCGGCATTTGTATGTTACACAAATTTCTGGCCCAAATTACGATTCGAGCAAAATCTGCCTTTGGGAAAAAATTCTTCCCCACTAAATGAAAGAAAAATAATTATATTCACCATAACTCTTCACTGGAGTGGTACAGAGTTCAACAAAATAAATGCACTTTATACTAAATATTTGAACTAGTTGCTAGGTAATTCAAACAATAGTGGTATTACAGGAATTTTTTCGAATAGAAGTCTAGCATTCTTCAATTTAGTCAGTTTTTCAAATGTATTTATTCTGCAAACTGAATAGCTGAACAGGAAAGAGTCTTGCAGATGGAAGGCAAAGATATAGCTACAGAAGACATATAAAAATAATTTATTTGATTTATAGTCTTTTCCTACTTCTTTGTCTTCTTGTAGTTTGAGAAATGCTTGGCTGAGTGAAGTTCTAAAGTTCTTTATTTTGGAGAAATACTTATTTTGTTTTAATAAATCAGGGCTTTCCCATTTCCTCCATAAATCAGGGAAGTGAAGAAATTCTATTACTTTTCTTCCATGTACAGCCAGGAGATAGAGTCTCTACTTGTCTGTATTATGACTAAAGTCAACAGTATTATTCACGAAAAAGTTGCTTTTTGAGACGCACCCAAAGACCAGTTCTCTTCTGTAGCCAAAGAGGTGTGGAGTCAGTGCCACACATCTTAAAAGAGGAGAGGCTACAATTGCTGCTCTCAGACAAAGCTGTAGAGGCCAGGGCGAATTATTCGCCAGGGTGATAACACTAACCAGCTCCCGTGTGATTAGATGTTAACCTCTGCGTTAACCACCTTGTTCCTTCTGCTGCCAGACATTAACAATACCCATCCCCCAAAACCCCATTTTCCTCTTTCTGTCTGTTTTCACAAGAGCAAATATAAAATACTGTGCACTTCAGCTGACCTTAGCTTTGTGAGATACTGAATGTTCACCTCATTCTCTTGTAATCTTAATGCAATTTGTTAGAGAAAATAAAGCCTTCATTCCACTACCTACCAACACTGCACACCTGGCACTAGCATTGGATGGGGAATTCTCTAACCACTCCTCAAAGCAGATGTAACTATCCAGTCTTTTCCCCACTGGATAGTTCTGTGTCTCCATCAAAAGCAATCTCTTCATAAAATTAAATCCACTTTGTTCAGTCACTGAGCCAACTACTCTCCAAAAGCCAAATAGTTGTTGATACTGGACTCCAACATCTTACTGCTGTTCTCTTCCTTTTACAGTTTCAGAGTTGAAGTTCAGGTGACTTTTCTCTCAAGTACTGTATGATTGTAATGGACATAAAGATTGGTCAGAAGACTAGATAAGCACATCTACAACAGCACTTATGAACTGCACTTAGACAGACTTGACTTTAGAGACTACAGTAAGAAACAAAGTCAGGATGAAGGAAGGGAAGCAGAAGACTAAGAGGCAGAGGCAGGGTTGAAAGCAGCCCCAAGCTACCATCCTCAGGCTGCAGAATGGACTGGAGAGAAGGTTTGTGTGGGGGTATGAGGACAGGAAGTCGAGATCTGGGCTCCAAAAGAGCCAGCACCTTGTTTGTCCTTTTCACTCATGTTCTCACAGCTCACTCTGCAGAGAAAGCGCGTGGGACAGAGCCCAGGTTTCTGCAGAGTAACCTGTGAAGCTAACCACAGGATTCTGTTCAAAAGGGACTGGTTGTTCCTCCTTCACAAAGCCCCTGTGGCCACCTTACCCCATCTCAACCCTTGCTTCACAAGACAAGGAGGAACTCCAGCGTGAGCTCTGGGCTCTTTACAGCCACACTCACATTACTACTTCTTCCCAGTCAGCTTTGTCCAAAGAAGCTCGGTTCTGCTACACATCGTGTCCCAAAGGCCAGCCCCAGCCCTCCCAGAGCATCTTAGGGTCAGGATTAGCTGTGGCCCAGACAATAAATTCGTCAGCGGAGAATTCCTTTTGCAGCACTCCGCTTGCTTTGGTAGCTGCTTGCCAGCCCCACATCAACCATCAGTCTGCTCCTCCTCTTCTCTTGCCCTAATCTGAACTCTACCCCCACCTGGCACCAGCCCCTGCTTAGCTTCCCCCATAGTGGGAGGTAGCTCAGTGCTTTTCTTGTCTGAATCGGGAACCTAAACCCCTAATCCTAACCCTAAAGTGACCCTTCAGCCAGGAACCTAGCCATGGCTCAGGCTACCTTGAAGGATAACTGATTTTGCAGCTCTCAGTTTATGTCCCTAAATGAAAGCTTTTCTCATTCCCTATACTTAGCCTAAGGAAAGCTTCCCAGCTCTTTCCCATCTGAAACTTCCTCAGGAGAGAATAGAGGGTAAACATTAAACTTAAAGGTAAGAAGAAGGCTTCCTACTGACCTAACAGACTTGTTCCTAGCCCAATACTCTGCATGACTGACTGGGAATCTCAGATCTCTGCAGAGGTCTCCAGAGACCTCAAATGTCTCTTGGTACACTTACCAGGGCTCCAAAACCCAAACAACTGGTAAAGAAAAAAGAGAAACCAACCAGTGAATGAATAAGCAGCATCTCATGGCAGCTTGCTTGATTTTACAGCATTTCCTCTACTCTCAAATCAAGGATCCAGGGAACAGGAGACAAAATGCTAGAACAGAGTGTACACGGCAAAAATAAATTAGGTCCTTTCATGATGCTATTATCAGAGCTGCAAACCAGTACTCTAGAGATGCTGCAGGCCAGTTCCTCAGCTGCTGCAGCCTCAGAGAGGCCTGTGCCCAGCAGAGCAGTGCAGACCGGAGCAAGCTGCCCACCCTGCCTGCCCTGCTCATACACAGTCAACGCAGTGCCATTCTGCACGGCAGCAGCAGCACGTATAACACAAAAAGCAAGTGTTCACAGTATTTCTTTTCACACGTGGAATTGGATCAAGTTTTAGTTTTAGATGGACTCAGCCCACAAATAGAAGTGAAAAAAAGCCAAGGACATATATTACCAGGTTGATAAATGTTTCTGTGCTGTGCACATTTGTAATATACAAGGAAGCCCAATCCTTCAATTTTAAACAGACCTGAGTAGCCGCTTTTTCCCCCCCAGAGTAAAGGTAACATAATTGTACAAGGAGATTTGTAAAGATACTTAGGACTGAGTTCTTTAGTAGAAGAAATTGTGCCATAACAAAATATTGTGGCATATAAGCTTTTTGGTTCTGTACACCACTATCTTGCAAGAGCTCAGAATTTAATTGGCTCTTACCGACTACACACTTTAATACTGAATTGCAGAATTAGTTTATTAAGAATTATGTTATCTCTTGCAATTTAAGCTGTTAGATGAAAATCATGGATACATAAGGTTGGAAGAAACATGAAGGTTCTGCTTCCTTTGAGGATGAATCAACTCTGTGGCACATTCATGAATGAAGTTTGCCTGTCTGGTTCTTCTAAAACTTTGACAGTGGCAATTCTTTAAAAAATCTCTTCAAATGCTGAGATATACTGAGAAAACTATGATCTAACATACATCTCTCTAGCTGTAAATCAATTCTCATCTTTTTGTTGGCATGGAGACGACTTGATTTTCTCTGTGAGTCTTTTGCACAGGTGAAGAATGCTACTAGGTCATCATTTATTTTCCTTTTTTCTAGATTAAATAAATTTCATTACTTCTCTTCCTCTTCTCTAGTAATTTTTGCTTTATTTTTTTTCTTATAGTATTCCAAACTGTGCACACAACCTGAGTAATTAGTGCTGAGTAGTGCAGAGTAATTATCCTTATATTCACCAGAATTACATTTGTTCAGCTAATGGGACAGAGAAGTTGTTGTGGGGGCAAATGTTTTTTCAGCTGCATTGTACCGTTGACTCATCCTGGGTTCATAATTGACTGCAGGACCCAGAGCCTTGCCTTCAGTACTATTGTCAAGCCAGCTAGTCTCCATTTCACACCTCTGCATTTGACTTCTCCCCTCCAAGAGGAGTCCTTTGCATTCTTTATTGAATTTGATCTTATTGATTTCAGAGCATTTTACCATTGTAGCAAGATAATTTTAAATTCTAATCCTGTTTGCCAAAGTTCTCACAAAGCCTTCCATTTTGATGTCATCCACAAATTTTACTCTCTATACAAATCATTACTCTCATTCAAGTCATTAATGAAAGCGGTGAGTAAAACTGACCCCACACAGACCTTTGTGGGACCTCACTTACAACGTTCCCCTGGTTTGACAGTGAATCATTAATAATTACTCTGGACAAGTGGTATTTCAACCACTTGTGCACCTACCAGACTGCAGAGTGATTTTAGCCTGTACTCCTTTTTTTTTTTTTTCTTTTTTTTTTAATTCAGCATATAACAATGTCATGCAGGATTACATCAAAAGCTTTTAAAAAGCCTTACTCACATCTAATGCTTACCATATACCAGCTAGGAATGGGATGACCAATGTACACAGCTTACGGACTGTATCCTCCCAGTCAGCTTCTCTGGCCCATATCCAATTGCCAGGCATCTGCCTTACCTATGCAGGCAGCAAATTAGCTTCTAACAACACACAGCAGGTTTTCAGCTGACCACCTTCCCTCAGACATGGTCAGAGGATAGGGAGGGATTTGCTGATATGCAGGATCTTTGTAGCACTTGCCCAGCAAATCCAGCACCCATAGAAAGGGAAGAACTTGTGCAGGCATTAAGTGTTTTGTGAATACAAACTTCTCATAACAGAAGGGGAAAGCCTGGCACCTCCTGCATAACTCACAGAGACATCATGACATGAGCAGCAATAGGGATAGGTGCCTATGGCACTAGGCTGTTTGTCCTAAAGAAGAGCTTAGATCCATTTAACAGGATTTACTCATCAAAAGTCTTTGTTGCCTGACTGTATTCTATATGTTTAGGAACAAACTGTATTTGTTTTAAAATGTTTCAGCAACCGTCCTAGATTGACTCCCCTGAAAGTCCCCTTTTTCTTAATCTTCTCCTTTTTAATGACAGGTACTACATTTATCTACTGGGATTTTTCTTCTAGCAGCTGTCAAAGATTATTGTTAGCACTTCTAAGACTGCTACAGTGCTTTACATTTGCCAGCGTAGAGCTCAGTGGGCCTGGCTGGCTTCAATGTATCTACATTGCTTAAACGTTTAAAAGGTATTCTGTCCTAAGTTTGGACTTTTCTACATGTCTGCTAAAATGAAGCATGCTAAGTTACTGGGTACCGGCACCTTGATTATGACTGAAAACCACTGAATATGTCAACCTTAATGTCACCTGCTTTTTCTCTTGTTTCCCTCTAAGCAGCAGACCTTCCTTCAGCCTTCCCCCCTTTCCTTTCAGGCTTGCCATTACAATTTGTCCCTTCTGACTCATTTTGTGCCTTTCTGCATCCTTCCTACTCAGGCGCCCTTTGTCCCTGTATTCCTTTCTGTACAGTTGCTTTTGTGTGATCCAGCGTTATTTACTCTGCAAGGTGAACTTGGCAGTGCAGAAGGGTATTTCTATGGTGCCAGGCTAGGTGCAGTCACAAGGACAGAAGGGAGGATGTTCAGTCACACAGCATCTCCCTGTCACATAACGTACTGTGTACACAACTGACAAAGCAGCTTTGGCTTCTTTAGAGCCAAAAGTAGATTAATTCATGGATGTGTTATCCCCTCAAGATTGTACAGCTTCACATTCATGTCCTGTGTTTGAAGTATGGGCTACCATTGTTTCAAGTGCCTGCTCTCATAAATAACTATCTTGTAACTATTTTAGATGGTGAGTATGGATACACCTACTTACCACAAGGATAGCTCCTATTTTTCCTTCGTAGATCTTAAAGAACTTAAAAGTGACCTTTCCCCTTTCCTCTTGCAGGTGGAGGAACAGAAAGGAAGGAGCTGTGCCAAGGACAGCACTCACCTCAGACTGGGTTAGGAAGTGAAAGAAGTTGACAAATCCCCATCCCATGTTCTTGCATGCAGTAGCATCATATATGAACCACTGACTTCCCTCAGTACATGCAGACATCTAGATGATACACATTTAACTTCACTTCCATTTTAAAATGCTGCATGTTATTTAGCTGTTTGGCACAGACTGCAGCAATGAGTTAATGAAATTAAAGTCTCTGTAAAGCCCTATATTGATCTAAAGTATCATTACAATAGCCAGCTTCCAAACTCTTTAAAGATATAGCTTTTGCATTTTCAAGATGTAGAACAGAACAGCACAGTGATACACCATACACCACACACCACATTAGTGCAAATAACAGTCATCAACTTGCTTATATGGGCTGACAATAATTGTGTAGTATGTTTTCACTCTCTCGAAAGATGACTGCCAGTTCTGGAGTGTGTAACTTATTGAATATTGATTTCTAAAAGGGAATTAAATATTTTACTAGTGTAACTGGTGACCCTTGCAGTTTTATCCTCTCAGACAACCTGAAATTGGTTTGAAAGAATATTGTTTGGTGAAAAATCACTCTGCTTCCTCATAGCCTCCCATGGTATGCATTTGTCTGTCTTTCTCTCTAAAACAGTTATGCTCCTCTAAGATTCCCTTCAAACCCATTATTTTCTCTGGTAGACAGGCTGGATTCGTACAGTAAGAGAGGGAGCCCGTCGAAGTTCAGCTAAGAACCTGTCGCACAACAGCAGCATCAAAACCAGGGAAGGCAAGTGCCTCCTGGTGTCACGAGTCACCAGAGGAATGGCCAGCAACACTCGCCGCTAAAACGGTTTTAAAATCCTCTTGGAGCAGAATAAACAATACTCTCAGAAGGTGCTTTAGATGTGTCAGGTGTGAATAGTCCCCTCACTTTGCCAGCAAATAAAGGTGTGTGGTAATACATTGCTGGTTTAGTGTGACCTCTCTGGAACTGCCATCATATTCTGAACAAATCTCACGTAGTTACCACAAAGCTACTAATTTAGTAACAGACTTAATCACAATTCTAACTTCCAGGTCATTAAGAAGGCCTAGAGTTACACACGTAATCTGATGCTAAACAGTCAACACATTTTCCTTCTTCCAAGGTGTGAGTAAATAAAATACTAATGAAAAAAATTAAAATAAGATAGTGTACAAAGTGTTCTGTAGTTCTCTGCCCACTAAACTCTTTTATTTCTATAAAGCAGAAATCCTATTCCTTCCCTGTGATGTCTCAGTGTTAAGCACTGCATTTTTCCAGAGTGAAGTATGGACTTTATTCTCTGGCTATAATGAGTCAAGGAAACCACTAATATACAGTGTCAGTATTTTTACTGTTATTATCTGTATTCTGGCATTTCTGACAAGTTAAAGATCATAGTAATGATGATGTATCCAAAAGTCCAGTTTGGATAATGTACCCAAATTGAAAAAATTCAGTTTATTATTTGATTTCACAGGCACTTAATCATACAAAATGATGCCTGGTTGGCACAGTGATAGATGAACTAGGGAAAGATTAGATTTGTTAATGCTGACATTAAGATCAGCACTGTCTATTGCGATTCTTGCTCTCCTCACACTCTCTTAGATGTAGGAGGTGTGATCTTCTCTCATTCTTCAGCACTGGGGGTGGGAGGTGATGTCAAATTAGGAACCCCAGAAGCTGACACTGCATGGTAGGTGGGTGGCTAGGCCAAAATGTGTCGTTATCATGTCTGTCATCTTCATTGTTAGAGAGCCATTTATGGCACCCAAGAGGAAACAGGCTGTGTATGGAAAACCTGAGAGGACTGTTACAGACCTCATGGTTTTTAATGTTATTAAATGTAAATTGTGGGAAAGACAGTAAAAGGTTTGGAAATTCCTTCATGAATTGCTGTCTGGAAAGAAGAGCTGGGCAATATGTGATAGGATAGCTTGCTTAGAAGGCGTGACAGAAAAAAGGGTCAGGAATGCAGGGACTATTTTAAACTTCAAATAGAACCACACCTGAGACACTTCCCTTGTGCTAGAAGGGAACAAGACAAGACACATAGTATAGGTGCAAATTAAACTCCTGTTTTTTTATGGATGAGACACCTTAAAAATTCAAGGTGAGAGATAATAGGGCAACTAAAAAAGAACCTGTTGTTAAATTTGCCCTAGAATTACACTTTAAGTGTAAATTACTCCAAGTCATTCTCATTTTCCAGCCTTGTAATTAGGAGCTTGACCTTACATCTGGATGGAATAAACCTCCAATTTAATCAATGTTTGCACTTGACTAGAGTTGATGACAAACTCAGGTGAAGCTAATAAACATCAGAGTAGTTTGCGAGATAACTCAAATACATCCATATAAAGGGGCACAAAGAGGTGGTTTCTACAAGAATGGCTCCCGAGATATTTATAAAGGATCAGCAAATGAAGGGTGCTGCTTTGCATATATGAGAATTAATGGAGGGGGGACACAAAATTTTTCAGGTGTTTGACTGCAGAAAGCCGCCTGTTCTGGTAGACACAAACCAATGTCACTCCTGCAAGGAGCAGATGTCTGAAGTACATCTCACAGTTGCAGGAAACACTCAGACTGTCCTGTAACAACCCTGCAGAATTTGTACAATCAGCATCTCTATAAGACCGGGCAAAAAGCAGCATTTTCACTTAGCAGAGGCTTACACTCATGGTTTGGTTTTCATTTAGTTTTCACCAATTTCAAGCAAACCCAACAAACACATTTTTTCTCCTGCAAACTGGACATTTGAGGAAAGCTTCACTTAGAATACACTGATTTATGGTGTACCTTAAACAAAATAACCTTTCTGATTTGGCAATAATTCTGTCAGGCAGGCACACTGGTCTGTCCCAAGACTGCTAACAACACCTAAAGCAACATAAAGTCCTGAAGTCCTGTTCCTGTGGTGCTTTGACAGGAATCAAAGCATTTTTCTACGGGAATTCTGCCTTCTGTGTGATGATAGTTTGTTGAAAAGCAGCTTGCCAACTCAAGTCCCAATTCCTCTCGAAAACATTTCCTCTCTTGCCATGCAAAGACCATCACAGCCAGGTCTGTGACCCAGAGATTGGAGAGTCCATTGCCCACTCAGCCTTGGAGAAGGGCATGTACTAGAGAATGAAAGATTATGATTTATTGTGGTGAAACTGCCTATAAGTGCAAATAATTTAGTGCCATGTTAAAACAGTGATTAATTTAGCTCATAATTTCAAGAAATGAAGCAACACTCCCTTGACAAAGCCTGAGAAGCTATAATTTATAGCAGCCCTCCAAGTTAGCAGACTATAGAGCTATGAACATCCTTGGTCCTGTTAATAGCTTAACCAGACTCCCTACAGAGCATCAAGGTCTCCTAGTATATTCTCCTGTGAGCTGGAAACAGAGATTTTAAGGACAGATTCTCCTGTGGTCTGATCTGCTTAATGTGCCACTCTTCCTTTTCAGTAAGGTTACTGACACTTAAACGTCCCTGCTGAAACACAAATCTTCCCTTACCTCATCACTACAGTGACAAAATCCCTTGTTCAGGCTCACTCATTTCATCCTCTGTGGCACTACCTTTTTCCTGTTTTTTCTCCTGTATTGTGGTAATAATAATCAACTTCCATACCTGATACACACACAGACTTTCCTGCTGGTTTTCCATCACCCACCACACCTCACTTCAAGCTCCCATTTCAAGCTCCGTGACCTCATACCTTACTTCACCTGCTGTGTCACCTCTTATGCACTTCATCCCTCCTACATTCCCAGTGTGTCTTGCCAAGCTAGAGGATACAATCTTGTTGGTATCTACTTGGTATCTACTGTGCCTGAATCAGATTTTCATCCTTTTGTCAGCTCTCCTTCCCACTGCTTCAGCAGTGTGAGGAGGCCAGTGGCTGCCAAGTGTCATCACTGGGAGAATCCAGCACTGCCTGTGCCTTTCTCCTATGCTCAACTCCTCAGGTTTTTAAAAGGATGACTAGATTCTTAGTATTTGCATGCAGTAGAGTAGAATAATGCCCTAGCTATCTAACCAGGCAACCTTGAGCTTCCAGCATGATCAAACCTCCTCCCTTTTCATTTTTCTGCTTCTTTTTTCCAGACAGAGCTGTGGTCTCTTGATGTTGCTTTCAGATTAGTCAAAGTATCAGTCCCAACACAGGACTGAGGCAGTTGCATCCCAAATGCCTTCAGCCCTCCGACACCATGTGCTTAGGAGGATCTAGACCCTCCAGCATTATCCAAATTCAAGTTTTAAGTATTGCAGCTAAAGACTTATATACATATTGCTAATTGATTTTGTGAGTGGATAAGAAAGATCTGTAAAAAACGAAGAGAAAAAAACCCCACCCAACCTCCAAATTTCGTTGTTTTGAAGATTGCATTGCATTTCTAATGCAGATAGCTGTGTCTTATTTTCAGGAAATTATGGATGAAGATGAAAGAAAACATGTGGCTGCTAGTCTGAGAGCTGCTGAATTTTCTTCTCAGGTACCTGTGTCTTAAGCCTACACGGTTAATCCCTATGGCTTATCTGACCAGTTAGGGGGGGAAAAATAGTGGGTCACAGAACTTGAGCATTGGAGACAATTTGATTACTTCATCAGACGCAAATGTGCTAATTTTGAGAGCGGCAGGATGATCAGAAGCTTTTGTTGTTCATCATTCCCGACAGCCGGGCTAGCCGATGCGCTCGGAAGGCTCCTACCCGCCCACCCATAGGCCAACCTCTGCTCTCAGCAGTGAGCCGCGCTGGAGCAGAGCGTGTGCACCGCCACCTGCACCTGCAGGACCCGAATCCCGGGGACGGGCTGCCACCGCGGCTCGGACGAAGTGCTCTTTCCCCAATACGTCACCGCCCTGCCTGTGGCGGTGCCAAAGTTGCGCTCCGCTCTGCACCCTGCGGCTGGAGCACCGGCCGTGATGGCGGGGACTCACACGGGGGGCGTCGGGGGACCCCCGCCCGGGGTTGAGACCGATGAGGGGTCTCCGGGAAGCCCCGCCTGGGGTGCCTTCCCCCCGTGCCGGACCTTCGCCCCGCTGCTGTGGCACGGAGCGATGTAGCCCGCAGCAGGCACGGCACCCGCCCCGCCCGGGGCAGCGCCTGTCCAGGCACCGTGCGAGGCTCGCACCGCGCACGCCACCCGCCTCCCCCGGCTCCCGGGAGAGCAGCGCCGTCGCGCCCACCTCCTCCCCAGGACAAGCCCCACCCT
>VZRE01002265.1:69296-116480 GCA_013396775.1 Cephalopterus ornatus
CCAGCCGTTCCGTGCAGCAGGTCCCGGGGTCCCTGGAGATCCCCCGGGGACCCGGCAGGCTGTCCCTGCCCGGCTGCTGTCGCCCCTTGCAGCCGGCTGAGGAAAAAGTGACGAAAGGACGGCGCCCCGCAACGCAGCAGCGACTGCCTTTTACCTGTGCGTTCGGCGGCTCGCTGGCAAACTTTGGTGTTGGGCGGTGAAAATCTCGGTCATTGCAGCCAAACTGGCTTGTACTACGCTCCCATGCTGAAGACCAGCTACCACCTAAAATGAAATACTGCTGGCGGCCGCTGAATCTGATACTTACTCGCTGGATCCACTTCCCAGCATAGGTGATACTTTAGGTAGTACTTTAAACATTGGTGGGAAACAGTGTTGCCTGATAATCCTCGATAGATACTGATGATCCAGGAGATGTTAAAAGGAGAGGTTCACCAAGCAAGAAGCAGCATCACAGGTTTGGTGCTCTTAGGTGTTCAGTATATTGTGTTGTGTTCAAAGTTTTGTAACTTACTGTTCAGTTCTGAATGCTGTACCTCTGCTCCTCCCCTTGTTTTTGGGACATGGAAGTAATTTAATAATGGGGGTAAAGGCATGGATTCTGTGGTTTAACACTATTATTAGCTATGGAGCTGGTTTAGTAGCTTTTGCCAGGTGTTCTCTCACAACTGTGAATTTGCACACAACTGGACTAATAATATGATGGCAACTGAAGAGTAGTGAGTGCTAGATTTTTAAGTCATCCTGGTTTCTGAGTGTCAAAGGGTAAGTGAACACGAGATAAAAGCCAATTCCATGTCTATTTTAAGTGCATGTCTTTATATTGCTCTTCAAAAGAGAATGATCCTACTGACACATTTTTGGGTTTCGCTGTCCTATTGAAGTCACCAGTCGAGGTCCCATATTTACTCAAAGTCCATAGTCATTGCAGTAGATGTTTTCGTGGGTTTATGTGAATTTTGTTTTTTCTTTTTTCACAAGGTAAAGTTAAAATTCAAAGAACAGAATGCCTAAGAATAAATCTTTCCTTCTTGTAGCAAGTCACACATAAAACACAAGCTCCTGGCTTGACCTCTCAATGGAATATCACTGTAGTCAGAATGAGCTGCTGTAGTCTTGCAGTGTGGTACTAAATAGGAAATTACATATATGTGCACACTGTGATCACAAGAAAGTAGATATTTTATGCATGTAATGCTCAGTATATGTGGCTCCCCAATGGTGTGCAATCATTTCCATGAGCAGTTTTTGGTGTATTACTGATTGTGTGCACCAGTGCCCCAGGATGGCTAAACTGTGCAGGCTAAACTATAGTAGATTCAACTCTTTCTGGGGAGTACCTCAGGACTCAATCCTGAAAACAAACATGTGGCTTTGATCTCTGTGCACCAGGGTAACTCACCGATCCTGGGAAAAAACAAACAAACAAACAAAAAACCCACAAGAAAACAACCAACCAAACAAAAAACAGGAAAAAGCACAGGGTACATTATGGTAAGATGCTGGATAGCAATCCATTTTTAGAGCAAGGTGAAGGATAAATTGTTTTGGTTTGTTTGGCTTTTGAAGGTTTAGTCCTTTATTAATGATTCCCTTGATTTCTACAGTTGTACACTGTCAGAGACTGTAGAATAGATTGTCTCCTCCTGTCCATTTTGCCCAGTATAAGTCCATTCAGTATTGTCTTTAAGGGTCAGCACTGATCTGTCTAACTTCCATGCCAGGCAGATAATCAGATATAATTGCACTGAAATCAATGAATATATACTGACATGAAGCTGTGAGAAGAAAATCGGCCTCATGGTGTTTTGTATTTGTATAGCTCAAAGCCAAAAATAGCTGTCATAAACACAGCGTGTCCTTTTGGAAGAAACAGTCAATGCCTATCTTACAGTCGTCCAGAAAATTTCTTCTGTTTCAGCAGCTTTGGGTTAGGAAAGTAAAGGCAGCAGTCTTGGAATGAGAACTCTTCCAGAGAAACTTTTTGTTCCAGTGACTAATCTCCTCTTTAATTCCATGCTGTTAATCTTAGCGTGCACATATCAAGATTACTAACATTTGGCAAGGGACTGCTTTCTTAAACTGGGCTCCTTAAGTGTGTTGCCAGGTGTAAGAGGGTTAATTCGATTGACTGTGTTTTAAACTTCTGGTCTTTACATTAGTTATATATATTCCTATCTCTAGGCATAACTATCAAACTGTAAGTAGTATGGAATGTTACATTCCAATTATTTTGCAGTGCAAATGGGGATTATAGTTATTGGGTAAGTCTGACATGTACTGCATGACTTGTCATGTTTTTCCTGGAGAGAGGGGAGTCTTGGGTCTGAGTCACCATGGAAGAACATGGAGCCCCGTAGGCACAAAACTGGTGCAGTGGAGTGATGAGTCAGATCTCTTATCTTTAAATTTGGTGTTATGTGGTATTCATGCTTGGGATGCATTGCATTTGTTGTGCACCTGGGCAAGTAACTAACAGGTAAAAATCGCAGTCAGTCCTCCAACTCGCCTTTCCTTTGCAGAGTTGGTCCTGCTTGTATTGAAATAAAAGGTTAGGATCATCTAGGAAATAACGGTGTATTAACTTGTCGAGCAAATTGGGTCTGCTAGGACATACCCATTAATTTCTTACATTGTTTCAAGTCCAGTAGCAATATGGCCTAATACTTAAATTTTCACTTTTTGCATTCTGGATTTGAACCAGCTTTTTCAGCCTTCTGAAACTGGATAAAGAGTAGAGAACTAAGACCAGTGCTGCATCTTCATAGGCCCTGGTATTTGTTTAAGCTAAATGACTTCCATGGGCATTGACAGTAGAATGACAGTATTGTTTGTTTCCAGAGGAAGCTGATGTTACTGCTAGGCTAACGAAAATAATTGAAATTTCTTAGAAGTGTTAGCCTCAGAAATATGTTAAACAGCGAGAGTGAAGACTGCTCACTCAGCTGTTTTCAGAAACAAAACAAAGCTTTACATCAGAAGTGTCTGTACTTAGACACTTACTGTGGACCTCCTTGAATAGCAATCATTAATAACACCATCTTTGCAAGCTAATGGAGCATGAAGGTTCCCTGATTTATAATCATTTGGGAGCAGATGCTTGAAATTCTGTCCACTTGCAGAAACAGCACAAGAATGACACTTCTGCTGAAAATGGAGTGGGGGGGAGGGAGCAGCGGGGAGGTTATGTGTGGGACAATTGGAATGGCCTGGAAGAGCGTGATGCAATGTCTCCCTCTCCTACAACATTACAAGAGCTGCTAGAGGGACTGTGTTTGGAAAAAATTACATGAGGTTTTTATTTGAAAGTTGTAGCAGAACATAATTGATCTGTATATTTTTAATCTCTTGTATGTAACCAGTCGCCATTTGTGATTGCCACAGATGTTAGCAGCTGGTTTCGGCGTAGAGGGTATGTGTGTTCATGGTCTTGCAGAAAATGCTTCCGTCTTCTCACATTGCCTTAGATTGTGAAACTGTTACAATGAAGACATTGAAAACCATGCAGGAAAGCTGTGCCAATTTAGGTTTAAATCGTACAAATTCCAGTTAAAGCGTATATGCTTCATCTAAGTGAGAGGTACCTGTTGTATTCTCTAGATGCGTAGCTATCTATAGCGTCTCTTTTGGAGAAATCAGCACAGGGATGGTTTAGCAGTCTTGGCAACTGAGATAAAATGCCAAGTCACTTGTAAGAACTTGGAAATTTCAGTGGCCTTTGTGCCCTGGTGTAGAGACCAACAAACCTGAGACTAGTTGCACTGATGCTGTTGACTTCAGTAGAACCAGGGTTTTGCTCTGCTACTTAAAACATCCAGAACTGAAATTATGTGGCTAAATCTTTCCTTCATTTATGATGACATAAGTACAGTCTTAGTGTATTTTCTTCCTCCCACTGAAGAGAGGAGGAGATCACAACTGTGCTACTTATGTACAGCATATCCACAACTGCTGCTGGGGAATATAATTGTTTTATACAGTTTTTCTACTATGAAATGTGTGACATCATCTCTTCCTGGAACCACTATGTTTATACTGATTATGTGAGAAGTACCACTGTCAGCTCACATGCCTGTGCATATGTCACAAGCACCCAGAGGGAAATCCTGAGCTGTACCTTTTTATTGTACTGTAACGGTTTGGATCTGCATTTGTATAGGGATGCTCTCTCTGTATGAACAGAACAGCTTGCAGAGGGAAATATAGAGATTTCTATAATTGTTCAAAAGAGATTACAATTGAACAGAATTTCATCCTATAACGTACAAAGTACAAAAATAAAGGCTCTTTTCAGTTAAATCTTCAACCAGATTGATGTCAAGAAGTAATGCAATATCTCAAATGGTTTGGTCTTTTTTAATCTTCTTAGCTGGAAGAGATGTCAGAAGAGCCATTCCAAATTGAAGTAGAAGATACATGTGGAATTTACTCATGTGGTGGTCTGGATGTCTCTGCTTATTTTGCTTAAAATGAAATTCAAACTTCAGAAGCACACTTGATTTTCTTTTTTCTTGGTGCTGACAAGCTCTGCCTTGGCTTAGTTGTCTAAAGAGGTAACAGCAATTAAAATGTCATGTGACAGCAATGTCTATAAACTGGTTTGTGATGTAAGAATCATAATGTAACATTTTTTTATGACATGATTAAAATTAGGAGGGGAAAGGAAATCTTTCTGCATTGTCTGCAGCTTTTTTAAAAAAGTTCAGCCAGAACTTGCTCCTGATTGCCAACTCCTCGCAGGTGTGAGTGGGGACTTGTTTAACTGGTAAAATTAAAAATTCCTCCATAGTGAAGTTTGACAATGTTGGTTTAAGTAAAAGCATGATAGAATTTTGCCCTTGGGCCTTCCTGAGGAGCTGCTGGTTTAATGCCAGAACTTGCGTGTCATACTTACGGGTGAATAGACCCATTGAATAGTGAGACCACATCGAACAGTTCATCCTGGCTTGTGCAGGAAGGCGGAACTGTGTTTTCATCATGCTTGACACCAGGGAGGATGGGTGAGCTGATTCCATCTGTGAGGAAGAGCCACATCAAGTGCTAGCCTCCTAGTGGCCAAGTCCACAGGTGACTGGAGGAAAGGAAAAGTGGAAGCAGCATTTTCTGTAACGTAATTATTGCCATTGGAAGATTAAAATCCCAAAGCAAATCATGACCCACCTCTGTCTTCACATAGTGCAAGTAGAAAAGTAAACATCAGTTTTAATCAGAAATGTGAAAGGGAGCAGTATGCACAAGATGCTAGGATGGTCCTCCTGAAAAGATCTGGGCTGAATTGAAGATCTGACACATGTTGTTCTGATCTTGACTCCTGGTTCCTGGGCAACTGTAGTTGCTCACCAAGTCTACACACACGTGGAAGGAGCTGCCTTTTTTAGGCTATTTTATATGCCCTTATGCCTCGGAGAATTGCCCTGTGTAGTGGCTGCTTACATCTATTGAGTTGTCTCACAATTGCCCTGTTGTACTTGACTGGTGCCAAAGTCAGAGTTAAATGATGGCTGGCCTGTGCTCAGCCGCAGCAGCATTGTCCACTGTAATCACCTCCACAAAGTAGGTCTGGATCACAGTCTGAAGTACCAGTCAGCTCTCCTCTTTTCTTTCCTCTTTGAAATCCTCTTTGCTTTGGTGTGCGTGTCAATGAGCGTGCTCGTGTGGTGTGCCACACAAACTCGAGCTGCGCTGGGAGGCTTTTGCCTCCCTGGAGAAAGAAGGGCTCTTGGCTGCCCACCAAAGCCCATCACGGCTTGACAGTTACGCTTTAGTGGAACGGACCAACTAACTTCTCTGTGGGCAGGGCGCCAGCCTAACAGATGGGCCTGAATGTGGGCAGCCAGCAAGGCACATACATATATGTAGATGTTGATAATTGTATGTACGGGCATAATAAATAGGGATCTTGGCAATTTGAAAAAAGTTGCCAAAGCAAAAGGCTGAGTACCAAAGTGATGAGCCTGAAGAGAGACTTCTTTTGAGGTGGGGGCATGTCAGAGAGCTCAGAGGAAGGATCTGTGCTTCCCTTGTTGCTCTCTGCCTGCAGTTTTGCAGATTATATAATAAACAAAGGAGGCTATTTAGTCTTTTGAATCCAGGCACTCTTGTTACTACAACTGGGAATGTGGAAAATGACACTTTGCTGCAGTGAATCCCCTTACAAACCACTTGAAGCTTGCTACCAGCTCAGATTCTACCAATATAGCTACTAGGACAGCTTGAGATCAGTGGAAATTTGTGCATGTCAGGCTTTTTGTTTTGAATTGCATTGTAAAGTATGAAATACTGTAATGAGCAAGAGTTGCACGGAAATCAGTTGTCAGTACAAAATGCAATAAATTTTCTTTATAGGTCATAGCTTCCAAAATCTTCATGTGTAGTTAGCTAGACTCCCCAGCCGAGCTCCTTCCATTGGTGGCAGTCAGCTAACAGGTGTGTGATGTGTGCACCATATAATAATTGAGAGTTAAACACTTATAAGACTTTTGAAGACCTAAACGTTAGTTGCATCTCTACAGAAAGGTCATAGGATAGCTAGGTGGCATGACCATGTCTGCAGATGGATTTGGTTGCAGAAGCCCGTTTCCCGAATTTTATCAATGCGATGCTGGAGAATCGCCTGGCCTTGCTGTCTTAGGACACACAGGTATCTTGCTTGGAGGTCCAACTCTCCTTATTAGGAGAGAGCACTTGTGGATTGCAGGATGAATAACATCACATACTCAGCTGGAAATTGCCATGGGCTTCTCTTAAAATTCTGGAAGGTCTATGGACACAGTTTTCTTTGCTGATAAGGCAAACCAAAGATTTGTGATTTTTGGCAAAATCTGTAATAGGCTCTGGATACACTCAGTATAAAAGTAGAGATTCAGCTATATATTTCTAGGATCCTCAAGTTAGATTAGCTGGAATTATTAGGATAAGAAAAATCTTTTCTCAAAAATCTTTTCTCCTGGAAATAAATTATATTTACCTGATCTAATGTAATCCCTTTATGCTTAACTTGAAGACATGGCAGCTGTCTGTGTAACTCCCAAATCAAGTTGTATGGTTGCTGATTTCTAAATGCACACAGTCCATAAGGGAAATTCTGCAAGCCAGCAGGTTAAATATACCAGCAGACCTTGAGAGTGTGTTTTGGCCTAAAGAATGGCACCAGGCTTTTGGTGGGGACTGACCTACCTGGTGAGGCATCCAAAATGAGTATGATGAAAGCACTACTTTGAAGAGGGGGAATAATGAGGTAATTTCTTAGGGCCTGGATCTCAAAAGGCGGATAGCACTCCTGTAGGTTTCAGAGGCAAGTATTTGCTTCTGTAATGGAAATGGTGCATTCTAAATATTGAATGGAAGGATGTGTTCTGGTCTGAGTATAATGTCTGACGTGTAGACACTTTTATTAACTTTTTATTCTTCTTCCAGTCTTTCAGATGTGTTCACCATGTGACTCGGCTCATTTTTTCCCTTCTTAAATATTAACCAGAACAAGCAGTGTAATGGTGGTGTGCACTAGTTAAGGGGAACTACAGAAAAGTAAAGTGCCTGTGTGGGAATTCTGCAAGTTTTGACTCATTAATTCCTGTCTCCTTAGCCCTCATCTACCATTTCCCTTTGTGCAGGCTAGGAAGAATGTAGCCTTTAAGTCTCAGGCGGGTTTTATCAGTTTTCTTATCACCTGCATTCAGCTGCTTCTGGTGAGACTGTTAGAAAAACACAGGTGTAGTCCTCCAAAGGATTGGGAGAGGGCAAAGGGAAGGAAAAACAATATAGAGGAGGAAGATTGTTAAAAAGACAAAGTGGTATGGAGAAAAATAGTATGTGAAAGGGGAAAAAAACAATGCAAAAGGGAAGGGTAGAAAGAAAGAAAAAACCCTGAAACCAGTAGAAAGGAAAGAGGGAGAAGAAAAGGGAAAAAACCACCCATATCATCAGATGAGAAGGACTGTACTTTGTTAATTAAAATTAGCACGTGCTCCAGCTAAGTTCCTCTTCTCTTAACATGACAGAGCACAACTCATTTTGCAAAGGCTCCTTTGGAAAAAGGGTCTCTTTTGACCTTACAGAACTACTTACATGAGGAACTGTCTTGGTAATATCTTTATGAGTTGAAGACCAATGTTTGCAGGAGCAGGGTCAAGCTGTATCTGTTTCTGCCAATGGACAGGACACTGATTTCCTTTTTATTACCGAATCTGCTGAAAAAGGAATACACTTGTCCTCAGTTAAGTGCTGGCACTGAAGAGAGGAAAGTAAGTCGCTGTATGTTTCAAGCCCACAGACAGGCACATTGGAAGTGCATCACGCCGTGTTCTGTATAACCTTCTGCAGAGAAAGGTGATACATACTGTCAAATACTGTAATATTATAGGGACTGCTTTTGTAGTCACTGTTTCTCCAGACAGATACAGAAGATTTAAAAGCAGTGTTTGTGAACACTGTGTCAGTCTACCCTAAAAGGTACTTTGATAATTTTTCTTTCATAACCCCTGTTTATCAAGTCATATTAAGACCAAAATTATTATGGACAACTGCATGGAACTTTTTTTTCACAGAAAAGGTAAACAATAGTTATTGTACAAGATTAGTAACTTAAAATGCAGCTACTTAGTACATTTCTCTACACTAAGGATTAGCCAGTCATCCTTTTTAAGCAGAAGAATAGTTAGAATACCTCCATGTTTTGGTGAAAGGTATATTTCATTTGTCCCATTGTAGTGCTCTTCTGTATTTCCACAGGGAATGCTACATTTCTGATACCCTAGGAGCCCCATATTATCACTGCTGTTTGCATTTACACATAAATGTTACCTATTTTACTTTTAAAAACAAGCTAGCAGAAAGATAATTATTCCTGCACAATTTGTGGCTTTTTTTTTTTTTCTTTCAACACATGAAAGCACATTGTAGGGCTTATAAAACTCTCTTGATTTGTTGTAGGCAATCAGACTTTTGATGGTGCGCTTGACTATCAGAACAAACGACTTCTTTACCTTAAGCTCCGTTCCAAATAATGAATGTAATGTTAGTGGGCTTAGTGAAGCAGTGGGCTATATTATAGTGACTGCAAAGCATGGAAACCTACTGTGTCTTTCTGTCATAAAAAGGCCCTGCCTGTGCTGTAGATCCTATGAAGAATTTGTAGAGATACTTGAAAGGATAAAACACTGTATAAATTCCTAAAGTTCAAAGAGAAAATACCACTCAGGATAAAAAAGGGAGCTTAGCCCAGCAGCAGCTTAACCATATATGACAGATCTAGTGCTAAGTCCCGCGCCATCAATGCAAATGCTTCTGGAGTTCACCACGTAGCCAGATGGAAAGACCAGAAGAAAGGCATTGAGGATACTGACCTGGGGAGGGGGGCAGAAAGAAAAGGCATGTGCCTCCCAATAAAGGACTCTTGTTCTTCAGGCAGGATACGAACAGGAAAGGTTTATGACATGTGCAGCTAGATGTGTTGCATTTCCTGTGAGCATTACTATGTGTTTGTCTGTGTTTCTGTGCAAGTACTATGCCATAAAGGAAATTAGGAACTGTGGAAGTTGGAAACCCTGTAATTCTAACACAGGGATAGATTACACCAGGCCTGAATGATACTGTTGAGTGCTGAGACTTTAAAAACTCATTAGCTATGTCCTCCTTCCTGTGCCATATAATGACAAGAACATTGGATCAAAGTTGATCCCCTTCAGGCCATCAAAAATGCAGTAAAAAGGCTGGTTTAGAGGTCACACTTCCTTCTAGGCAGTTCTCTGTGACCTTCAGTCATCTCTGTACGTGTCCTGCAACCAATTGTTTTCCTGTCTTGCCCGCTCCACACAGAAATGTCCAATAGAACAGCCAGCTGAGCCATGCCTCATGCTGGCCTCCCTTCTTCCCTCTGCAGTACAGAGGTGCTCTTGTATGCTCTTGTCCTCTACAAGCCCAAGCATCTTCTTTCCCGTTCTGCCAGTGGCATTTGGATTTAAACTGCTCTGTGTTATCTCAGCCACTGCTGCACCTTGATTGTGGATGGCAAGTGAACGTGCAAATTATCTCAGTAAGTAGTTGCACTAGTTGTCACACCAAATGACACAAAACCTGGTGGCTTTGGCAGGTTGCTGTTGCTGTAGATGTGCAGGGACAGCTTGTACTTGTGTCCGAGGAAAGGAAAGGACACAACAGCATTTTTGCAGCTGTGCTGGTACTGGATGCTGCTGTGGGCTTTTTACCCAGTGCTCACAGTCTTCGTTTCAAGTAGTGGGAACCTTTGGAGGGTAGGAAGTGATATTGTATCTGGAAGACCTTAATGTCAAATGAAATGGACACGTAGCACCAAGTGCAGTCCTAAGAAAGGTGTGAGGTTGCAGTCACTGCTGTGAAATAAGCACACTTGTTGAAAGCCATAGGGTGGCTTTTTGGTCTTTGCTGATGACTACAAGTGTAGAAAGGGTTTATTTTACTTTTGTTTATTTGTAGAAAAAGGAAGAAACATGGAGCTGCATCTCTGTTCTGAAGCTAAAGGTATTCTTTATTTCTCATGTTTTGGTTTTTTTTAGGAGACTGCAGCAGTGAATTCTAAGCAGTCACAGGAGCTTTAATGACAGCTGTTTTGCTTGAAAGCCTGTATCTGTCAGTGTCTGTAACATGGTTTGATGTAATCCTTTGGATTTCCTCATGTTTAAGAAAGCTGCAGTCTTCTTTGCCTACCAAAACACATTTAACAGTTGAAATTTTGGCAGCGAATATTTCTACAGTCTACCATTTTGCATATACTCTGATGATTCTACTGTTTGTGTATTTTTAATACATCTCTCACCTTAATGTGAACATTCAGGTAAGGACATGGCTTAGGAAAATATGGAAGTCTGGAAGGAAAAGAAACAAATAAAATAACACTAGCAGAAACCTTTGTAGTACCATATCTCTGCCATCTGCTGCTCAAAACCGAGGAAAAATATTTAAAACCAAAGTTGTCTGTCAGAGCAGAATTTATGCCTGAGTCAATCTCATCTTACTACTTACTCAGGTGTTGAGAAGATTTGTCCTTGAAACCCAGATTTCCCTTACATATACTGACATGTGTTTTGCAAGACCTTGAAATTACACGATGAAAGGAGAGCTGAAAACTGCTGCCAAATCTACAAATGGTCATAGTTATCCGGAGCTGACTAGAAGCTTTAATTTCCTGCGCCACGGTACTGCAGATTGAAACCATGGAGCCGCGGTGTGCGGGGAGGTTATAGTCGGCACTGCCCGGGTGGCTGCCCCTCTGGCCAGGTGGGGAAATGCAGGTGTACCGCTGAAGGCAGGATGTGGATGTTACCGTTCCTTGGACGTCAGCAGGGTAGGCTTGTCGCTTTCCTCCCGTTTTTTGTACCCGAAATGCTTCACGTTTTGTCAAGCAGAGATCTTTGAAAGAGGAAAGTATCGACTGGCACAGTGGGTCCTGTGGCTGCCTAGCTCAGAATGCAGAGGAGGAGAGTGGAGGGGTACGACCTGACTTCAGCACTCCTGGGTTAGCTATTCTGAAACCAACCGGGGCACTTGAATTGGCTGCTGTTTTTTCCGGGAGAGTCTCTGTGGCTTCTGCCTAGCAGAGAGAAAAAGCAGTGTTTGTCCCATTGGTATTGCGATTGACATCCTAATTTGTTGATGCCGAGATGCTTATCTTTGCTAAACTGTGAAGAAACTTGTTTCATCAGATCCAGTTATCCGATATTACCAGCATCTAGTTGGATGACTCTCATGGGGCTTTGGGAGGGAGGAAAAAGGTGGGGTTTTTTTCATGGTGATACTGTTTCTTCTTTGCTTTTATTTGTATCAACTTCTTTCCACTAAAGGACAGCAAAGCTTGCGTGTTGTTGTAATTAGCTCCTCATGAATCTGTTTGCATTTAAGGACTGCAAGATACTGGGCCAATCTACATTTTTCTAGTGGTCTTCAAACGCAGTAATTAAGAACAAGATATTGTTTTGTTTGCAAAGCCCTAAACCAAAAGGTGAAGTCTTACTTTTATCACTTCGTTGTCTTTGGCAGCCTCACAGCAGTGAAACTTCGTCGGCGTCTTGCTGTCTGATTGGCTAAGTCCAATGAATCTCTTGTTAACAAGGGGCTAAAAATTCATTAAGAATATATTTGGTTTTTATGCTTTATCTCAGATTTATACTTATATATGGAAGGAACCCATCAGCAACTGGAACATAATTTATGAAAAGTTATTAAATGTTGTTAACACATTTAAATTGAAGCTCCAGCACACACTCATACACAGTCCTTGAGTTATCCAAACGTTTGTTAGTGTTTGTTATGTGAGCAGTGCGGCTGGAAGCTCAGACCTTGAGAAGGCTTTTACTATTTTTTTTTCACAGCTTATTTTTCACCATTTATTTCTCTCATTTCCTTTCCTTTTATTTTTGTTTTTAAAGAAGATGATTCTCCCCTAACTTGGAATACCTGAGTGTTTGGTGTGACTATGTTTTGGAAAGTGGTAACACACACTTGCATACTATTTGTGAATCATCAATGCCATTACATATTAAGGTGTTTAGCTGGATTTTGAAATTCAGGTTCTACTCCATGTTGTTTGTACATCTGTATTAACTGGCTTCTTAACTGTTGTGTATTTCTGCTTGGCAAGTGTTCTCAGCAGAAACTCCCACAGCGATTGCTTCTAAAACTTCAGCATTTGTAAAGGTAACTGTACTGTTACCATTGTTTAATATTCTATTTTTAATCTCCTTTTTAAAAAGAAAATACAGTTGGAACAGTTATCAAGAAATGTAGCAAAAAACCTACCCTAGCTCCAAAGGCTTCTCAGCAAAATACAAAGCAGTACAGCAAATCTGTGCCTTCCCATACAAAAGGAGAGTGTAACACATGATCTAGGCAGTAGATCCAGAAATTCACGCAGCTCCACTGAAGTCACTTTTGTGGGAATCTGCTATGACTGTACCCTGTGAACCTATTAATGGTGAAGTACCCAGTGCATACACAAGGGCAGGATCAAACCACATGTGCATCAGAGAAGGGAAATAAACACCTGAATGTATACAGACATGCATATCTGCAAAGGTGGGGTGACTGGATTTCTTAGCATACTGGGGGGAGGTGGGGAGGGAGGAGACAATAATGCAAAAAAAAAAAAAAAAAAGGGTAAGGAATGAACATCCAGGAGGCTTTATTTGAATTTTTTGTGGAATATGCCACAAAAACACAACAGCAAAGAGAAGGTCAAAGTCCTAAGAACATGTATTGCAATGGTCAGAGTCCTTTTCAAATGATGTGGAGTCCATGCCTGCATTAATCCTAAAGAGACTTGTTTCAGTAAGGGGGAATATTTTGAACACCTAGAATTGTTCTGTTCTTCTCAGTGACCTGACAGCACGAACACGTTTCCCATTTGTAACTGGAGTATATGAAGTCAGCCCATAAGGCAGCCCATTTCTTACAGTGGAGCTTCAAGTCCCAAACAGGTGGGAGTTCATCCACTGTTTTATTTACCAGCCACATGAGTTTGTCTCCTTTAGTATTGCATTCCCAGATAATGCTGGCCACTGCTAAAAGTAATTATTTGGTTTTGTCAGATTTAAATATATTTAATAGCATTGTCAGATAACAAATGCTTCTATGTCTGTCCATACACCTCCTTTTTAGCTTTTCCAATGTAAGTAGGAAAAAATGATGTCGTGAAAACTTTGGGAGCTGATATTAGAGCTGAATTTTTTATGAGAATCTCTGTGTGCAATCCCAGGTGGGTTATCAAGACCCAGTGCCAAGTTAGCCCTGGTTGTGGAGGGAAGGCTTTTCAAGGCTGAATGATAAGAAATTATGACCTTCCATGTTTTGTACACTTCCTCTTTTATTTTCCCATTTCAGCACTACAGATGATCAAAAATAACTGGCACACATTTTTGCTTGGGTTTTTTTAAGTAGTCTTGAACTGACAGGACATGAAATCCTTAGACCAAAGGACAGTATTTTTCAGAAGGTTACATATGTCTGAAAGTAGAGACACTGGATATATTTACCTCAGTCATGATTTTACTGCCATAATAAGATTTTTTTTGCTTTGCTGCATACACCAGGACTTTAAGATTATGTTAGCTTATGCTGAGCTAAATCCAGATATGGGATTTGGTTGTAAAATGTACAAGGAGAGGTTTGTGTCTGCAGAAAGTCTCTCCAATCCCCTTTCCGTGAGAGGATATTAGAAGGTTGAAAGGAATCCATTGCGCAGTGCTTCCATGCAATCTTAGCTGAATTAATGGTGACCTTGCTTTTCACACCCCTGCAAGGCTCTTGAGGAGCCAGGGGGGTAACTTCACTGGGCTCCTCCCAGATGGCAGCGTCCTTTCCCTGCAGGTATTTTGGTGTTGCTGAAGTTTGTGTTGCCCAGAAGTGTATGAACAACTCGACGAGCGACACTCACCCACGCTTTGCGCTCCTCCAGACAGTGATCTCAGTGTGCAGGGACTGTAGGAGAGGCACCTCCTGAGCCTGTACAGCCCCTGCAAAAGGTCACCCACCCATACGGTATGTGTGCCTAAGTAAACCCTTGTGCTCCCCCTCAGCAGGAGCATCCACAATGGCTGGAGCTTAACTACTATCATTTGGTGATTCATTTGCAGTGCTTATTTTCTAAAAATTGCATAGCCTGTTCTCAAAAGCAAGGCAAAGAAAAAAGCAGCTGTTATGAAAAGAGAGGAAGAAAAACTCACACATATAAAACCACAAAGCTTGAAAGAACCAAACTCACATTGTTAGGATGGGGGAAAAAAGCCCATGATTTGCCATGTCTTACCTGTGAAAAAGATGAGAAATAGACTTAGATTTTTGAGGTACTATTCATATTTTAGACAATTAACAGCGATACACTGGTAAGTCTTAACAACATACGGGTTTGAATTCAGTCCTGACTTGCATTTCTTACTTTTGTGGTTTTTCATAGAAAGTAAACCAGGGAGGTTTTTCCCTGTTGTAAAAAGACATGCTTTTATATTCAGTGCTAGTGAATTTTAGGTATGTGATATTGACGCTTAAATAAACACGCTGCTTTTTCAGTGTAAGAAGCATCAGAATGGACCAGTCCAAATTTTATTCTCTTGTATCATTGAATACAATGATAGACTTCATTGTGCTTCTCTTTTTTCTCTCACAGCTTATATAGAATTTGATTAAAAAAGCAGAAAATTGTCATGACCAAAAAAAAAAAAAAAGGTTAATCTTCAGTGCTGTGTAATGTTTTGCAAAAAACATTAACTTTCTGTGAAATCAGCTGATCAAAAAACTGTAGCCAAAACTTCCCATTAAGAAATTTCATAACATTTCATTTAAAAATTCATGATTGAAAGGAAAGATTTTAACATCTCCAAATTAGTTGGTTTCTTTTACCTCAATTTGAACTTAATTTTTATTTTCTTCCTGAGCTACTGCAGCACTTTACCTTTCTCCTATGTTTCTACTATGTGAGGTTTTCCAGCCAGAAGATACATCTTTCTTGGCATATCACCACTATGCAGCTTCTGTGCCAAGTGAGGAAGTTGTATTTTACTGTCCAAAAGCAGCCCCATAGTCCAGTCTACAAGCCACCACAATTAGAAATCCAGTGAAGTCCTCCAGCAGCCCAGAGAGACACAGCTTATCCCAAAACAAAAACACTCACTCTGCTTTGGAAGTGATACATTTTTTCTGCATGAATTAAACTTGGCTTTTAATGAAGCACTTCATTTGATTTTGCTGATGGAAGATTTCAGTTTTCAGCTCAAGTTAAAGTACTTCTGTGCTAAAATTCCTGCTGTTCGGTTTTGTTCTGCTGACCAACTCTCTTCCGAGATTCTTTTAAGTTTTTGTTTGCATAGGTTGTGACTGGAAAATACCCTTGTTGTGAAAGCTTCTCTTCTTCCAAGATGCATTCCCTGTTCTTACAAGTAGGGAACTATAGAAGCCAGTGCTCTTTATCAAAGTGGAAGAAACATGTCAAGGTCAGATGATAAATTTTCTTGCAGACTGATAATCACATTTATGTTGAAGGTCCTGACCAGCTTGAAGCCCAGTGAAACAAAAATTCCTATCTGTGTGTGTATTTAAGGAATAACCCACAGATGAGTCATGAATGCAGCATTACTAATGACCCTACCCACTCCACAGCTGCTGAACCTTTCTGAAAGGCAGAATGAGCTACAGACCTCCCCCAGATGCCAAGAACATCTCATCAGTACTCTCTGGATGTGATGGTCTCTGACAGGCTTTCAAACCTGGCTCCCACCTTCTAGCTAAGGCGCCGATGTGGAGTCCCTGAAAGAAAATCTGTTCCTTGCCCCATTCGTGATGTGACCCCCCCACATCCTTTACCTGGCCTCACGTCCTGGGTTATGAAATCTCCCAACTCCCAGTAATCCTTGTAGCACTGAATTTACCTTTAAGTCTTGAAGCTGCATCAGAGAATCACGCTGAATAAGTGAATGCATGCAAATACATGTAAACAAGGAAGAATGTGGTAATTTCTGCAATCGTAATATTCTGGCTATATGTCTATTAGCATTTTCTTTGATGGACCGGATTCCCTTTGACATACTTTTTTTTAATGACCTTTGTAAAGGCAATTTGTGAAAGAAAGGTAGAAATAGTGCAGGGTTGTTTTAGAATAGGCTAAAGTTCTTTTGTGGCTCTTCTCATTTAGCAAGCAATGTTTCTTCCAGGGCAACACAAAATGTGAGTTGAAAGTAGGATGAGAGCAATTAAGATCCAAGAACGGGTGTGTATAAAGCTAGGATTAAAGAAGGCTGAAAAGCAAAATTTCTGCTGAAGAAGAAAAGACTGATAAATATATTGAAAGCTTTTGATGGCTGCAAAGTAGATAGAAGGGCAGCTCATTTAATTTTGGCTTTTGCTTTTAACCATCAGTTCCCTACAGCTGAAGGTTTTGTCTTCATTCTAAACAACATTGTGGGGAATGGTGTTTCTTCTACTCCCAACTGTGATCTGAAAAATAAATTTGAAAGGTTTGCCATATGAATATGAGTTCTTTCAGTGTTTTGATTAAATCTAGATTTAATGTTTGGGTTTTTTAATTGAGATCTATCATTCTTTTTTTCTCCTTTGTATTTTGCATTTCTGGTTTGCTACTGTTGTGTCTCCTTTTTTAGGCCATTGCAAGCCCTTGTATTAAAACCAAGCGATTTTCATAAGAATCCTGCCACTTCCTATTTGGACACCCCTATGTGAGTGCTGCTGCCTTTTAAGTTCTGTGCTGTCTTTTGGCATTACTAGGATAAGAGTTTGCGGTTGGATTGCTCTTGCTCTCCCACTGCTATGACCTACTAGGGAATGAGAAGCTGGAGAGCAGCCCTGCAGAAAGGGAGCTGAGGGTCATGTTATGGCAACCTGGGGGGCATCAGGCAAAGCATCACCAGCCGGTCAAGGGAGGTGATTGTCCCTCTCTGCTCTGCACCGATGCAGCCTCACCTTGGATATTGTGTGCAGCTTTGGGCACTGCAATATAAGAAAGATCCTAAGCTGTTAGAGAGCATCCAAAGGAGGGCCACAAGGACAGTGAAGGATCTGGAGGGGAAGCCGTATGAGAAGTGGCTGAGATCACTTGGTCTTTTCAGCCTGGAAAAGAGGAGACTGAAGGGTGACCTCACTGCAGTCTACAACTTCCTTGTGAGAAGAACGGAAGGGGCAGGCACCCATCTCTTCACTCTTGTGACCAGTGACAGGACTGAAGGAAAAGGCATGAAGCTGAGCCAGAGGAGGTTTAGGTTGGATATCAGTAAAAGGTTTTTTGCCCAAAGGGTAGTTGTGCACTGGAACATGCTTCCCAGGAAAGTGGTCACAGCACTTCACAAAGCCTGAGGTCAAGGAGCGTTTGGACAACATTCTTAGGCATGTGGTGTGATGCTTGGAGTGTCCTGCATAGAACCAGGAGTTGGACACAATGATGCTGATGCATCTCTTCCAACTCAGCATGTTGTATGATTCTGTGATTCTTCTTATCTCTCTGAATGGGAGGTACTCCCAGAACCTTTCTGAGAGTTGCCTCTGCCTGGTTCTTCAGATACTTGACCTGTCAGATGCTTCTCAGAGTTGTTCAGTCTGCTACTGAATACTTGGAAAAGTGGGATTTTTTTTGACAAAACTCAGTTGTTTTGTTTGCGAGCTTTAGCGAACTTTTCATACTTTGTCATTCCTACCATCTTACGGTTTCTGTGATCCCAGGTGCTGTTGCTGGTCTTATGTTGAGAGAAGAACGGTGATACTGGTTCCAACGTGAGCACTGCCAGAAGATGCGCTGCTCTTATGCCTGGCGCTGTTCCCTTGTCATTCTTAGCGTCAGCTGTAAGGAATGAGGCCAGTTTGTTCTCTTTGAAGGACATTAGCTACCTCTTGGTCCTAGACTGTCACCTCAGAGAAATGTTCAGAATGAGAGAGCAACCACACATCTCACTTGATGTTCCTGGGGCCAGAGGTGTGTGAGTTGCTGACGAAGACTCTGTTCTGAGTGGCCAGATCCAAAAGCCTTTATTTAAGCTTAAAATCAAGGCCCCATGGCAGTGCTGGTAACAATTCCCAGCCTGATGAGATGTGTTTTGGGAGTAAAGATTTCTGGGATCTAGGAAAACCATTTCAGATAAAATGATCCTTTATTGCGTTGTTGCTATGTAAATAAATAGTTTCTGTGAAAGTTTTAGTGGTGAATTGGGGATATGAATTCAGAAACTTCAGGCTTCAGTCCCTTGCTGGCTTCTCAACAGGGGAGATGGAGTTCTGAAGCCCTGCTGCAACACTACTAACCCTCGAAATACTTAATTTTTTTTAACATGTGGCTTCTAGATGATAAAAGATAGTCAACTAAAACAATGTTACCCTTTATGGTATTTCAGAAAACCATGGAAATAAAGTATATTAAAACCTCATAAAAATTGAAGAACACGATTTTTGAATCAGTACTATGATTTCAGGGTGATTTGTGTTGATATCCTCCATTTCCTTTTGAAAATAAAATTAGTTTCAAAAACTTTTTTTAAAATCTGGAATTAGATCAGGCATTAAACAAGTTCATCCGAAACATTTCAGCACTGCTACACCACAGACCTTTTTGATGTCTAGGGCTTAATAAAATAATTTTTAAGAGTTAGGACTAGCAGTTTGGATTACAGCTGCATATGCAGTACTATCCCTTTGTCTTAGAGTTAGTTGATGCTAAGAGGTGCAAGTCAAATGCACAAATCTACTTTATGAGCAAAGATAATGGATTTTCAGTTGGGGTGCAGGAGCTGTGAGCCAATTTACATCAACATATGCTTATTGGTGGTTTTCATACTTTTGTTGAAAATTATTGTGTGATTTTATTCCTTCCTCTTCCAGCTTGTGTATCTAAAAATGGGAATCACGTTGGTTTTCAAACATCATTGGTTGTTCACTGGGCATCCAAAATCCTAAAGTAATAATGGTATTTTAGAACGCGAGTGAAAAATCACTGCTAACTCTTCCTTTTGAGTTGTGTTGTGAACAGGATGGTTTGCATTGCAGAGAATTATAATGTACGTTTGAAAAATTTATTCATGAAAGAAAAGCTGAAGACGAGTTTAGTCAACTGATGTGCTGGATTTCATTCTGCCTTTATCTTTTGCTCCCACAGCAGGAGGAAGTATTTCTAATTGATCACATTGTTCAATATTTGACAAACTATAAATCTGCTGTGACTTCCAGACTTTGCTGAGGATGGATTAGGAGTCAAGGAACAAGGAAAGCTGCCATGCATGGTCAGAGTAATCTGGAAAAGTTTGCACTAAACTTGACCCATATTATTACCAATCTATCCATATTCACAAACATGAATTCAAAATATAACAGATATATCAACAGGGTATCTTAGCAAAGGCTTTCAATTTAAAAAAATTTTTTTTTAATTCCTTTTGGAAATACTTTTAAGAATTCATAGTTATCATTGTCCTTTCAGCTATAATTACTTAAAATAATTAGAGTTGTAGACATATATGCTCAAGAATAGATGTAAGTTGGACAAACAATCTATGGCAGCAATAACTATGCAAAGAGCTGTGCTATCTGACCCAGTGGAATCTCTTGCTGTATGAGGTTCAGTGCATGTGTGTATCCTTGCTGGCTCAGAGCCCGGAATAAACACCTTGATCATCCTTTTGGGCAGATAAAGTGCAGCTGAGAAATGTTCTTTTCTGAGACCTTTTAGATGAAAATCTAATACCAAATTGTTTCTGCTGCGCTTCATTAGAAGTGCTTGCAACTGGATTGCTATTGATTGCTTTTTAAATGTAATTCTGCATTTTAAAAAGTTGTAAGAGAAAAATGACAATGATAGATGTGTACTTTAAGATCCCTCTGTCAGATGTGAAGGAAACTGCAGTCCATCAATGACCTGTTAATGGCAGAAAAGCCAGTGATTATTCACACCCCAAAGGCTCTGATCCTACAACCACTTGAGAGTTGTGTGTCCTTATTAATGTAGAGTAACTGCACTGAACATCATGGGATTACTCACATCGATAAAACAACGCGAGTTTGAGTGATCTTGGAGTCAGTACCTTGGAAGCTGTTCATGTAGGGAAAAGCTATGATCAGATAATCAAAGTCAGAAATGTAAGTATGAGAAAGGTACCAGTGCTTCTGAAGCTAAAGGTTTCCCTGTGCATTCCAGCTCACAATAGCAAAATATGCAAGGTTAATAATGTAGAAGTAATACACTTTGTGGTGTTTATCACTAGAACCTGTTTTATCCCTTTTGTGACAGGTTATATCTGAAGGCTCTCTGAAGTCAGTGGGTTATACCACTGAAGTCAGACTGTGATTTGCCTCATTTTCACCCATTCTGTGTTGCTTCTTTGCTCTCCACAGGCCTGATTTTTTTAAATAATATTGTTGATATATGTGACATTTCCTTTATCTTCTTTAGCATGATAATGACATCAGACAGTACTAGGATCTCCAGGTCCTGCTATGGAAAAAAAGTTAAAGGGGTATTTAGGTCTTGTAGAGGTACTCACCATCTCACATGGGTAAAGTTATCCTGGTGTGCTTGTGTGTACAGCAGAAATCCAAATATCAACTGAAGGTGTGCCTTTAAGGTCTCCAGCAGCTGGTGTGAGAGCCTCTAATGATCACACATCCTCACCTTTCCTTTCACCCATCCTACCCCACCCTGCCTTTCTCATCATTTCCCCTTCAGGACCACCCTATCGATTTGGTCACCAGCTCAGCATCTCAGGCCCCGAGTTCCCTTTGCTGTGTGAAAATAAAATACTCTTTTCAACAGTTACTGCCAGTCAGCCATAACTTTTCTTCTGTGATGGAGGTTACTCTGAGAGTTTAGCAGCGCTTGGGGCAATAGGACATGAAGAAATGTGTTTGGGTTTTTTTGGGTTTTGTCCCTTTCCAGATTTTCCTTTTTATTTTGCTTTCTGTCTCCCTTTACTTTAACTTTACCCCTTCTTCAGTCATAGTAGTTAAAAAGAGAAAAAACACAAAGTATGTTTTGAAGGCAAATATTTTGAAAACTGGAAAAATTAGGAACAATTCATACAGCTTTCACTGAAAATAAAGTATTTTCAGACAGTAATGTTTATAGTTTCATTGATTGTGCTGTGCACACATGTTAAAAATGGTCCTTCAACTGACTATCTCCCAAGACAGGTAGTTGCATCAAACCTAAATTCTCTACTCCATGGCTTTTGTTGTAATTAGATGAAAGAACCTGATCAACTTTGGCCAGCACCTTAAATGAGAAGTCATTGCCTTCTGGGACTGGAAGTGTTTGCATTATGAATCTAGGTCGCTGTTTGTATTGCAGTAGATTTCCACCAAAGCCTTAAATAAAAAAAAATGGCTAAGTATCCTTGGCATAGTACTGATTTTGTGTTATTTCAGTTTTCTTGTGCTACTCTGAGAACGCAGGAAGGAAAAGACTATTATTTAAATACTATATGCTGGTATGTATTTTCCTGTGAGAAAGAAAACCAAGATTCTGTGGTTTATGCTGTATTCCATCCACAGTGTTATCTGTGCATCAATATCTAAGCTGAATTCAGTACCTGACTTGAATGCATCATTTTCTGATTATGAAATTGAACAGTGACACCCAGGCATATCCACTCAAGGTGATTGGAAAATAATAACCCATAGAGAGCTTAGACTCTCTGGGAAGAGACTCAAAAGGCAAAGTAACCTGTCTGCAAAGGAAACAAAGTGCAATAATCAGCCCCTGTTGCTCCTCTTCTCCTGTTAAGCTACTTTCTGTCAAGATACCAGGTGTAATGGACCATCCTCAGCCTGCTCCAATGACAGTATCTTTGAAGAAACATGGAATTTATTTTTTTCCATGAGTGTTCTTTTTCCAAAAATGGTGAAATTTAAGACTCAAAAATATTTGAACACATTGGCCTACTCCCCCTAATTCCTAGACAGTTTCAGGAAAATTACTACTTTTGTTCTTTGATATGTTGTTTGCAACTTTGTGGTTGGAGGTGATTATTGAAAAAGCAAAATAGGCATCATAGTAAGTTTCACTTTCTGTGATCCTTGACAAAAAGTGCTTTACAGTACTTTTTTTGGACAGTCTTGTTTTTCACCAAAATGGAGGCACATCATGTTCAGATTTATCCAAGACACCATCCTGTATATGGTTTAAACTCTTACTTTTCCCCTCTTTTGATTTGCATACTACCTCTGTAGTGGTCAGTGTTTAACGCCTGGTCTGTGCTCTGACTAGCATGGCACTGTTACAACACAACTCTTTTAATGCCTTAATGTCATGTAGTGGCAACAAAGTGCTTGGGTCAAATAGCTTGGCCTGAACAGATTAGTTCAAATAACACCTGTCTGTCTACAGTACTAGAGAAAATATTGGAAAACAGAAGAATCAAATAAAAAGTCTATGTTTCATTCTTTCCTCATCTTCTATGAGAAAATATTGAACTTGTACTCAACAGATCACGTTTGTCTTAAATATGCCTTTGAACAGAAAATTAGTTAAACTCAACTAAAATATGGTGTGACCTGTGACCAAAAATTCTTATCCCTGGTTACATGTAAAACACTCAGTTCATAAATAAGCTTCAATATATTCTCTCAGCTACGGAAGTTCTATCCCAGCAAAATGAACGTGCATGCAATAATGAAACTGGTGTTGCTTTAATGGCTTGGGGGAGAGAGGGCTGTAAGCAAAGCATGCTATATAAAGTCTCTGTAGAGTTTAGGCAGACACTCTAATAACGTGTATTTATGGTTTATTGCATATGAGGAATTGGTTCCTCCAACCATTACCAACAAGTTCCTTGCGAGAGCCTGTCAGTCTGCATTACCATCCATGTATAGAAACTCCAATGCACCAAGACACCACTGCACTTGTATGATTCATAGCTGTTGGAAAGGAAGACTTATTAGTCATCTACTTTATTGCCCTTCCTATACAGAATTATTCTGTATTGTGCTGTACATTTACTAATTTTTTGTCAGTCTAATTTTAAATTATCGAAGTAATGGAGCTCCCACCGCTTCCCTTAGGAAAATGTTCCAGAGCATAACAGATCTGCTGTTAAGAAATACGCTAATTTCCTGATATTAATTTTTCCTTTATAAACTTCAGTTTACTGCTCCAACTACTGTTTTCTCTGTATTTTCCAATGTTCTTGCTTTGAAACTTAAACCTTGCACCCTGCAAAGGTGACTTGCTAATTTTGAGCTACTATACGTGTATGTGAAGAGGTAAAAATTAACCTCTACAGGCTTGTGTTTAGTAGGAAAAAGGCAATAAAACTGCTAAAATTGGTTCAGATTAGAGCAACACATCTTTGCAAGAGCTGCAGAAGTAATTACAAGCAACAGCTAAAAGCTTCATGTCAGCTGAAAGTTAATTTCCTAGGCCACTTTGTAAAAAGGATGGTTGCACTTACCTGAATGTAAGTAGAACAGAGCTTAAGTAAAACCTTGTATAGACATTAATTTTGATTTGAATTTTCTAGTTTGTCTAGGGGATTCGTAGGATACTTCAGACAGTTGAAGAATTTACAGTTTCCCAGTGGAACTTACACTCTCATGTGAGCTTCCCCAGACTGTTTCAGCAGAAACTATAAACTGAGGACAGTGTTGGCTTGTGCTACCTGTTAAATCTGCCTTGAAATGGATGAAGAGCACTCGCTATTCATCACAAATGTGTGGGACAAGATGGTGGTTTAAGGTATACCTTTCTGCTTTGCATTGAGATGATCGTTGTTATCTCAGATAAGGGACAGTAGCGTAGTATGAGTACTGTCAAAACTCATCAGACAGTTGCTCACCTGACTACACTTTTAAATCTATTTTCAGTGGCTGTCAGTTGAAGGGAAAAATAATGCATCAGTGGAAATAACACACATCAGGTTTTTGAAGCTGGATTACGCGTGCAGGAATAAAATCTGACTTAAACATGCAGCTTTACAATGTCTTGCTTTAAGTATGCATGTACTCAATTGGCTCTACTCAACAGAATGCTGAGCAAGTCTTTGGTATCCCTCCTTCTACTTTGACATTTGTCATCATGAATTTCCTCGCAAACTTTAGATCACCTGAACAACTTTAAGGTGGCTGGCATGCTTCCAGCATCCACCTTTTTTTCTCTCTCTCCTGAACTTGGACTGTGTTGTACTGACCTTGTCCTAACTGCCAGCCCTCTTTCTGCTGAATTTCTTATATAATTCCAGTTCACAACACTCTATCTTCTGCTTGGGCTAAAGTTTCAGCCATGATACCTTACCCTGGATGCAAGCTGGTAGAGCAGGTATAAAGACCTTGTTCTAAAATTTTTAGAGTTTGTTGGTTTTGTTAGGTATCTGTCATTTTCCAGGAAGTGATGATGTTTTATATGATAGCATTCCCCTAGGAAATGCTTACAGTAGAACTGAAGGATTTTGAAAAGGAAATGTTTCTAACTGAGGCTAAACGAGGGCAAGAGCATAAATAGAATTCAATTTTACAGAATATGTTCTTGTAGTCATGGCATCTGCTTTACGGATGGCAAACGTGGCTCTGCCCCTTGCTCAATGGTATCTCTCACTTCTTGGAATATTTGCTTCTTAAATGCCCAGCTTACCAGTCCTTTGAAGTCAGTGAGAACACTGCAAATGACATCTCCCCTCTAAATATCCAGGGAAGACATATGAGAGCGACAAGACAAAAGAGGATCATACAGGTAGGATAAACTGAGCATCCTAACTTCCTCTGCCTTTGTCAGGTTACTTGCAAAAGCTGCGTAATAGAAGGGAGACACTGTCTTCTGAGATAGCAAATCCTAGTGTATTTTCATGGCTGCTTTTCAAGAGCCAGTGTGCCATTTTATTCTGTAAAATGGAATAAAATGAAAATTGAAACCAAATCAGCCTTTTGGGGTTTGCCCCAATATTTGCTGTAATTGACATTGCTAAGGTTACTGGGAATATATTACAAGAACTGCAGTCAAATGTTGAGTGTTTGAATAGGCTTTTCATTGCTTAGCTGCTCAAGCTGTCTTTACCTAGAATATGATCTTATTGTCACTGAATGATCAATCTGTTCCTTTTGTTAACTTGAACATTTTTTTAAAAGTTAATTGTTCTTTTTAAATTTTAATCGAATCTTCAGACTATGATAAAGCTGACTGTGCAAAATGCATAAAACAGCCTTAAAATTATTTTATGTAGTATAACTGACCATGCATAAAATTCATGTAGTAAATTAAGCCCTGACAAATTAGTCTTTTTTCCCCTTTAATCTCATTGAAGTCTAGGTAAGCAGAACATGTAGAAATTCCATATATTTAGCAGTCTCAACAGGATCAGTGCTGAAAAGGTAAAAACAGTCATCGGGTGTTTTGTGAGTATTTAGTTCTACCTTAATGTTATCTCAGATCTGTAGACTTCTTGCCAAGAGATCGGTCCTGGTTGAAAGTAGCAGGTATGAAGTAGCTGCTCTGTATGGAAAGCAAATATGAATACAGAGAATGTTAAGTTTTCTAAGGTAGTATAATGGGATAGGTTTGTTGAGATGAAAGTCACTTTTGGGGTTGTATCAACTGAAGCATGAAGCAGGAATTGGCTTTGCAAATCAAAATGGAAGCCTTACTGTAAAAAGTAATGTAGCAGGGAGTAGGCTGGAATACTGCTTTACTCAGAGTTTTCATTCAACTTAGGTCCTACTATATACTACCATGCTTGTGGTATATTGTGTCTTTTGCTATGCAGGTTTAATGATCTATAAAAAGCCTTTATATGAATTTGTCTTTGGATGTCTGCTCTGAAAATGGTGACTTTGCATATTTATATGATGAACTCAACATTTGTGTTGACAGATGAATAATTTACTAGCTCAGGGAAAACAGCAAGAAGTCAACAAAGGCAGCAGAAATGTCTGCAAGACTGTACAGAGGTGATATTTCTAACCAGGAAATATAGCTGTTGTGTTCTGATATCGTGTCTTGATCCTCAGATGGATCCTTTGATGAAGTCAGGTAATAAAAATTTGTGACCTCACAGCAGTAAGAAATTAAGATTCAGGACAATGACATCACTGGATGTGTGAGGGAAACGGTCAAGTTGAGAACAGCAATTGTGAAGACATGGTTATCTGCAATCTAAAATACAAAATGGTTCAAGAAAAAATTGCTTACAAAGTAATTTGCTCTCTTACTTTTCCCTGGAAAATTTCTCTTAAGATATTGTAGAACTGCTCAGTGGAACAATAAAAGCACCTGCTGACCTGGGTGGTTGCAGAAAGATAAGCCTTTTTTGCAAAGAGAGAAATTTGTTCTGTCACATACTAATAAAGTCTCGTGTTTTCAGGTAGAAAAAACAATTTCATTACCTACTCACCTACTTTTCCTAAACTTTTGTGAGTTTGAAACTGTTCTGAATTCCTACTAGGAAGTTAACATGCAAATTCTTGTGAGTTCTGTGGCACTGTAGAGACTACAGATAGAGAGTTTAGGAAGCTATTTTAGTTTGATTTGGTTATTTTATGTGCAAACAGCTTATACAATTAAGTGTATGTGGTACTTCTGTCATGTCATAGATGCAGTGACCCTCAACAAAAGAGGTTAATGGCTGTTGTGCCCTGATGCTGTTTGCCCAACAGAGATGTAAAACAGAGCACTAAAGGGTTGAATTTGCAGTGTTCTATGGCTTCTTCAAAATACTTTTTTAATAAATGGCATCTGAGAAGGTTTTAGGATACAGGATTCAGATAAATCTCTAGTTGACATCTTCATTATCTTTTGAGTGAAAAATAATTGTGTTCTAGTGAAAAGGACCTGGTTTAGTCACATGAAAAGTATTTTCAGAATAATTTAAGGGTGAGTAAATATTTATTACTGGTGTAGAATTGTAGTAAGCCACAGCAGAATTTTATTAAGAAGTAACTTTATACTTAATGATTATATTATAAACTTAAACTGCCATAATGTACTTTCAAAATATGGGTCAATGACTCTCATCACAGTGTAGTAAGGTCTGGAGTGGGCTAAAGGGAATGCTCCTGGGACCTGGCAATTAACACATCCTGAGCACACAGCTTTCACAACAGTGCTTACTCTGCATGTGGCAGAAGCATTAGGAAAACTTGTATTGTTTCATGGGGTTTTTCTGTAGTAGCAAAATTCACGGTTACTGAAGTTTAATTTATGTATGTATTAGATGGAAAAGCTCTAGGCATCTGTGCATAAAACTATAGGATGTACATTAACCATTTTTTCTACCCTTAGCATGAAATTTTCAGAGAGGGTCACCACTCCTGCATGGCAAATGTGTGCGTGGGAAGACACTGATCAAAGGCTAGAAGAGATTTAACACTTCAAGTTGGCTCTCACACCACTGTTTTCAGGGTAGGAGTCAGCCGCTGTTGCGAATGCTGTGTGCTCCGGACCTGTGGACTGCTAGGTCCCATGATCCAGCCTCTAGCCTGCTCCTAAATCTTCCTATGTGACAGCCTCTATGCAGATAGCAGACATCTCTTCTGAGTGCTGTGTGAAAGGCTGCAGAGAAGTACCTCTGGGTAGCTCCTCTGTCCTTGATACTCCTTCACACTTTTGTTGTCTTCTGTGAAGCCAGAGGCCTTTGTGCTGGAGTTGTGAACCAGGGGTGAATCTCACTTCACCTATGAATCCAGTAATGTTGATGGAAATGGCACACATACGTTTCTTGTAGGATTTACTGCCATTGTTATATGAGTGTTCTATAGAGAAAGCCCATAAATACCAGGGACCAAATATATTCTTAAGGATAGGATGTTCAAATTAAATATGCTAAAACCACCAAATTCCTACCCAGGTTGTCTCTATCCCATGTTTTTATCCCCAGTTACTTCTACCTTAGATCTCACAGCAGTTTAAGATAAGCAGATAAGTAATCTTGTGCGCTGTGGAGATCCAACAGTAAGCTCAGTGTTGTGTCTCTTAGGTACCAACTGAAGTCTTCTTAGCTGAGTATTACTTTCATACCACAGACATCTTTAGCCCCTTGCATTTTTAAAACTCAGATTAATGTTTGCGGTTTTGCATAGATCTGGTTCATGCTCACTGGTTTTAAAAAAATTTGGTTGTATCAAATGGATATCAGCAGTACAAGCCATGTCCTGCTCTTTTGTTAGTCCCTTAGTGTCTTGAGGTGCAGACCTGTGACATCTTGTGTGGTAGGAAAGGAGAAGGCAGACTGTGGACATTGGTACCACTGTCTGCTTCTGCCCCTGGGAGAGTAAAAATTAAAAAATAGCAACCTGTATTAGGTTTCCAGTACAGCTCCTGTAAATTGAGGATCCTTCTCAACAAAATGGACCCCCGTGATGCTTGGGTGGCAAATGTCACCAGAAGAGCATCACAGTAAAAAAAGGGCTCCAGCAAGATGGAACAAAAAATCAGATTATCAGCTCCTCCAACCAAATGGCCTGAGGACTGAGAGTACCCGCAGGGCTTTGGCACTTATCCCACTGTGACTTCCCTCCCAATAAACCTTTTCTCAGGGCAAGATCTGGTAGAAAGATCTCAAGCAGAGCTGCAGCCTCCCTCCAATCACAGGATTTGCTATAGGAGGAAAGGAGCAAGCCTGTGGCCATTATAGTTCTATTTTACTGCCCTCTTAAATGTGATGCCTTACTGCTATTTTTAATTTAATTCTTTTTGAGAGTGGAGGCACTAAAACAATTTGTTTCTATGCTTCATTCACACACCTAATGGGAGAACAGTGCAAGGGAGCTGCAAACTGTAATCTTCATGAGGAACAGCAGTGAGAATTTCCAAATGTACATGCTTGGAATATGCTGAAAAGCTGCCATTTGCTAATGATCCCTGGTTGTATCCAAGTATAATTATACATATATATACATATAAATATAACAAGAGTGTTTTGCATCATGAACCCTGGGTTCATTTGTGCTGTCCTGTGGTTTTCATTGTAAGTCAAAGAACACCTGACTACAAGGGTATATACATGACCTTGTAAAAGGATTTTTGCTGGTTCTGCAGAAGTAGGAGACACCACAAGTGAGAGCAAAGATTCTTATCAGTGACTAGAAAAAGAGACCAGGTATTGGGCAAATTGTGCCCCTAGCCATCCAGACAGAAAGCTAAAGGATTAAAGAGTCCCACAAGTAGAGAGCCAAAGAGTTTGAGTTGCACGGCCACAGGGATTGATGAACAGTGTGAGAGAGATTTAATAAACCAAGTAGAGGATTGAAGGATTTTATTTCCCTTCATATTTTTGCATTGAAAGTAGAAGGCAGCATGGGTAATGTGAGACTCTGCTCCAAGAAAAGGAGAATGCGAGCTACCAAAAGGCACAAAGGGTGGACTATTGATGAACCTCCTGGTAGGCAGGCAGTGAAAGAAATTACGGATGTTTGCTGTGGATGCCTGATACTCCAGATTGTGTGCAGGTGCTATCAGTGAGCCACGTGGGTGCATCCCCTGCTGTTCAGGCAGGGGAAACTAAGGCAAGAGATAGGTGATCTCTTAATGTAAATACACCTTTGTACATATTAGATTTACATTTGTTCGTATAGCTGCTTCATAATTAGTTCTGCCAGCTCTTGGTTTCCATTTGTCTAAAGGAAGGACAATATATTCTCAGACTTACTTCCATTTATACTAATTAAATACTAGTAAACCTGTCCACCTAAAGAACAAATGATAAATAATTTTTTCCTCATCTCTATTTTGGACATCTCTATATTTGTAACCATTAAAGCTGCTTTATTTTTTATGTACTTCTATCTTACAAACAGTTATATAAGTTTATAGTCCTGCATAATTTAGCTGTACGCTTCCTACACTGAACTCATACAGAGGAAATCATGACAAATTATGTAGGAGGAGGATTTCTAGTTATTCAAGGCCTGAAGTGATAAATTTATATAGAGATTTATATTTTTATTAAGCAAAATCATGGTTTCTCCAGAATATCTCCATTGCATATGAGCTGGAGAAAAATCATTACCAAGGTTATGTACCTGAATTTCTTAAAAACAATTAGTATACGTGGTTGGAAAAAAACATTTAGCACCATAGCTCTTAGGAAGGAGAAATCCATAGTAATTCCTTACAATGTGGAAGATCCTCAAAGTAGACTCCATGTAGTCCACTGCCAGTGTAGAGGAAAAAGAAGAATGTTTTTCAAGTAAATAAAATGGCTGGCATATAATCCTTAACAATTTGGAGCAAGAGAATTCCTAGTTCTGTGGGGTGGTCATTATTTGTAAATGTGCTTAGTGGCTGCAGGCTGGGCCCAGACCAGCTGCAATCCCCTGCCCTTGCTGCACCACCCCTGTTCACAAGCCAACTTGTTTTATGATTCTGAAGGCAGAAGGTGTATCAGCCCATGGATTATGATCCAGATTTTACAGTCAGCAAGTGGTGTACACTGAACGATTTGTCTTCAATTTTATAGTGTCCTACCATTCCAACTGAGCAGGCAGAGGACTCCTTCCATGGCAGAGAGCTCATACAATGGCCGGTGGTGTATGTATTAGCCAGGCAATGCAACTGCAAATAGAGTTGCTTTTCCTGTAAGTGTACGGATTAGTCCCGGGAGGGCCCCTATGTGATCTGCCATGCCACAGGAAGTCAGGGATAATGCTAACCAAGAAAGGAGTCATCAAGTACTGAGATAGTAGAGGGTCATGTGCCCGTTTAACTTAAGCCACCAAGGCTTCCAGCTGGCTCCAGCAAAGAGAGAGTAGTTTTGCACTTAGGAACATGTCTGAAGGCAGAACACAGAGTTTTGTCTGGCTGGCTGTAAGGTAGAATGTAAGAAGCAATATTACCTGCTCAGTTATGTCTCTGAAGCAATGATGTGATCATGGGAATTTGGCAGAGGGGATTGTCATGCCAAGTACCGTATTTCCTCATTGCCCTTCATGCTAACGAATTGTCAGGCTCTTGGAAGAGAGTTATATCTTACCCTACAAAGTGTTGTGGATGGTGCTGTAGAAATGAAGCATTTTTAACATACTATAGCTACGAAGGGCTTGGCATCATCACCAGTTAGGTTCAATTACCTCACAATGCAAGACAAGATGTCCCTACGTGGCTTTGAGAGGGAAACATGGTTTTGCCCTGGATAGGCTAATATCCAAAAGTACAAATCAGAAATGTGGATAAATGTCTTTCAATACAGGGTACATTTTAATACCCCCTGTTGAGTTCACATTTGCCTTCCTCATGTCTTTGTAGTCTTATTTCAAAGTCTCTCCTAGTAGCTCAGTTCCATTCCCAGAGGCCGGAAATGAATAAATCCAAACATGCTCTATTTAGACTTCTACCCCATAGCCAGCACACCCGATATGGCATTTCAGAGACTGAGGGAAGTGAGCCACATTTGCTCATGGAAAAAAGAAAGAGCTGCAGCAATATAGTGACGTAAGGTTTATCCTGCAGGTTCACCTCGGGTTACAACCGGATCTAATTCAGCACGCTCTTGTCAGTACAGCTTAGTTCAGCTAAACCAAGAAAATACAGTTCAATTCTGCATACAGCTAACTCCCACATAAAACATCAAAACCGTTCCAATCTAGTTTTTTATTGTGGGCTTTTTTTTTGGTTTTTTTTTAGTCCCTTGATTTGAAGAGCTGTTGGGCCTGAATAATGCCAGTTTATTTATCTGTCTGGTACCAAATGAAAGTAATTTTATGAATTTGATTAAAGAACCATTTCAAAGTAAATAAGAGAATCACACTTTTAAAGAAGATGTTCCTACACATCTGATGCTAATGAGGTCACCCAAGAGAATATTGTGGTTTGGGGCCTCTACTCATCCCCAGAGTGAATTTTCTCACTGGGAAGAAGTCCTGCCATGCAGTCTTAATCTAGAGCATGCTTTGAAATGGCTCTTTCAAATAGTGAGGTCCTAAACAAACTTCTTTGTTTTCATCATAGTAGACTCTGAGAAATGAATTATGTAAATTTCACAACAGTGAAGGTTTTTTATATCTGTAATAACTACAGTTTGACTCATCAGCCAGAAGACCCTGCAACTCCTAGAACTGCAAATGTTCTTGGTGCAGTGGCAGACCCAAAGTCAAGTTTGGATTGAACATGTCAAGCAGCTCAGTGAAATAGCGTATCTTAACGCATATCTAGGCCAGAGTGGTTTTATACACCAAAGCAAGGGGAGTTGATGTATGCTTGCTGCCTTCAAGTGCTGCTAGCTACTGGCAGTCAGAGCAAAAAATGGTTTAGAACACAAAGTTTATGGTACACTCAGAAGGCTGTAATCTTTTTTCTTAAACAAGAGGTTTAGACAGTAATTTCTTGATGGAACTTTAGTGTTAACCAAACATTGGTGTATTGGATCTGATCCAGTGCATTGCTTCTGACACTGCTCAGGAACTGGCCAGTTGACAGTTATGGAATAATGTGACAAGAGGGGGATTTTCTTAATCCTCGGGGATTCCCCTTAGGGGGAATGTCTTAATCCCCTGACACTTAATCATTGCTTGTGTCAGGAAGTATAAATGTTTGTCTTCTATTGCTTAAAAAAAGTAAAGTTCATTAAGAATTATATTCTTTCTTTTTAAAACAAATGAGTTTCTAATGGGAACATGCAGAAATTCATTAACAATCTAATGAATATTTTTTATAGACCTTTTTGGTCCCAATTATATTATGCTGCAGACAGCTCCACAGGGTAAACTTACACTTTAAGTTTGAAAAGGTAGAACAGAATTTTCCTTAATCTCCTTTAAATTTGCCTGTCAGTTTTAAATTCCTTGTTTGTTTTTCATATCTCTTAATTATTTTGTCTTCTGGTTGCAATGTATTCTTTTTCTCTTATTATAAGAAAATAAGAATGTTCATATTATGTGATTCTGTGATTTCCCTTATTTTTACTATTTAGAATTTTTAAAGCTATCCTACATTTGTCTCTCCCTGTTTGCCTCCTCTCCAAACAGATACCAGTCTTTCTTCATACAACTGACTTTAGGCTCAGAGTGGTTTATGTTCCTGGGGTCTGAACCCTTTCTGTGGCTGCTCTTTTTGCAGCCCTGGTTGCCTGTAGCATTCCTAATGCCAAATTTACAGTTCTTTTTGTTTATTTGCTTGCTTAGGTGGAGAAAGTTCCCACACACCCCCTTGAATTGCCAGTGATATGCTTGACATTGGCAGTGTCATCAGAAGTGGTATGATCTGAGTTCAAACAGGTGGTACTGTCGGGCTGCTGTCACAGGGAATGAGATCATACATTCATTCTGTCTCTGTGATGGATTTGTCTAACTCTCTCCAACTCGAGCTGACTTTGATCCCATATAATGAAAAGCCTTAAAATAGAAAGTGGAAGGGAACAGAAAGGAGCTTTAATTATTTACCGGCTGGGTCGAATCCATACCTTTTGTAAAGAGACTTCTTTTGTTGTTTTTTGGTCTATTCAGTTTTCATTAAGCGAAATTTAAATCTTTGCACTCAGCATTGATTCAGATTCTGGGGCTGATTAAAGAGGCTTTTGAAGGAAGGTGCATTTTTGTCTCAACTCAGTTAATTTTCCCATTCATTAAATGAAATAAAAATGTTCCCTGAACAAGTTCCAATTTTTAGTGGTAGTAGTGCTAGGAGGTCAAAGGTCCTCAAGGTTTTAGTTGCTCTAGGCACCTAGAAACATGACAACCACCGAAGGCTACACAGACAAAGTAGATAATAAGGGAGGGAGGAAGTAAATGGGTAAAATCCTAAATTAACAAAACAAACCTTTGGCAGAGGTGAGGCTTGGTCAGGTCTCATACTACTGCTGCCATGGTACAAGCCCACACTGCCCCTGCTGCATTCACCCCTCGAGTAATGCCTGAGCAGCATGGGCATGGTGTGGTGGTCTCCATGCCATGAGAGCCCCTTGACTGCCAGCATTTTTAAGCAGTGTTCCAAGTTTTACCAAAGTGATCCCTGTCACTCTGTGCAGCTTGATGATGTGTCTTTGCCCTCCTCTGGAAACAGGAGAGATGCCATCTCCCTCAGTGAGCTGGTGGGGGGTGAGTAGAGCTCCTTTGTGAGCATCTTGCCCTGGCAGGTTGTGCCAGAAAGAGGCTGGATGGTGCCTCCCAAAGGCATGAGGGCAGGGGGAGAGAAGGCAAAGGAGCCAGGCTTTTGTTGTCCCGCTTCCTTGCATCATTACACTTAAAACCAGAAACAACCTTGCAGTTACCTCTGTAGTCTTAAGCAAAAAGCTCGCTTGATTTATTTTGGAAGCTAGTGTCTTCATAGTGTGCATGGCTGTAAAATCTACATGCTTGAGTTGAGGCTTGAGGAACCCCAGTGCCTGCCAATATCACTGCATCCACAGCTCCTTCACAAGAATAGACAGTAATGTGAAAGATAGTGATGGTTCAGAGAAATGTCCTTGCTTTATCCTCACTCTCTCAGTGCCTGTGGATACGTTAACAGACTACTGTACATAGGGGAAAACATGCCTTTAATAGTTCTGTCTCAGCTGCTGTTAATTTGATTTCCCTCAGGTAGTGTTGTCATGAAGTCCTGGAGCAACACTTTTTGTAGCAAGAAGCACAAATTATTTACACTGTCATGTCTTAGGCTCTTGGATAAAGCATATGCTTCTCTGAACAAAGCGAAAAAACCTCTGATTTCTTTTATTTGGGGATAAACATGATGAATTCAGAGAGATAGGAGGAGGTGCTATAATAAGGAGCAGCTTTGTAGCATCTGACAGAGGGTAGATTATGTCCAGACCTGTGCTCGATCTCTGTGCCACACACATTGTCTATTTGTGGCTGTTTGTCGTGAAACTTCACAGGACAATGTCAAAATAATCTGCAATTATTACTGGATTACTAGAGATAAAATGTTTTTCAGTATCTCAGTTTTCCTGTGGAGGTTGTTTAGTTAATATTTTCAGCTCCATTCCAGCTTCTTCCTCATATGCTGGGCAAGTGTGAATTAGGTACTTTGTGTCAGCCTTGAGGTCAAACTGCATTTGTTTGCATTTATGTAGATCTGAAGTACTGCCTTTGAAAAGAATGGGCTGCATTCTGCCCCAAAATGCCGTGTCTCATTCCTTTGCTGGAGCCACTCACCTAGGGGTGGAATTTTTCAATAGGACTCAGTACTGCTGCAGCACTCTTAATACTATTGTAGTGTTGCATGGCTTCTATAGCTTTGCAAAAACGAAAAATGAAGAATTTAGAGCAGAATTAGGTCATGACCAAGTGTATTTGAAAATGCCATGCTAATTATTCACAACTTTAAAATCACTGAATGGATTTCTTCCAAATTTGCTCTGTTCCATAGATCCTCTTGACATTTAAATGTAATTCCCTTTATCACCATGTTATATCATAAAGTCCAGTTTCCAGTATTTTCATTAGCTGGTAGACGTTCTATAATGTAAAAGGAAATAATACATGGTATGGAGAAAAAAAGTGAATGCGGGTCATATGTTAACACTGCCTTTTTTGAATTCACCAATTAATTATTTTAGTCTCATATTGGTATTGGGAAGGAGTTTTTGTATTGTTAGTGGTAGAAGTGTAGAGTTCCTGAAATTCTCAAGGATTAGGTTGAGTGTATGGCTGATCTTTCAAAGACCTAACCTTGCATTCCAGCCTTTCAGACTTTCATCACCTTTTTTATTATGGAAAGTGTCCACTTTTCCTGAAGGTGCTGATTCTTCTCATCATTCCTCCCGATTCTGATGAGTGTGCACCTTCTCAGGGAAGAAGTGCTTGAGGGACATTTCTTCCTTTGAAATGGTTTCTGCTGTAGTTTGGATTTCCATAAATTAGTGCTAAAAGGAAAGTGTGAAGTAACTGAAATATTGCTCTGAAGATTGTATAAAGTACATTGTAATGTTTGAGCATTTGAAAATACGTATTTTCCTTGGGGTACAAGTTTTCCCTGTGTTCAAATAACTGCTTTCATGGCGGCTACTAATGTCTTTCATAGGTGCTATCCAGTGCTGCCAATTTCTCCGCTCTCAGAAATATGCGTACAGGGTGGGATTATTGACTGGAGTTATGTTCAGGTGGTTTTTGGTTAGAAAAAAACATTCCCCAACCAATCGAATAGTTAATTACCACATGATTAATTGACTTCATTACCACAAGCCATTCTCCCCCTTTCCTTTCTGCTTCCTTTTTTTCCCCTTTGCTTCCTGTTATTTGTATGTGGCGTGGCACTGACATGGCTTGGGGAGGGGTGTTTTCCTCCTTTTCTGGGAGCGGTGTTCTCTAATCCGGGACTCGGCTGCAGCCAGTCGTCTTGCCAAGGGAGCTTCCTGGGCCATTCTCTGCAGCTCATCTGGACACCCATCCATCTCCTAAGATGAGATCATGATCTAAATATGTGTCAGAAAGCAAGAGATGATTGTGCCAAGGAGAGGTGTTATTTCCCTGCAACATTCTGGAAGCGATAGTGAAACCCTGGCAGGTACAGAGCCAGAGATTTGCTATGCTGGATGCACAAAGGTCCCTGTCATGCCATCTCCTGAGTGTGGTGGTGGTTTCTGCCTCAGCATCAGCGACTTTATCTCTTTCCCAAGCCTATCTCTGTCTGTGCTGCCTGCAGATTGCTGCCATCCCTTACCCCAGCTTTTCACTCTGACATTTGGGATTTCTCCACAGGATGGGTACAGCAGAGGGAGCAGTAGGACAAGCTTCTCCCAGGCTGTCTTACCCTGCAAGCTCTCGCCCCAGCTCAGGCGCTCGGGCTGATCAGACCTCCCCTTCTGCCCGGGTACCCCTCGCAGCACTGGGACCCCCCAAGCCTGAGGGGTGCGTGCCACCTTGGGGCCAGGACAGAGAGGGAAGGAGAGGGTTCTGTGGCAGGGACACCTCCCCCAGCCCTGCAGGGCACTGATGCATTTCAGAGAGCAAGTCAGGCGCTGCTGGCTTTTACATAACTGATCTGATGGGATTCGTGTTGTTGGCCTATATATTAATGTTCCAGCTCTCATTAGCGGTTTCTTAATACTTCCAAGTCTCCTTCTGTGCTATTGCTGTGTACTTTTTTTCTTTATCAACACACACACACACACAAACAAACAAACAAATAAAAGGAATTTCATTTTTTTCCCAAGTTTTTCACCTGGAGGGTGAAATAAAGTGAGTTTTATTTTAGAGCAGGAGGATTTTTCAGTGGTACGTGGGATGAATCAAAGGGGATTGTTCCTACCTTTGGCTCAACTGAACAGAGAATCTGTTTTATGGAGTATCCTCTTCCAGTTCTGAAAAAAGTGCATATGTCACTCCAGCCGCAGTCATGTCTGCCTGCATGGACACTTCAGGCATTGGCTGAATTTCTACGAAAAGCTTGTGGTTGTCTGTCCATGCAAGTATAAAGACATAATGTTTGTGGCATTTTTATGAAATAACTTACTGGGAAACATTTTCAACGCAGAATATAGTGCTGCAATGAAACCCAAGGTGCTGGAGTGAGACAGAGCCATTTCCATAACAAAAATAGTCAATTCATAATTTCAGGAATAAGGACGTTAGTTTCAGGAGGAAGTTGTGAAAAGACAAGTTTTGGTGCTGTGATCTTTACTTTCACAAACATTTCAGTTTCCTCTTCAGGAACAGGCTGCAATGAGCTCTCTTAGCAGTATTTGTATACTGGTTAGAGCAGACATGAGGCTTTCAAAGCAGTAGAGGGTTCTTACGATCAAGAAGACTAAGAGCATCTCCTGCTGGAGCAAAGACTGTCACGAATTATTGTAGCTGGCATGTGGGCTGTTTCTTTATTTTATTTTCCTTCGGAGTTTGGCTCTCTGAGGGAATGCAGTCATGCTATGTTTGCTTGCCTCACACTTCTGGCCACAGCCAGTAGTTTTGAACTCATTAGACACCTTCTGCTAAATTAAACACAGAGGAAGAAATCTCAGCTATACTGATTCTCCTTGACTCTCATGGACTGGAATTCAAGACATCAACCCAATAAAGACAGGGCATGCAACATTACCCCCTTGAAGCAGCTCCTGTGTGTTCTGTCTGGTCAGTCTGAGCCCACACGGCTCTGAACCGGCTGCATAACCTGCTTCCTGCTTTTCCCCCAGGTAAGGAGAAAGTACAAAAGGGGGTGTGTAAGGGAGCAGGAGTACTGATTAGGGCAGTATCTAGAAGAACTATGGAGGCCTGGGCAAATTAAAAGGATAATTGTGAAGATGGCAAGACAGGTTGACTGCACAAAGCTGAAAAGGTAGATGGGCAACACTCCCATACTGAGGGGCAGGAGTGGTCATGAGAGTTTAGAGGAAACAGGGATTACTGTCACTGGGAGCAATAAATAAAGGATCATAAATCCTTAGGAAGACAGTCTTCATTAGGTACACTGCTCACCAAGCAATTTTAATGAGCTATAGCTGTCACTTCAAACCTTTAAAGTGCAGTGTTTTCAGGTAGAGGACCAATAATAGATGATATTAGAAAAGCTGAAAACAGCCTTTTTATTTATCAGTGAGCATCATCAGGCCTGGAAAGATTTTTCCAGGCTTCAGCACAGTGTGGGATGAGGTTTACCTGTCTTTTTTTTTTCTTTTTAGAAAAATACTTATCAAGTAATTTACCTACAAAACCTTACTTTTTTAAAGTTCTCTTAATTTTACTCTATCTAGGAAATCTTCATTTTGCTCATCAATTGGACACCTACCAAAAAGAGTAGTCTTTTTCCTGTATTTAGTGTTTGAATTAAAGATAAATGGAAGTAGAATTGTTCTAGTTCTGCTCTTAGGTATTTTTCAAGTAAGCCTGAAAATGCATCTGGTAAATAACAGTTTGATTTTGCAGGGAACAAGTGTTACAAGTGCGCAGAGTTTTTCATAAGTTGCTTAATTCTTCATAATAAATGTTTATACTTAGTTCTTGTGTACAAAAATAAAGCCAAAGTCTTTATATCTTTGCTCTTGTAGATGTGATGTGCTTATATATGATGATAAATACTGGTTTAAGTAATGGGTTTGTCCAAAAGACTCTTATCAAACTACAAATACAAGACAAAAGAAAAAGTAAAGAAGCATCCAAAAGTAAATAATAGATTTTTTCTTTTTTCAGTAAAATGGATTGACTGAAAATATTTGTTCCTGATGCTTGGATTTATGACCATGGATGATCTCCCTTCTTTCCCTATAGTTTGAATCACAGAAACAGAAATCAAGAACAGAAAAACCAGCACAGAAAATCCTCTGTTGCTGCAAAACTGCTCACGCAGTATGTGCGGAGTGCATTCCCCATTCCCCAGTGCTTACCTAGAATCCAAGCGATTCGCATATGTTTTGTAAATAGTGGAATTAAGCTATCTGAACGTTTTCAGTGGCTGAGCTTCCTCCCATTATCCAGTGAGCCGAACAGAAATGGTAGGGGTGTTGTGCTCAGAGTAGTCGGACTTCACACTGGCAGACCAGGTCAGTGTTTTGCCCTGTGTGAGCCCGTGTCAGTCGCCTGGGTTGCCTTCCAGGGCAAATGTACCCTGCTGTGTTGGAGGCTGTGTGATGGTGGGGCAGCAAGGGAGCGGGTGCTGGGGGGCTGCCACTAAGAGCCCCCTGCCCTCACCTGCTTCAATACCTGTTTCTTATCTCTTCCAGTAAAAAAAGTCATAGGCAGGAGAGAAGCAACACATGGGTCAATACTTGGCCAAACCCTGCCTGTTGGACCATGCTGGAGAGGGCTCTTGGTGTAGCCACATAGCTGAGTAGGAATGGCTGGAGGTAGGCTGGGGCAGTGAGGGGTGTGCAGATTGAGTAGTACTGAATAAACACTGCTGGATCCATTGTGATGGGCAGGAACTTCGTTCCTGTCAATGCAATTACAGTCCCTACTCCAAAGCTTTTACTCTCGAATAAACCTGTGCGGAAATCATCTGCGGAGGTTAATAAGATCATTCCAAAGAGCAAGAAATACTCTTGAGTCAGGCCTAGAAGGACTGAGCCCGTAGGGTAGAAGATGTTGCTTGTCCCAGTAAGCCCAAATTTTAAGACTGCCAAGACTAATGAATTCAAGACACTGACAGACAAGAGGGGACAAAGAGCAAATTCTGTGCACATTAAAAATAGCTAAACATGAAGGGACACATCATGCCTCTTAGGCACTGGGCTAAATTGGGAATGGGTAGGAAGTCACATGGCTCCAAACATGTTACCTATTTACACTTGTCACTGGTACCAAATTACTCTCCCCTCCCTGCCGCTCCCTCCTCTGCTCCCACGCCAGCTAGCTCCCATTCCTCCACAGGAACTTCCTATTAATGTGTTTTCATATATCTCAAATCTAATGCCCTGATAAGTTGCCATTGATGATGGTTATAAGCAACAGACTCTACTGAGAGAGAAAGGGTAGTGTTCCCTCTCACAGCAGTGGTAAATCTCTCCCAGCTGTACACTTTATGTTGCACATTAGACACTGGTATTATTGCACAGCTCTTCATCTGAGGAAACTGGACACCTGTCTTCTCCTTTGGCTAATGTGATACAGTTTTTGGACATATGACCTCTGACTGTCCCATTCATGGGATTAGGATCATGCTGTCCATGTTGACATTCAAGGTTTCCCCCGTAACTTCTAGCGTCGTTTTCCAAAGCTCCCCCCACCCCCATACTCCTGGGTTTTTAAATAACCTCTTAAGCTTAAGAGACATGGGAAGCAAACAGTTTAAGTTTTCTTACAGAGGATTCAAAACCCAATCTTTTCCCCCCCCATATCTACTAAGGGAAATATACAAATTTAGATAAAAGCGTCAATGTGCTTCTGTGGATTTCCCTGCTATTGTTTTTCTTAACACTTAAGCACTCTCTGGAGGCAGGGAGGCTGGTTGGAGTCCTATAAACAGCTCAGCCTTAATCCTTCCTGTTCATGACTTCATTTCTGAATCACCACATTTGTCCATCGCACCTTCTGCCGTGGGGAGCTTCTTTCTTCCTTCCTTGTTGCCCTAATTAGAAAGGAGCCCTCAGCCACAAAGGCCAAAGACTTTTCTTTGTTCTTTTATCTCTCCGAGCATCTAAAGCACTGTGCTTTTTAAGTCCTAATGTTAACAGTTCGTCTCTGCTTCTAGTGATTATCTGCCCTTCAAGTCTGACATCCTTACAAACAATTGGGGAAAAAAAATTACTTGAGGTACATACTGCATTATATGAAGTTGCACCGTTTGAATGGGAGACTCTGACTCTGATTTTCTCTGCTCTGAAAGATTTGTAAGCCGGCAGTGTTAGATAGAGGTGGCTCTATTTGAAAGTTGTGCCAGACAAGGCAGCTTTTCTGCCGTTCACTGCAGCTCCTCAACTTGAATAATAGGCACATGTCCTGAACTGTTGTATCAGCAGTCCTGAGGCAAAGCAGTGAAGTGACTTCTTCCCTCTCTGGCAGGAAGTCCACGGCATGTTTTTCTCTAGCTGGAGTTTTTAACGAGCTCTGGAAGGCAGGCATTGAACATACTGAGGTCTGACTTTGCTTAATAGTAACAAAGGTTAGTGATTCAAAATAAATCTTTTGACTTTTCAGGAGTTGTCAGCCAGTTTGTTATTTAATGTTTGTGTGTTGCTAGCAACTTTTCCATGCCCACAAACCTGTACTCTCTCCAGGTTAAGAGGACTCTTGCCTTCTTATCTGTGGGACTGACTGAAGTTACAGTTTTTCATCAAATTTTATATGTTATATATATGTTATCAAATGTAAGTATTTATATCTATGTTATCAAGCAGGCAGAAGATGTGCAGGGGTACTAAATGTGCACTCTGTTACAGCCCTTTGACTGATTTTTTTACCCTCCTTTAGGCCTTTCCAAGTTTGAGCCATTCCCTTCATTAGCTTGAAGTAGTTGCGTGATCACTTTTACTGCTAAATCAGTCCAGCCTCTCAAGACTGGTGCTCTGAAAACTGTAATGCCTCATCAGATAGAACATTGCCAAGGCATTTTCAAAATGTGTTTTTAGCTAAGTGATTCTGGGCACAGTTTAACCTTGCCTCCTCTGCCCAAACCTATGCTCACTGCTTGCTTGGCTGCATCCCTGGGTACAAACCCCTCTTAGCAGCAGCTCAGACAAAGGCTGAAGACTCTAAGAAACCAGAGACATTTACCATGTTATTCTGTTTGAATTGGTGTGACTGTCAATTGGTATTTTCCTATTGCAACTGAAAGTGTTCAATAATTCATGCATTTTACATATAGTCTTGTGGCTTGTTCTTTTCCCACCCATGTCTGAGATCAGGCAGACTTGATGGCAAGCAGTGTTCAACTGAATGTGCATTTGTGCATTAAAAACTGCTGCTTCAAAAGGCTGCTCTTAAGAGTCAGGGGCTTGTGTCAACACTACGGACTCTTTTCAGTCTCTGATAGGGATACTGTCTTTCTGGGTTACATGGCAAGGACTTTTTTCCCCACTTCAGTCACCTCAAATGCTGTCACTAATCTGTAGTCTACTTACTTCAGAGTCAGAACAACATTACAATGCATTGTTACTGTAAGGAGCCACAGACTGACTAGAGTGGAACTTTAGAAGCTTTGTGTTCAAGATCTGGTAAAATTTTGGGTGGGGTTTTTTTGTTTGTTTGGGAGGAGGTTGTTTGGGTTGGGGTTTTTTCTGTTTATACACTCTTAGTAAAGCTCCCTTAGCAGGCAGAAATGCTGCAGGCATCCAGATATGAGTCTCTGCAGAAGCGTTGTCCAACAGAGGGTGAATTGCTGCTTTGCCCCAACCCTTGTGCCCCTCCAGGTTGTGCCTGGGGTCCCCTGCAGAAGATGCTTCCCAGGTGTCCCACTTTGTATTGCAAGTCGGTTGGTGATGCTCTGGCTCAGGGACTTTGCCTGAGTGGGCACAAGCACTAATTTCAGGTACCTCTGCACCGAGCAGAGGCAGGCCGAGCCACTCCAGATTTCCAAAGGCACCGTGTCGAGCTGCTTGCCGGGCTGCTGGCTCCCAGCAGTGGGCAGCTGAGGCTGGAAGTCTGTGAAATCCTGCCAGCCAACCCCGTGTGTGTGTGTGTGTGTGTGTGTGTGTGTGTGTGTGTGTGTGTCTCAGTGAGGAGAAGTGGGGATGGGAAGATGGGGGTGGAGTGGTAGGCTTGGGAGGGAGGGAGAAAAAGAGGGAGGGAGGTGGAGGGATAGAGGAGGGGAGGGGGCTGGGTGCCTGCGATTGGTAAAGCTGCACGAAGGCATCTGCCAGCAGGACTTCAGAGGAATGTGAAACCAAATCATTTAGAAGTTAAAGATAGACGCAGAATACACAGCATCTTGAGCCAGGGTTTAAATTCATTCCTCTCTGCCTGGCTTCTCACAAAGCTCTGCTTGTCAGCTTGCCTCTGTCTGCTCTAACAGCTCTAATATTCTCTTAAAAATAATATAATTCTGGATACTTTGGAATTACTAAGGTGGCAAAAGAGATCATGGTGCATACAGTAGGGTAAGTAGGAAGCTTGACTTCGCATGCATTTGCTGGAGTGGTTCCTCTGGGTATTCCTGCTGCTTTCAGAGCACTCTGACAGTTCCTCTAGGATGAGGAGGATACTTAAGTAATGTTTTCCCCGGGCGATTTAGTCCACCATTTCTCCATATGAATCATTGGAACTTTATTCCTCAGTGAAATTAACTCCTTTTCTTGACATTCCTAGGCGGTCTTGGGCTTTAAGAATTTTGCCATTACAGTTTGGAGTGCTGCTTTCCTATCAGATGAGTTTTGTTACATACCTTTGCTCTTCATTTGTGGGACTTGCTATTTGAAATGCTGCTGATGGTTACAAAGTTGAAAAGCGAGTTGTTTTCCATGTTAGAGAGGATGTAATCAATGTTTGCTTACTTATCGGGCCATGGTTTCACTTAGGAACTATTTCCTCATGGGGAAATTTGAACACAGCACAGAGTTAATTAAATTTAACCTTCTTGTTTGTTTGTTCCCAAATAGTGCTTTTACTTGGAGTTTAAGTGGTTTTTTGGTTTGGTTTTCTTTTTTTTAAACATTTTGGCTCTCATTTTCTCTGAACAAAGTTCATCTAGCAGTGATTTAAAAATGTGTGCATTTCCCTGATGGTCATCACTTAGATAGTGAATTTGTGAGTAAAAAAAGAAGATTACGGCTATCATATTTTTTCTAGAACTTATCAGAAGTAATTTCAGTATCTAGCAGATATATCGCTTCATTGATCAATGTTTTTTTTCAGGCAGTTTCTCAAAAATTTCTGGTGAAGTTGTGGTGTTCCTATACCCAAAAGAATTTTAAAATACAGAAACTCCATGAGAACTTACATGTAATGTTTGTTATATAGCAAGAACTTGTAGTTGGAGAGGTTCATCTGAGTCTGTGCTTTGAGTGAGTATTGCCTAAATGTCAGCTTAATTTTTGCCACTTATTCTGGGCATGTGTGTTTTACAGTCACAGTAGAGGAGCTCCTAACTTTGGACTTGTGGCAGTTCACCCAAACATACTCAGAATTCCTGATGTGTTAGTACTGCCCATAATAACCATAGGAAATAGGTGCTGTCTTTGGATAACTGAAGCGCCTAACATTTTTGGTGAGAGATATCAGTGCTGAAAAGACTCACATAATGACAGTCTTTGTCTTGCAAAATATGTGGAACTGGGTGAATTCAAATAAAAACAGTTCGTCTGTTTCGAGGAAAGATTATGTGTCTGGTATGTTTGGATATCTTTCTTGAATTTGATCAAGTTCATCCTTATTGATCAACTTGACTAAATTTTGAAAAGTGTTTGGGTATATTTGGTTGAGCAAATTTGCTGTGAAGTGTTTTCTGCTTGGTTAAATGTAGGGAATGGAGAAGGAAGTAGATAACCTTTAAAGTAAATCTGGAAAAAAAACAGATGAAGGTGTGAGAAATGACATTCGAGTCAGTTCTCTTATAATTTGTACTAGTTGGATGTTCTTTTAACTAGCTCAGACTAGCTCAGCACTTCAGTCCCATGCTAAATTCCAGGCCAACAGTTGCTTACACTAAGGAATTACTGTAACATTTGTTTTGGTATTGAAGTGGAAGACCTTTGAAACAAAAGCTGTCAGGATGAGCAAAACTTGCAGTGGGGCTTGGTAAAGACGTAGTTAGCTTCTGGCTCTTGCACAGGATCCTGTGCAGCTTCAGGCAAGTTGTGTGAGCTGTAGGAGCCCCTGCAAATCAGAAAAGGGTGGAAATACCTCTATTACTTCTCTGTGTTGGGTATCTAGGTAGTAGTTCCTCCAGCTAGGAATTGCCTCTAATAAGGCTTGACACAATGGGCTTGTGTTTTCAGAGATGCCCTCCCCAGGGCTATGGACTCCCCAGGGAGGGAAGAAGAATCCACATATTTTGAGGTAGGGGCTCACTGCACCTTTTATAAGCTTCCTAAACTGAAAGAGAAAAATAGACTGACATTCAGAGGTGAGCAGAAAATAGAATTAATGTTCCATGGGAAATTCCTGAGTCAGTTCAAAATTAAATTGCATTTCCCTACCACAGTGTATTGCTTTTCAGAAGTTATAGTTCAGGAGCATGATGTTCCCATTTCATTATCTGAGACCCTTCTCCCATAATTAAATGTCCAAGAGGCACTGGAGAGCTTTGTCACAAGGAAGCATGCTTTGTATTCTGGGAAGTGACGCTGCCTCAAAAACATTGCTGCTGGAAGGGAATAAGCATCTGACCCAGGAACAGGATGTTCCCAGGGTAACTGCAATGTCATATTGGATTGCCTTTAAAAAGTATATTCTGGCCTATCTAATCCACAACTTCTTCCAGTCATCCTGGCAATAAATGGAAAATCTTCAATAGATTGATATTTTCCCATAGAAATATTGCTGTATTTGATACAATTTCTAAATTATTATAATGTTGACATATTTGCTGAAAGAGAAAATCCTTGGGCAGCTGTTAGGGTGAATTTTTCATGGTTAGGGAGAGTGTGGTACTGCATGTGTTCAGTGATTAATGGTACTACACAGCAGAGTGATACTGCTGAGGGTCTTGGTAAGGGTGTGGTAGCTTTATCAGAGCACAACATGGAGACTAGGACCTCTCTCCTCTCCCTCCCTGTCTCCCTGTCCTCTTCTCCCAAGCTGGCCCCGTGCTCCTAGGGTGACTAGGATTTGTTGGGAAGCAGGGAGGGTGAAAGGAGAGAAGGAGACAACACTTCCTTAAAGGCTTTTGTAACAAGGTGTTGCTAGGGATGGTGGCACCCTCTTCTCTGTGATCTTCTGGACTTCTTTCCCTACTGCAGCCTTCCCTTCCTCCCTCTCATTTCCCAGGATCCCCAGTAACCCCACACAGGGGAAAATGGAGAAGTGCTGCTGAGACAGAGGGGATGGGAGGATGAGTGTCCATGGTTAAATCCACCCCTCGGTCTTGTGCCCATCTATACATGGTATCTCTGCCCTGATGGCCTGAAGCATCATGGGCCCATCGAGCTAGGAACAACTCTCCCTTATGTTGCCAGTCTAGGTCTATTTGTGACGCCTCGACTTGTGCAGCTCGGTCTGCTTGTCTATTGTTATGATGTTCCTCATTAGCTCAACCCTTGGGCACATGGGCGTCTACATGGCGGACTCTCACATTCAGCTTCTTAACTCTAGCAGCGATGTCTTGCCACAAGTCAGCAGCCCAGATGGGTTTTCCTCTATGCCTCCAGTTCATCTTCTTCCATTGGTCTGGCCATCCCCATAGAGCACTGGCTATCATCCATGAGTCGGTGTAAAGGTAAAGCTTTGGCCATCTTTCTCGTTCCGCAGTATCTAAAGCCAATTGGAAGGCTTTGAGTTCTGCGAACTGACTTGATT
>VZRE01002276.1:15496-37413 GCA_013396775.1 Cephalopterus ornatus
AAGAATGATAGAAATACTTTTAACTGCTTAGAAAAGATGCCAGTTACAAGCTAGAGAAGATGACATCTTTCAGAAAAAAAAAAAAAGGGGACAGTCGGAGAATAGGGAAGAAGGGAAATAGGGCACCTGCCAAAGGGAAATAGGGCATCTGCCAAAATTGTGTTTGGAGGAAAATTCTCTAATAAGGCTAAATTTAATGAGATATTGGGAGAGTCATCATCACTCATTACCCATAAAGACAGCAATGAATATTAAACTGACTATACAGCATATTTAACGCATCTCAAAATAATGTTTCCACTCCATAAGTTTTCCAGCCTGTGGATGTGTGATCAATGGATGATCTCCAGCACTAGTCAATTATTTGACAAAATATTGGGTTTCACTTTTAATTTTGACAAGTCTGTTTATGTTTACCACTTGAGCAGTTAATTTTGCACAGAATCTATTTGCTGGTTTTATAGAAATTTTCCAAGAAGTAGCTGGTAATAAAAATTGCAATCATTAGTTTAGATAAAGTACTTCCCTGCAATATTTGCTTCTTTGAATGGTATTGATGGTTCCAAAAGGCTACATCGCTGCTGTTTACACCTGAACCTTGCAGCCTTGGGTAAAATTGACTTGTTCCATATTATGTTGGATGTTCATTTCCTACAGCTTTGTCAGTGTCAAAAACATGAGCTTTTCTCATATTCAGCAAGTAAATGAAAGTAAACTCAGCTTCATCACAGAATACTTTTTCTGCTTCAGACCGCTATTCATACAAAGCAGAGGAAAAAAAGCCCAGAACTTCCTTGTGAAGTCTGTCCTCTGCCTCCTTGGCTGAGGAAATGAGTTTATTTATCCTTCAGAAGATTTCACATTCTGGTGATACTTTGGGATGCAAAAATGCTCTTAGATATTCATGCAGCAACAAAGATCAGAATGAGTGGGTTTTAATCTGTGTCAGACTGGGAGACTTTGACTGCTTCACATGACCCATGTCTCAGTTTGAGACTGAACTACTGCTCTGCAACCTAGCCATGAATTAGCCTAGCCATGAAATCAGCTAGGAAACTGCAGTTTGTATACAATACAACATTCTTTTTTCAATGGGATTCATCAATCTATTATGGACTAGCTCTCTGGACTCTGCAAGAGCAACAAAACAGCCACGGATGTGGCTTGATGTTTATCTGAAGAACAGAAAATCCATTTTGGACACTTTGGGAATTCCCAAATGTGTATAACAATTTGGATCTGAAATTTGTTGCAGATTTAATGCAATAGAGGCCCTTTAACTGTGATGTTAAAATATTGATTTACATTATGGACTGCAACTGTTCCAGAAACCATATTCCCTGAGGCCAATTAGACAGACTGACCAAAACACGAACAACAAACCAGACATTTATTGTTTGGAAAAATCTCACCCAGTTTTCTTTTTTCTCTTGTTCCTCTGCCTGCTTTCAAAAAACCAGTCTTATATTTAGCACTACAGCTCTCTGGGTTTTCCAAAGAGCAATCTGCTCATAGGATGAAGTTTCCTGCAAGGAGATGCTCGCAGTCCTTGGGACACAGTAATTTTTCAGAGGTAAGATTTAGCTAGCAAAAACTTTTGCTAAAATCCGACTGAACACTCCTCATCAAACAGCTGCAACATGATAGGAGTGCAGAGAGACAAAACCTGTGATATGGTAGGTACAGACCCTCATCCAAGAGCATGTCCAAGGCACCAACCTCGGGGCAATTCTGGGACAGCCACACTCTTCCTCATACAGGATTCATTAAGAAAGTCTGAGAAATAACATTCTGCCTAGGGGTTAGGATGCTCTCCCTGAGTACAGAGGTCGTGGCTCTTTGTGAATAAACACAGTTATTGAACAGAAAATAGTTTGGTTAAACACATTCATTTCTTCTGCCTCTGGTACATGAAAGAAGCATTACCTGCTAGGGCTGACAGTATGTGGGTGTTAAAGATGCTCCTAGGAGCATAAGCTGCTGGCTGGGGGGGGGGAGGGAAATGCAGACACAGTGTCAAGGAGTCAGTGTCAAAGAAAAACCCAGGAGATTTGTAAGCCTTTTGGCCACCCCTCTTCCACCACCGTGATGCCACAACATCTGTAATGTGGCACAGCTGACAGGTTTTGTGACTAAGGCTGATTTAATCTTGCAACTACCTGGCACAATCAGCAGCAACTGTACTACGGGTAGATGCTATCAGAGGTGTGTGAGCCACCAGCAGCAATGCCTGTGTGGGTGTTATACAGACTTCTGAAAGCAAACTGGGGAAAAAAACCAACCAACCGAAGCAACAACAATTTCTTGTTTGCGTTCTTTTTCTCATTTTCCACAACTGTTTAGCAGTGGTTTTCCACTTGGAGAGTCACACATAGGGCTGTTCCCTCAGGTGGCAAAGAAGCTATTATAGCCATAGCAGAGAGTTTAATTGCACTGTTTCTGACACAGACTTGCAACTAATTCCCGCCTCCCTTCTGCCTTGAGACTAGGCAGGGGCACAGTTAGCACCTACATGGAGGCAAGAAGGCATGGCTAAGGCTGCCTTCTACCAAGTCAAGCCCAGTAAAGCCAGATTGCAAGTACCCAGCCAAGGCATGAGTATGGAGTATGTTTTGTGAAGCTCTGACCTGCTGAATTGGGTCTTAACTAGAAGCAGCGTTTTATTTACATGACAAGACTTCTTTTTGTTTACTATTTTTACTACGGGATTAATTGTTTGCTAATAATCCATTGGTTTTATTTGCCAGGCTGGCTCTTGAGCAGGGAAACAAGCACCTTAAAAGCTCTAAGCCAGAGCATCAGGGCAAAGCAGGCTCTCAACATATGGGAATCTCAGGCAGGACTCTATTTTATGGAGTATTGATGTTGAAGTAAAACTCTTTGATCCCTTACTTCCACAGCACACGAGCTGCCATGGACTAAGCAGACAGCAGATGTACTTACTAATTACTACTAATTGATGCTGTCTAGACACCATGTGAAGACCAAACTACCAGCCTTGTTTACAAACCAGCAAATACCTGCATACTCTTCTCATATTATTCTGGATCAGTGCGTGCTAAGTCACTAGTGCTGAGTTTGCATACAACAATGCCAGTAAGAATAACAGTGCCTCATTCTTGCAGTAATCTGAACAACTGCATGAAGTGAACTGAACAGTCAAGCCCACTGTTGCCAACAGCATTTATTTTTCTTCATCAAATCCTTACTATGTTTTTATTATCCTGCACCACAGAAGGAAGTACTTTTCTGCATTAAACTCCCAGTCAAAGATCCACAAATGAGAAACTCTCACAAAGAAGGCTTCCAGCAAGGCAAAAACCTTACACAGATTTTGGGACTTGTGATCAAACATTTTATTCAGCCTCTTTCAAAAGTGGCTCATTTGGTTGTGTTTTAAACTTATACTAGTTTAAGTAGAAAATGTCAGTACCTGACATCATCATCACCATCATCATCCTGTCATAAAAACACCTCCTTGTGACTGCTTTCACAAAAAAAAAATAATGTAATATGGACTTCCACAGAGATGAAATTGTTTTTGCCACATCTCTCTGGAAATAATTTGCAATGGTTTCAAAGTCATGAGATTGCAGCCATTCTGCCTCTCCTTGTCCTACAGAGAATAATACACGGCTGCAAGCACTAAGAATTAGCAATATCAAACACTTTATGCATGGTGTACATAGAGTGCCAACCATCTTATCTCCACCATGTGTTAGTGCATCTACTGTTGTTCTGCCCCATGGTGTTTTATCCCTTTTTAGCTGTCATGAAAAGTAAATGCAATATTTCATGCACTGAATCGACAACATTTTAAGGCGTCTATTAATGGCACCTGCACAGGAATTTCTTAGCTGTATCACACAAGTGTGGCACAAGAAAACCTTCCAACTGAGGCTGCACAACAGAGAAGGGTTAAAGTGAGCAGTGGAAATAGCAAATGAAAATAGAATAGCGTGGGGGTACATGGAAATTAAAGAAGTAGAAAAGTTTTTGGAACAGAAAACAAGTTTATCTGGAGGAGCCAGGTTAATGTATTGTTCTTTACATGAAAGTAGAGATTTTTTTACATAATTTTACTTCTCTAAGTGAGAAAAGAAACAGTACCAGATGTTAAAGTGAGCCTGAATTTAAAATGGAATTATTAAAGCCAAGGTTTTTCTTAAAATTGTTAGACTGTTGGAGATAGTAAGGTCCACAGAAAGATGTGTAACATTACTGTTTGGATGGTTATGAGCTGATTTGCCTGACCCAAGGCTGAAATTATCCAAGTCAGCAGAGACTGAGGCAAACCATTGCCAGCAACCAGCCGGGCATGCACAGATAAACCCTTCCTTGGGAAATGCTGCAAGATGAGCTGTAAGGTTGCAGGTAGCTGCTTTTCAGATTTCCCAGGAGAACCGGGAGAAGTTGGAAACTGGTATAACCTGTGGCAGCCTCCTCTGCCAGTACCCCTCAGCCATAATATCCTCACTGCGCAGCACGTCCGTGCTAGTTAGCCTTGCCCTGCCAAAGCACAATCAGCAGCCCTTGGCTCAGGCCAGGGCTGGGGGCAGGGTCTGCACCCCAGACTGGCACACAGCACCTGCATGCAAACATACACTGTGTGCAGAGAGGCAGAAGAGGGATTCGAGGCATCTCTTGCCTCTACGTGGGTTTTTTCCCCCCTACTGTCATACATTCAACACACTTTGGTTTTTTCCCCTCTTAGCTGCAGTACAGTGACTGTGAAACATCAGTCTTACTTTTCTTGACTTCCATGACTAGCTCAGCATTTGGAGGTTTGGAAGTTATTTAAATTAGAAAGAAAATTGGCAAAAGGACATGGGATTTTTTTGGACAAAAATCCCCAATGCTCTATTTACATGAATAAACAAAGTCATGCTTTCTAGGGCACACAGGGGACCCAACATCCAAGAACAGCTTTCCATCTGGTGGCTTTCTGCCTCCTTAAGAGAAATCTGACCCAAATGTCCTTTGTCAAGCCTTTATTTGGTGGTGTTTTCCCAGAAGTCTTGAAAAATTTTCTCTGTGTGAAACTTTGTACCTTTCTTACTTCTATCCTTCTCCCTTCTCCAAAATGCCTTGTCTAATCCCTTCTGCACAGATCATCTGAATTTGTGAAAAACTTTCTATTCATCTTCTGCTTTGGGTGGAATTACATATTTTATTCTTTCTCTTACCTCCCGGAAATGCAGTACACAAAAAGAAGCTTAGCACTTCCAGATAAATTCAACCGATGCCTCTACTTCAGACAAAAGTGCATTTTCTGTTGTATTTCCAAGCCTTAACCCACATTCCCTTAAAAGCAACGGAAGAAAAGATAAAAAAAAAAAAAAAAAAAAAAAAAAAAANCACAAAAAAAAAAAAAAAAAAAAAAAAAAAAAGAGAAGAACGTTGGTTGATGTTCAAGTTCACACAGTCCCTCTGTCCACAGCTGGCCTCTTTCCAGCTCTCACAAGTCCCAAGACACATCTTACTCTTGTTCTTGATGTTTCCACTGATGCCAGGTGGTTGTTCTTCTGCGTGTCTCCCTGGGACAACTGGGCTTTCCAGTGCACAATCATGAGCCTCCAAAGCAAAAACTTTACTCAGCAGGAATCACAAGGAACACCAGAGGAAAAAAAAAACAAACACAACGGGTCACAGTTTGTACTCAGGGTCTGAAATATTAAAGAATAACTCTTCATGAAGGACAGAAAAATGGCATTGAACCAACTGTGTTTTGCCAGTTAGATAACTCTTGGTCATTTTCTTACGGAAAAAAAGGTTGTTTCAATAAATCTCAATATTTCGTCATGTATTTCATCAAGGCCATTAATTGCTCTACAAATCCTGAGGTGTGCTGATAGTCCTTGAGTGTGGAGAACCTTTTTTGGCTGGTTGTAGATCAGAGCATGTATTGAACTTTCAGACAAGGGCTAAATGGGGGAATTATTAGCACAACTAAAGTAGCTCTGCAGGAGGAGATCTGAGAGCAGTGCTGATGGGAGGTCCTAAAGACTGGTGAGTACTTGCCTTGAACTCATAGTCAACCACAGAAAGACTTGATGAATTTCCAGACAAGCCTGAAGAGACGTTTTCTTAAGATCTTCTTGCCTGAAACAGTCCCCAGTAACGACTCGGGGCTGTAGGACTGACAAACCTGGCATTGCAGCAGCCACCATGATTCAAGGCAGCCACCAGCAGAGGACAGAGGGTGGCTGTGTCTGCCACGGCACCCCCTTACTGCACCCCACTGCGCCCAAACTACTGCCTTAATTCACAAGTGGATCAGGGCAGACATGATTTCCATTACAAATGTGTCCTTTGGAGTTCAGTTTAGTAAGCAGCTCAAGCAGCATCAGCGGTGACACCGAGGGCAGTCAGCTCAGATCAGATTCCTTTGCTGAGAAGTTCACCAGCACTTTTCCTCAAATTCTAGGGGAAGTTAGGTCTGTTATAACTGAACGTTGATTCCTAATTTTCTGCAAAGCAGAATGACAAGGGCCTTGTAGGAGGAAAACGAAGCACACCTTGTTAGTGGCTGTGCTAGACTGAGTCAGCCAATAACCTGCTTAAAGTAGAAAATACTGGGTACCGAAGACACTGGAGCTCTGCCACCAACTGTTTTGTTGGACATATACCCAGAGGCTGCTGCTGTAGGTACCATGGAACTCACTCTCTCCTCACCCAGCCTACATCCAAAGGGGATAACAGCTTTTCATATCTCTTCTTGATGTCAATACACAGTAGAGGTCTGCAGAGGTCTCTGCCTCTCTCCACTGCCTGTCTCGTGAGATTACATTCTTATTTTAAGAAGCCCCGCCAAAGGATCCCCAAAGCATATGACTATCTGCTAAAGTACTCAGTCATCAAGAGAAACTTTTTGGTTTAATAATTATCTGGAGTTGAACCTAGCCTTTCAATACTTTATGAACATATCTATATTATAGTTCGACTCCTGCTGAAAAAACTGGAGTTTGCAGTCCTAAACCGTTTTCTTCTACAGTCCCAAAATTAAAAATAGGCATTTTTCCCTGCTGCAACTCCTAAATATGATACTGGTGTCATCCAAAGGTGAACTATCTGTTCTGCTTTTGTCATTGATACACAGCCCCAGGCCATGGCCACAGCCAGCACAAGCAGCAGCCAAGGCAGGCTGCTGTGTGAAGCATGGGACAGAGCAGGAAGCTTCATTTTTGGCTCACTTCATCTTAGGTGGTCAAACAACAGGAATTTCAATGCAAGACACCTTTCTCGGGGCAGTGTGGTGTGCTCCTCATGCTCAGGTGCTGGTGGGATGCTCATTCCTCTCCTCTTGGGACTGTGGGGGCAGTGTCTGCTCTAAGAATGTACCTGACTCCTGGGATCAGCAGATGCTAGTCTTTATGAAGGAATCTTTATTTTGGCAGAAACAGCTTCTAGGGGACCACAGCTAATGTTTAAGTACTGACTTTTTACCCAGGGAAAACTCTAAATAAGAGGAGGACAAGCTAGCACCACAACAGTGCGTAGGCACGATGCAATTAGTGCCTGACTCCCATCTTCAGCCACCTTCCTGGTGCAGCTGTCCCAGGAGGAGCTACTGTTTGTGCAGAAATGACAGCTACCTGGAGGTCATCCAAGCTTACCTGCAGCATGAATTACTCTGGAGGGGAGGAGAAAGCCTTCAAACACAGGCACAGCTCTTGCCTCGGGGACTGCATTGACCCTGGGTAGACACAGACCGGGGGAAAATACTGACAGGTGAGGAAATTAGGGTCTCCCTGATGCCATGCAGATTTTGAAAAACTACCTCCTGTGTTGCACAAGTGCAACTAGGTGTGCACAAATCCGCTCTATCCCAGGCTCTCACTGAAAGAGAATGTGTCAGTGGGAAGTATCCTTCTTTCCTCTTTTTTTTTTTGCCCCTGTGAGGTGCTCTGCACACCCGTGAAAAATGTAGAGCTCATACAGTCCAGGGAGCACAATGAGGAGCACGGCACAGGCCCACAAAATCATATAGTCGTGGGTGCTGTTCCCACCATAATGTTAGCCAGATGTCCTAGATAAAGCCTGGTGTAGATACACAGATTCAGAGAGAGCAGTAAATCAAGATGTGCTATAGCTAACCCCAGACATACAGAAATCATGAGTCATGCCCAGAATAAACCAGAGATTAGCTTTAAAATGTGTGGGTTTGGAAAAGCATACTGGATTTTGTACTGCTTTTATTTTCCTGCCATTCTTTAACATTTCACATGCCCTTCGATTGCATTCCAAGTAACCATATGGGTTAAAACTGATTTTTTTTTTTTTTTTTTTAAAGCTGGCTCTGTAAAGATGCTGTAATAACCTGATTGATGGGGATAAGAAATATTGACAGGGGGAACTTCAGTACAATTGCAGAGATTGGTAGCTTTGAAGTGCCCCCAGGATCACCCTTAATGGACACTATGACAGTAACAGTCTCACTGACTTGAAGTCGGACTAAATATCCATGGAGAAGTTGCCATGTTACAGTTATCTCCCTGTAGCACAGCGGTGCCTAATAAGTCAACAACTTGAAAAGAACCTTTCTCCTCCAGGCAGCCTTTACCTCTTTATCTTAAAATAGGGCTGAATGTTACTGTGCTCCTAGCCTTTTAGGAAACACCAGCCTGGACTTTTTAACCTCCCTGTCCCACTCCTCCTGATAGTTTAAGTGACATAAATAAATCACGTGCTTTTAACTCATGGCTTCACTGCTCGGTTTTTTGTCCGTTCTATAGCTGAGAAAGCTGAAACTTAAATAAATATCCGTATATTTGCTATGTTGCTGCTTTACTGATGTAATACAAGGAAAACTTGGGCAACCCTTAAACTACGGAGGCAGCACCACCGTGAAATTAGATACAGCAGATGATTTGCCTCAGGCAGGCATAAAATAATTGGCATCCCGGCCATTTGTGGTTTAGCATAATGGGGGTTTGGGTTTAGCCACTCCAGCCAAACCAGTCCCATTCCAAATTTCCCATGTTTTTTGTATTTAAATAAAGTCCAACTCTCCCAGGCTCTGTGAGGAGTAGCAAACCCGGAGGTCCTCATTTTCTGTTTTCTTTCAAAAGCTGGGACATACTCCTGTGTTTCCACTCCTACCACCTCTGCTTTCCCTGCATTTACTTTGCAGCCACGGCTGCCCCAGCTGTTGGTCCCAGGGAAACTTCCTCTGGTAATGCTCATGGGAATAGAAGAAGATTGTAGCCAAACTGGTAGTAAGGCTGTGGTTGCATGCATGTTTGCAAAGTTTGTTTTGTAAAGATTTAATCTGAGGCAAAGCGACAGGGATGGAATTTTCTGCTACTTTGGGCCGTGCACAGACACTTTGTCTGAGGTCTCCTTATCTTCGCCTGCAAATTCCATCTCACGTGTGAGTTTCCGTTCTGAACCAATGTGATATATACAAATTGAATATTCAAAAGAAGAAGAAGAAGAAATGTTTGATAATTTTTCAAACTTTTAAAACATTTTGGGCTCTGTAAATCTCCAGCAAAAAAGGACTTACATGGTGATAAAAGAGAATAGAGCTATTTCTCTTAGCCCCTCCTCCTCTCCCCTCCAGCTTGCCCCCTAGGAGAGGACCTCTGTCCACATCTGCAAAGAGAGAGAGAGAGAGAGATGGCTGAAAGAAACCAAAAGCCAGACCCAAACCCTGCTTATTTTGCAGAAGTTGCTGAGCTGAAGCTGGGAGGCACTTCTAAGCAAGGAAAAGCAGGGAAGTGCATCAGGAGCAATGGGAAGTTTACAGTCAAAAGCTGGGGCCACTGGTGGGTGTGCACGTGTGCCCCATGTTAGTCATTCCCCCATGTGGAGAAGAGCTCCTTGCCTTGCCTTGAGGCCCAGAGGCTGAAACTGGAAAGAAAAAACCCCAACTGAACGAAAATAAAATACATTTAGGAGTCTTCAGAGGACTGAATAGGGAAAGGGATTTGGTCCTACAGGGGGTTTTATGAAAGAAATTAAATAGTTGGGCAAAAAGAGGCACTGCTAAAGCAACTGAGTGAAGCCTCTTCTTTGTAAATGGGGAAATTAATTAGCTAGGCAGCAAGAAGTTTGTTCTAATTTTCTTCAACATCTGCATGAGAGCTTCAGCTAGTCTTTTGTTAGTGAGCCCTCAAATTTGATCCTTGTGCTTGGAAACCTGGCAGCTGAGTCAAGACACAGGTTTATTATATCTGTGAAGGTGCAGTTAATGTCTGTGAACTGTGTACAGACTTTCCTGATGGCCACTGCTCAGTTAGCATGTTGTTGTCCACTTTTATACTTTGTAATATGTGATGACGCGACACTCCAGTCTTTCAATACACTTTGACCAGATTAGTTTGGGATTTTTTTAACCCTCAGATCTTTTTCTTGCTTATTTAAGTGAGTCTTCCACTGCCAGCTTGCAATATCTATTTAAGGGAGTTCTGCTGCTTTCCAATGTGCTGTGAGCTAAAGGAAGCTATCAGCTTCTTGTTTTGATCAGAGTCCACCCAAAAAACGACTTCGCCTAATTTCGTGCATTTTGGTGGTGGTTTCCATTTTTGCAGTTGCAAGGCTGTTTTAGCATCGCATGCAGCAGCACTGGTTCTGTGTAAATATCCACTTGTATGCTTCCCAAGGATTGAGATGACATGGTATATCATCAGTTAAAGAGAGGGTAAGGTCATGGTGACTTTCAGAGACAAAACCCATCTTTCTCTTTCTCATGTAGTATTCCCTCTGCTTCCATAGATTTCTCCCTTTGCCTGTGAACCACATCCTGCTGTTTTGCAACACTGTCATTCCTTTGACCTCAGCCTTATTGTAAAATAGAGTTCTATTTCATATTGCACAGTTTTCATGGAAAAAAACCCCCGAACAATAACATGCAGTTAAATATCCCTGGGTTTATCTTTCCTCTAAGGTATGTGTGTTCTAGAACTATAGGAAATTATACATGTATTTTGGCCTTCCTGGACTGTCCCACAGCTGAGGCACAATGCATAATGGAGTTAATTGTAATGGCAGGCCTTTGTCTACAAGCTGTCCACACTGTTGCATTTGTCAGCTGAGCTCTCAAAAAACTATTTTTCTGTAAGATGGAAAAAGCAAACAAAAACTGGTTCACCAACCTTCCAGGACAAAGGCAGGGCCTCTGTTTTTTCCCAGTGCAATGTCATCCTCAGTTTCCTTGGAGTCTTTGGGCACTACTGCGACATAAACGTTAAGTGATGATAAGAATACAGTACGAGAGTAAAGAAAAAAACCACATATAAGTTGTTCCCTCCACAACAAATATTCTTGAAACACTGTGAGAAAGAAATTTTCCCACTGAAAGATTCCACAGGAAATAAGAAAAATCATCAACATTTTGACTTGATTGTTTAATTGAACTGTTTTCTCTTCGTACAGGAATTTAATGATTATGAAAACAATTTGGTGGTTTAGTGTGCAACAGATAACACGAAGGACCTTTGCGACCAGAGCTCAGAGCAAATATTTGCAATTTTTAAGGTGGCAAAAGAGGTGTTACTTGAATGAAGGCACTCTAAAAAGTCTCCTTAAACCATCCAACTCTCCAAACCCCCAGTCTGAGGATAAGCTTGAATTCATTATAAACATTTCACTAATTTTTCTTTTCTTCCTTGTGATGCATATCTGTGAAGACTAAGAGATCTTACCTCCATTCCCACTAACTCCAGATTCAGTTTGGCCCTGTGTACACCGGCAATCAGACACAATATTGCACATTTGCTCTCAGTCCAGGAGAGCTCAGAAGAGTAGACGTGGAGAGCAGGGTCTAATTTTCAGGACTATGGAGCCCTTAGGCTTTGACCACTCTTCCCAGTGTCCTGCTGTAGGTCAGGGTGCTCCTGGATGACACTAGCCACCCTAAAACACTTGTAGCACAAAGTTCTCTGCACTGACAACTCCTGTGCAGGTCAGTGGAGGAATGAAATGGGGGGGTTTATGCTTGAAAAAATATGGGAGCACTGGAAAGTAGGCAGGTAGCCTCATCACTTAGCAACCAGCATAAACACAAACCTCAGATGAAGTGAAAAATAACAAATTCACTTACAAAAATCAAAATGCAGACAACAGTTACAAAAGCTTTAAAGATCAGTAAAAGGAAAGAAAGCTATAATTATATGTATGTGTATTTCAGATCAGCTCCAGGAGACCTCAACCCTCTGCCTCTGATGGCATTTACCTGAACTTAGTGCTTATTTTTTGCACACTCTTCATCTCTGTGCCTGGAAGAGATGAATCTGATACAGGAAAAAATTAACTGTAATTAAAACTGATGTTGCACTCCTCTTTAAATCCATCCTTCCTACCTCTGAATGATCCATACGAACATATTTCAGTCAGGGTATTAATTTTAACTTTTTGCTTGTGGCTGAACACCTTTCTTTATCCATGAGGTTTATTCAAATACCCTGGGCACAGCTGGCCAAAGCCACCTCCTGCCCAAATGGTAGCCTTCAGATTCAGAATGAAGCTGTGAAGCACAACTGAACTTTCTGGGCACTGTCTTAGGAAAACAGTTGCATTAAAAATAACTCTTTGCCACCTTCTTGTTTACCCAGATGATTTCCACAGTGGGGTTAATGCCCCCAGCCACCCAAACATGAAGTGTGAGGTGCTCAATCCAGCCCTGCAGCCTGGAGGAACGACTAACATGGGGCACACGTGCACATTGGCCTCTGGATGCCAATAACTGAAATATTGATGCTCCCGTAGGTCTCCACACGTTCTGCAGGCATAGCAAAAGGAGTGAGCTTTGCAAATCGCTGTCACCTCTTGGCAGAGGGCCCTCAGCAGTTCTCTAATACTCTGAAGTGATTTGTGTCCCCTGCTCTCGGCTATGAGGGCGCTGGCACAATGTGCCTTTTTTTCCCCAGTGGAGCCCCAACACCATGGATGCTGCGCACAAAGCTCAGTCCTGCAGTGAAACGTCTGTGTGGCTTCTCCACTGACTCAGTGCAAGACACTGAAATGGTTTATGGCTTAAACACTGTTAAAATCGCTGGAGGACTTCTGTCCACTGTGGCAAATTGTGCAAAGAAGGAACTGCTGACCGAAGCCCATCCATCCCCGGATATGTCTCCTAATGTGGACTGTGACAGGAACTTGAGATAAGATAAAAGTGGCACTATTGTCAATTACCCCAAGAGAAGAATGTATCCACAGCTGTGAAAGACTGGAATGCTAAGGGCTCAGACAATCAAGGTGAAAGCTGAGGATGTGCAAAGTAACCACCCACAGGCTACAAGCTGGGTAATATAAGGTAATATAAAATCCGGCAAGGAGGGTAATGTTTCTTGTCCTTACGCAAATGACTGTGGGTAGATGTAAGGAAGGCTGAAAGCACGGGGCCAGCAGAATTAGGTGGGCTGTTCCCTGATGCTTTTTATGCAGCAGAGTATTCACACTCACACAGAAATGTTATGGGTAGCATTGCTTTGGCTTGGATGCACTTGGGTATTTGTGCCTGACTTACTTCACTGTCACCCAGTTGCAACTTCAGTAAAGTACTGAAGCCAACGAACTGCATTTTGAAATAAGTATAAACAGTGTCCAAACTAAAACCTCAGAAAACATGTCCAGAAAGGATGTGGTAAACATCTGTCAGCCTTTTTTTTTTTTTAAATACCCAGGGGAACTACATTTCATTACTATGCATAATTACTGCTGGCTTAACATTTTCATTGAATAATTGAGTATCCTTCATATTCTGAACCAGATGAATGGTTTGTGAGAGTTGTTAGGGAGATTAAACTGCTTGTAAACAGTCCTGGCATCCATCCATTCTGTTCTCCTCTCTAGAAAAAAAACCAAAACTCATCAATGAGGAAAGATCACTCCAGAGGGACCAGTTTCATAGCAGTGGTTTATGTAGTCACAGTTGTTCTGGGGAAGTTGAATCACTCAAGGGAAAAACTAGTTGTTAATGATGGAGAGATACGCCTTATATTTATTTCAGAAGATTTTGGGGCAATCTAGCAGTTTTTTCTTTTCTGTCTTGCAATATGACTCACCACATGAAAAAAAAAAGGAAAGAAAAAAAAAGGAAAAGCCATCAAAGTCATTATTGCATGAACAATATTAAGCATACCTACAAGAAAGGATTATGGTTGTTTGGATTTCTACTAAACTTAATATAAGCTGAAAACTTCCCGTCTATATAAAGCATTTTTTGAACTGCAATATTTCCATAATGTATTTTACCCGAAAATATGTACATACTCTCTAGCTTGACACAATTTTACCCTTGTCCTTGAAAATGAGGCCATATGCCAAGAGGACAGAGATACACATCATTAGATGTTTGCAAGAAGGGTGACTGTGTCCCACCAACCCTATTTGGTTTGCAACCAACCTACTTTGAAAAATCTCCTGCTCTACTGCCAGATGAAGCAGTCATTAGTGAGGAGCAAGAGAGGAAGCCATTGCACAGCACCTAAACTAGACTTTGCATTTTGTGTAATTTAGTATAGGGATTTCAATACCACAGAGAAACACATTTTGTGTTTTTTTAGACAGAAGGAACAAAGAAGCATTATAACCCAGCTAATTTTTTTAGGGTTAACTGAGGTACTTAAGGTAGATGCATCTTCAGCTGAGATTGTACTACTATGGTATGGAGAGAAACCCTGCAGGGAGACTTGCCGACCAGCTCTTGGGAGGGGGTGTGTGTACATGTATGTGCATGTGTGGTTATAAATGGCTGCCCTCCCAAAACAGAGACCTCAGCTAAGCGCCTGCAGCGGTGGGGGACGAATTCACCAATGAGTTATCAGTGACTTTCCTGCCACAACAGGGCTAAGAACTGCAGAGAAGTATTGGATTTATGTTTATGTAATTGGTAGTTGCTAGGAGTCTGCAGACGGATGCAGACATAGCTTACGGATCTTCTCACAGCAGATGGACCCTCATAGCCCTGATGTATGGCTGCAAATATCACGAGGTCAAAGAGTCTTGAGAGGAAAATTTGCCCAAATGACTAGCATGCATTTTGCAAGTAACCAAAGCTTTTCGTTCAGTTTTGCTCTCAGAAAGTGCAGCGTGATGAAACGTGAGCCTCGTTTCTGCAGTCCGGTATTTTCATCTGACTCACTGGGCATTTCTACGAAATCATGGCCAGAAGTATAAGATTTGATTCTTTTCAAAATCAGCAGTCAAAATCTGATCATTAGGTTGCACTTGTCTGTACTGTTCCCCATAAGGATGTAACTAACATATGACTGTTTAAGGAGAATTAGAAGTGGCTGGATGCTGTGACCAACCGGTTAGCCAGAATAGTGCAAGTAGAGGTAAGAGCTAGCGCTGATATGGTTCTAGCTTCTGTGGTTTTGCTTTTGCAAGATACTTCTGGCATGAGCTAGATACCTCTGGTCCATGAAGTGATATATTACTTCCATGTCAAGTGACCATTAACAGCTGTTATGCAACAAGATAATTGCTATTTTATTATCTATTCATTATATTTTCATAAAATATAATCCTCTTCCACTTCCTACAAAATAAATAGCAGAGTAATAGATATACCATAATACTAATGTAATTATTATGTTTGTGGGTTTTTGTTTTGGTTGTGTTTGGGGTTTTTTTGGGTTTTGTTCTGCAAGAGCAATATGCCTTAAACCATTCAAAGTCTCAAAAGCAGAATCACCGTGTAGGTTTAGTTATATTGAATAATGAAAGTGCTTCAGTTCAGACAGACCTGGAACTGAAAGTAGTGTAACCACATGAGTGCTGCTGCTCAGGAAACCTGATTAGCTTAGTGAAACAGACACAGTTTTTCAGAACAAGTGCATATCCATCCAATGTAGATATCCCTAGTTAGACTGCTGATAGAAACAGTATTTGCATCTTATATACAAGTATGTCCTAAAGCCCAGAGTCATTTGTCATAGCTTCAGGCACTTAAAAGAAATATTTGTTAGAAGCATATTTGCCCTAGCACTATTGTATACTGGATGAAGACAGACAGACACTTTCAATTACCATTTATATATTTGGTGACTTCTAAGACACAAACTCCTGTTTCACTTAGGTGCTTTGAAAATACTGTTCTTTCCTTCCAACTTCGCCAGTTTTCAACTCAGACTCAAAATTAAAAGTTGGTTATAATCTCTTCCATATGGCTCTCTTATAAATCTGTCGATTTATATATAATATATCATGTAGTACATGAAAACAAAAATAGCGTGTGAAAGCTTCAAAGCATCTATGTATTCAACATGGCTTAGCACAGAAATTCAAGGGCAGTGCATCAAAACCAGAAAGTGTATCACATATGCATTTACTCCACGGTGCTGTCCCGGGACCCAGAATCTATTTGAAGCATTTTCATTTGACTATTTTCATTTCTGGAGCAACAAACAACATGCCGGCTGTGAGACAGTTTCACATTTCTGAATCCCAAAGTCCTGCAGTAGAAACAGTCACACACAAGAGAGAGGAAACTGCACATTGGACGTGAATTGTACTGAATATGTTATGCTGAAGTAACTAATGTAACTTATTTAGAGACGGACTCCAGTGCTCAGTGATTGCATGCTGTGTGAAGAATAGGAGAAGAGGTCACTGCAGAGTTAACTTCACATGCTGCTGTGGGTTGGCTTCACCCTGACCCCAACCCCAGCGTCCTTGTGCTTGTGGACATTTCTTCAGGAGGCCACAAATTGAAAAGTCCACACAGCATTCCATCAAAACACAGATCTTAATCTTAAAAGGACAAAATGAAAGGAAATAAAAATTTGGAAAGAAAAGGCTGTTGATAGGGACTTATAAGCACTGTCAGTTAGTTGAAGCTCAGCACTGTTCTAACAGATTCATGTGGCCCTTGGCCACCGTAGCACAGATATACGACACAGACATTCCTAGCAGTGGATCAGATCTTCCATTCTGCCTGGAAAAATGTTCACTGGAGACTGGAGGAGCAACTTTCCTGGAAAAAAAAAAGTCTATTTGTGGTTGTTTTTCCCTGCAATTCCCACACCCTCACATCTAGGATAGAGGTAGGGTGTCCATCCCACTTCTTCATATCCTCTCCATGGTCCTGCAGGTAAAACCACAGGGTACCCTGTAGTGTGTAGTTCCTATATTCTTCTTTCTTGAGCAAGTGGACATCTGCTGTCAGCTGTAGAGATACAGGGCCTTACAGGTGGAGAGTAGGACACATTCTCTCTGAATTGCTGGAACTCCTGAGTCAGTTTCTCTGTCAGCTTATCTGATACCTTCTCCACAGCCGTGATGGTGGAGGAAGGCATTACGTCTTCATGCTCTCAGAGTTGCCAAATCGTGTCACCCACTGGTGGTGCTGCATCATCTTTCCAAAGTAAGGGGTTGGAATGCACCACTGGTGCACTCTGTATAAATTTATGCCACACGTGTTGTTGACAAAAGACATCATCTGGATCTGTGGTGAACTGCACATTGTCCAGGTCAAAATATATAATTTCACTCCCGGCTAATTCCCTCAGGTATTGAATACCTTTCTCTATTGCAGTCCATTTGCCTCACCTACACGGAATATCATCTTTATAGCGACACCTTTCCCTCACACTTGATGAGAGTCACCTCCAGAGACTCAGGACTTATGCCTTTTTTCCCATGTCTTTGTTAATGCCTACTCCCTTAGCAAGCCTCATGCCTGGTTTCTTTACTCTCTGATTCCATACTGTTGGCTCCATTGTGCCAGAACCAGGACAGGCAGCTGTGGATTACAGCTGAAATCTTTTCATATCTCCCTCAGCTCACCCAAGGATAGGGATCAAGCAGTAGTTATCTATTCTGTCTCTTCATCCCTGTCATGGCCTTGATGATTGCTTTGAAATTCGTCCTTGTGATGGTCCTTCTTCTTCATCCTCGCCGCCGTCTTTGATCTCATTGTCCTTCTTGACTGTTTTTGCAGAAGCTTTTTTACAGGGTGACTTTTGTGTACGTTTCTTCTGCTGGTGTACAAGGACAACTGACACCACCAGCTGTTGATTTTCTCTTTTAGTGGTTTCAGTGCCAGTGCCTGTCACTGGGGTTGGAGCAGTTACAGGGCCCGTTGTCATCTTGTTGCCGGATTTAGAGACCTTCTGCTCCTCCTGAGGGTACTGAACAGTGTTAAGTATGGCTCAGTAGGCCTAGGCCAGGCCCCAACAGTGATCTGGGTACTCTCTGGGGTGCCAGGGTGACAGCACACCTTTTTAAAATATTATTCTAGTGTTTCTGGATTCTGCACTTGTTCAGGGCTAAAGTGCAAACATATTGGAGATTGCCCTAGGAATTTCCCATACAATCCCACAGACCCCACCACTCTGCACTATCCAGCTTTTGGGCAGATCTTTGGGGGATGTTCTTAATTATTTGTCTGACCTTAACAGTTATCAGTTTAATAAAGACAAAATGCCAGAAATATGAGAGCAAATAAATCCACATTACAACTAGCAACTGTTAAACCTATACAATGAAGGTTTATAACAATTTTCTTTTAACACACTCTGGTCAGATCTGTTATCTCAGCCCTCTGTGCCCCACATTGAGTGCCAAAAAGGCTTGTTGTGTTTTATATTCAGCTGGGAATTTAGCACCCCAAGCCCCTGACTCAAATCCCCTCTCTCCTTTCCCCCCACTCCGGTGGAATGGGAAGGAGAACTAAAGTAAAACTTGTAGGTTGAGATAAGAAGAGTTTAATGATATAAAATCAAGTAAAGTACAGTAATAACTGTAAATGATAATAATAATGATAATAAAAAGTGAAAAACTAGTGCTGCACAGTGCAGTTGTGCGTCACTCCTGATGAATGCCAGACCGCCTGTTCCTTAACCCAGATTACTCCCTTCAGGGTAATTCTCCCAAGTTCATGTATTGGGCATGATGTTCTGTGGTGTGGAATATCCCTTTGATCAGCTTGGGTCACCTGTCCCAGCTGTGCTCCCTCCCAATTTCTTTTGCTACCTCCCCAGTGAGAGTCCTTGATGTAGGATAAATATGACTTAGCAAAGACCCAAAACATCGGTGTGGTACCAACACCATTCTCATTCTGAATCCAAAACACAGCACTGCAACAGCTGCTGAGGATAAATTAACACTATCCTAGCTGAAACCAGGACGATGAGACAGGAGTGACGTGGGAACAGCGTGGCCTTGTGCTGTGGCAATCGCGTTCCAAAGATAACCCTGCACAGAGAAGAGAGCTCCACTGCACTCCCAGGGCTGGGAAGCTGCAGTTGGATGTGTAGCTGCTCTAGGTCACATTAATTGCAGTTTTCCCCAGTGGAAATCCCTAAAGAGAAGGAAGGAAGCCTCCTGAGGGCTTCATTTATGAGTGAGCCAGGTCAGCTTACAAGAATATGAAAGGAAATTCTTCTTGCCAGGACTCCATGGAAGGAGCCATCGGGATTTCCTGTTAGGTATTTGCTTGCTAGCCATGAAGCACACTCCAGACAGTATTTATGTAACATCAGGCATTTGTACTCCTTTCTACTTCTTCCACAATCCTCTGTCATTTGAAGACATTTTGAGAGTTACTTCAACCTGGCTGTGTCCAGAGTTGACTATAGGCGGGGCTGTAACCACTGTGGTTCATTCTGAAACCAAACTCCTTAAATATTTATTTCAGGCACATTACCAGGAATCAAGAGACTGATTTTTAATTGCATTCTGCCTGAAAATTATTTTCAGTTGGAACATCACATGGCCTTTTTAATGCCTGGCTCCAATGTAGTCATACTCTGCACACTCACTGCAAGAGAAAAACATATTTCTCAAAAATATAATAGAAGTATTTCACTACCTGAAAACTTGAATGTCAGGGAAACTTACGAAATCCATTGTACTTTCCCCTCACAGCCTCATGGTTGCTGATTTTTACCTCCTTTTATGCTTTAAGCGGTTAAAAAATCGTGATCAAACAGCTCCTGATAACAAAAAAATGAATAATGAATATATATTCTTCTTCAGACAAGACTTCTTCCTGTGCCAAGGATCACAGCAATGAGCAATGTGGTAATACTGCATGCCCACACAGGCCTCCCCACTGCCTTTGGTCTGTGCCAGTTGTACGCAGAATTAAAGAGAGATTAGTACAAAGCATAAACCTTGAAAGCAAGCCTTAACACAGATTTGCTTGGCTGACTGCTTTTTGCCTATCACACCCCTTTATGTGGGATTATGCTGTCACATTTAATACCTGTTGGACTGTGTCTGAAGATGCCTCTGGCTCTCTCTGCCCATGGAGTCACAGAGGGCTGGGCTGGCAGCTCCTTCCGAGCCAGCCCTGGCCATGTTCACCCAAGGTGGCCAAGGGAGGTGCCCTATCAATGCTTCTGCTGTGCTGTGCTGTGCTGTTCCACCCCCAGAATCTCAGGGTTACCCTTTAGCACTTCCCCTCCACAATCCAAGGAGGATACAAGGAACCCAAGAAGTGAAAACCTTCCCACTCCCACGGCAGTATGCAGCGCTCCCCGTGCAGGCACTGCGCCAGGCCACCAGTTGTGCTGCACTTAATCCTCGTTATTTTTACACCATTTCTTGTAATTGTCAAAGATGCATTAGATGTTTAACCTTGATTGTGGCGGTTTGATGCTGTTTGTTCAAAAGCTGAACTGTGAGAGCTGAGGTAAATCAACTTTTTGCAACACATTGTAATGAAAACTTCTGCAGTACCACCTCAGCCAACTTGCATGCTAACACATGGGTCATTTTTTAAATAAAAGTAAAAAGGCTCAGTGGAACTGCCTGTGCTTTTGTTTTAGGCACAATAGGGACCTAACTGTCGTGTAGGATCACAAAGAGAAAATAAAATATGTCATAAATACAAACACCTTGGCACCTTTCCACTGTTTAACACAATTTACAAAATACTTCGAGTGAATAAAACATCAGTTTGTAAAACATTGGCTGATTTTGTCCTCAGATTAACAATTAAACAGGAACCACCTCTAATTCACTGTAGACAAGCAGTAAATTAAAGAAACTTTAAAGTTAAGGCTTATTTACAGTTTGTTGCCTGGTCAGTCTGAGATCTTCTGCATAAAAATTGGTTTTGCAAACTGTAGCAAGCCGCAGTCTCAGTAGGCAGATATTTCTGAACAGCACAGAACTCAACCAGGGACATCCATCCACCTTCCTAAATCACATTTCTTTCTGCGTTACTGAGGTGGGCATTAGCAGCTCGTCTCTCCCACCCAAGTGCCCAGGAAAAATGATTCTTAAGCTGCAGAAACAAAATGCAAGTCCGCTGCCCTAGAATGAATTTCAATGCCACAGGTTTCTCAACACAAGTCTTCCACTTGCAATCACAAAAATCAATTCAGATCTTTCCAAGTTCCTGGTGTCATAGAACATTTTAGGATGTCCTGCGTAAACACTAGGACATCTTCCACAGCAACCAAATGGACTTTAATTGGAAGAGCTAATCATACAATCACAGAATCAGCCAGGTTGGAAAGAAGGTCTGAGATCATCAAGTCCAACCAATCTTTGATTCAACCCCGCCATGGTTACCAGACCATGGAACTGATGCCACATCCAGTCTCACCTTAAACACCTCCAGGGATGGAGAATCCACCGCTTCCCTCGGCATCCCATTCCAATGCCTGATTACCCTCTCTGTAAAGAATTTCTTCCTAATATCCAACCTAAACCTCCCCTGGCAGAGCTCAAGACCATGCTCTCTTGTCCTAGTGCTGGTTCCTGGGAGAAGAGACCAACTTCCACCTGGCTACAACCTCCTGTCAGGGAGTTGTAGAGAGCGATGAGGTCTCCCCTGAGCCTCCTTTTCTTCAAGCTAAACAACCCCAGCTCCCTCAGCTGCTCCTCATAGGACTTATTCTCCAGACCCTTCACCAGCTCCATTACCCTTCTCCGGACCTGCTCCAGCCCCTCCATGTCCTTCCTGAACTGAGGGGCCCAGAACTGGACACAATACTCCAGGTGTGGCCTCACCA
>VZRE01002278.1:0-15216 GCA_013396775.1 Cephalopterus ornatus
TATATATATAAAATATTTTAATCTGACTTATTGAAACTCACACCTACAAGCAAAAATAATTCCTTTCACTGATTTAGAAATGCAGCCTTTAAATCTAAAATTACTTTGGTTGAAGAATCATGTTAAACATCTTGATGTGGTATATTTGTTGTGCAAACACAAATTAAACAACAACCAGTCTTATAATTTTAATTTTTCTGTTTTTTCAGAAAGTGTGATCATTTGTTTCCAGATACTCTAAGCAGTTCTGATATTTCTGGGAAAAGGGGAGATATTAAAAAGATACTAGCTCTTAAGAAGGCAGTTTTGTGTTTCAAGCTGAAAAGATAACTCAATTCCTGAAAATCACATCTGATAACAGCTTTCCTAGGCAATAAATATATATAATTTTTCTGTGTGTAAAGAGAGGACAAAATAAAGTTTAACACTTCTAAGTACCACTTTTTATGAAATGGAGAATGTGGTTTGTTTCCTCAACCTCACTTTTGCAAGCTAGATCCTCCGTAGTCACTCAAGACATTTATAATTTCTTCTAAATAGAAAAGAGAAACAAATAAGATTTATAAAATCTTCTGATTACTCAGGTCTCTACACTCTCTCTCGCTCTGCTCTCTCTGTCTCCAGACCCAAAAATGCTGGGAAGTCAAGGCAAACCGCCAAGAGTTTCACACCCACAGCTGAACTGGCATTAAGTCAAAGGTTGCTAGTTGCATTTGGATGCCAAAAACATTAGCACTGCTCCCACTACTAGCTTTTACACGTCCTTTTACAAAGCCAGATACTTTGCAATGTTTGCGTCTCCTATAAGCTTTCACTGCTTGCTTTTGCAAGTTATCCTTACCACTTTCTTGCTGGTGATAAGAAAGCACCTTACATACTGAAATACTCCTCTTCAGTAGCAATTATAGATGGATGTCCCTCTTCTGCAATAAGAAGCAGAGGCATCAAGTGTTGCATGCCCTGGCTATCTCAACACTATCAGCTCAGTGCTGTTCAAGCCTGCTCTTTGGTCCACATTTACCAGTCAGCCACACTGAGTCGATCCCCAAAGCCCCACTGAGAGGCTACCTCAGCCTAATCTCCACAGGTGTGTTTGGAGGGGGACAGGCTGCCCTTTCTTAGAGCTCCAAAACACATCCAAACTTTTAGTCAGAAATTGAACATGTTAAGTGCAATACTGCCCTGTTAGTGTTACCCCAAGCCTGACCCTCATTAACACTATATGAACACACTCAGTGACTAATCACCACAATCAAAACCAAGGCTGTACCAGCTGAGATCTGTCCTTAATCCCTGGTCACAACTAACATCTACCCTCAGAAGGTACCATACTGGTACAGCAAAAAGTCTGACCCGTAACTTGCAAACATATTTTTGGGACATAGGCTTTTATCTATCATGTACTCAGACACAAATATGCAACCAATAAATCACAAACTTCACTTTAGGCTCAGAAACGCTCCCACTGAACTCAGAGGGAGTATTCATGTGTTAAATGCTTTGGGATCTGTCACACAAGGCTGCAAGTCCCAAATCTGCCTAAAGTCCCTTTCTTTTATGAACACATGTGTACCAAAGCACCTGACAAAACAGCAGATTGATAGCCTTACAATATGTGATATTATGGCACTTTATTCCAAGGCTCTGATCTCTGGGAAAAGCAAGGACTCCAATCACAGAAAACTTGATGTAACATTATTTTTTGATGGATGTTCAAGTAGCTGGCAGAAGCAACCAGGAAAACTGAGCAGATGTCTTCTTGCACCAGGCAGAGTTAACTCCAGCATGGGGGGAAAACCACTGCAGCCTATGGGGAAGTATTTAATCTCTGTTCTCCTGTGCAATTCTCAGCAAAACAGTAGAAGGAACACACACTACAATTAATGATTCACGTATTTATAACCCAATACTCTTGACCTTTGTTAGCCAAAACACCTAAGTAAACCAATTTCTGTGCTGAAATTTCTTGTTACAACTGTGAATATGGCAAATGTTTAATAAAAAATTAGGGCTGGCAGGATATTTGTTTTGGTTTTTTAGAGTAACAAAAAGCAGGAATACAGAAACGGTCAGATGAAGTTAAACAATAACACAGGTGGTAACTGCTAAAAACAGAATGCAAAAAGCTGTTTTGCTTATGCTGCACACTTCAATTTTACAATGATAACAAATTACTTGTTTATCTCATCCAAGAAACTGCTTCTGCATTTCATGTTACAGCAAATAGCTGACTAGGTGAAAATGGTAATCAGTAATTTTGAGGATTATAGCTAAATCATTGCACTGGCTTCAGGTTATTGGTCATTAAAAAAAATTTTTAAAAGCAAAACTTTGGACAGAACACAGTATTTTGACTGTTTCCAATTCTTAAGATGGCAGGCACATCCTAAAGAAATATTTAAAATACATACATAATCTTTTCAATTGCTACTTCTTTTGGCTTTAGCCACACACTGAAATTAAGAAAATCTGAAAGTAAATTTTACGCCCTTAAACAGGGGAAAGGTTCCTTTTCTGAGTGTATCTCACTAAATTTGTGAAATCTGTGAAGCTCCTGCAGCTTGTAGCTAGTGTTTTGTTTTAAAGCAGCCATTTATGCTTCCTATTCTGCAGTAACATGTAGTATAAGGATAATTCAGGAGCCTGTTTGTGTCAGACTAGCAAGGGAAGGCCATACAAAGGAGCAAAGTGACTAGGAAAAATAGTGCATCTCTTACTCTCAAGAACTCAACACTTTGTTAGTGCCAGTGAAGAAATTCCTGCCTATTCTTAGCATGGTGTTTTACAGGTCAAAAGTAAATCAGGATCTGTAAGCACTGTGAATTCCTTAAGCTCCACCTATTATCTGTAGCTGCCAGATCAAAGCTTTTAACTGAGTAAACCAATTTATGCTCCTGTATTTGAGTCAAATACGCTTGATTGTGCATAACCTGCTCACTAAAAAAAGGTGCGTAATCAGCATAAATGCATGCTATGTGCATAAGAGCCCAGCATTTCGTTGGACCCAGACGAAACAAAATAGAGTTTTAGCTGGGGTAAATGGCTGTTGTCCAGATCACCAGCAATTTGGAAGGTTCTTTCTGTGTAGACACATTAGGTACACCTGGAGCGCCATAAGGCAGTAACTGCTGGATGGTGTTGGATCCATATGGCTGCAGAAGGGGTCAGAAAATTATTTGTTAGAGAGGTTTTAAATGGGAATGGAAGGATGCTTGTTATTCCACTCTGAAAAGTGTAACATATAAACAAACACCCAGTGTGGGAGCTTGCTCAGCAACTACTCAGAAGTAAAAGGATATCACTGTGACTTCCTATGTAGAGACACAATATAGATAAGTGTTTGTGTCCCCTCTGAGATTTTTCTTATGACAATTTGTCATTGAAGACAAATAACTATTATTCAAACAAACAACTCCGCACCCCTCGCCCCCAACATTTTAAATAACCTACCAAAGCTTATTTTGCTCTTCCAAAATGAATTTTTGTTCTTCCATATTGTGAACTCACTACTTCCTTTGTTTTTCATGCTCAGTGCTCACAGAGTAAAGAGGTTCTTAATTTCTGAAGTAAAGTAATGCAGAATTTTAGCTAATTTACAAACAAACTTTGCAGCTTCCCTCAAGCCTGCTGCTTTAGGACACAAAGATCTGGTGTTCTTCACTTTCAGGATCGAGAAGGAGAAAACAGAAGGAAAGAAAAACTCTCTTTAATTTTACCTGTGTATTACTTGTGTATTTCCTTAAGTAGAAGGTAAACAATGTAATCTTAGGCACTACAAAACCCTTTTCTTTGACTTTAATTGGCTGGCAGAGGTGAAGTTAAAATACAGATGATCCTTCATTTGACAAATAGATAAAACAAACTTTGGCATAAGGCTCTTAGCTAGTCTGACTCTCAGTGTTGTTCTCTGATCCATCCCTGCAATGCTGTTAACTCCTGCTTTGTAACCGCAATGAACTGACTTCATTTGCAGCCTGGATTTCACCCACAGCTTGCTGAATCACTGTTTTGGGTTTTTTGGTATATTATAGAACAAATTAAAAGCCAGATTGTATTTAAGCTCGCCAGTCTATAAAATCACTGCTCCAGGCCGCTTAGTTTTATTAGAAATGAGCAATGCAGGATCCTCTTTTGCCCAAAGTCACGATTTCTGATTACATCCATCTCCCAGACTTTCATTAGTATTTCCATTTTGCAAAGCAAGCATAAACGTGCTCACTTTGGCACAGGTGCAAATGACCTAGCAACTGCAACACAAGTGTCCCACTACATAACTGCATATGCTTCCTATTTTAATCAGTGTGGCAAAAGACTAGTTGTATAAACATGTACCTTAAAAACCTGATATGCAAACATGATAGAGACACCATTTTTGAGAGGCCACTATCCTCCACCTGAATATATCAGATTCAGTGCTTTAGTTCTTGTCTCAATGACATGCTACTTAGTTATCTGGTTCACCTTTTTGCTCTCTAAGAAATGTGCTGAGTTGTAAAAATTGTGCCCTATTGTAGAAGTAAGAAAGGACAGAATGTGAGGCCCTCAGTTGGGTGACTTGTGTAGGTGCACAGATGTTCAGGCTGCTGCATTATCATATCTCAATCCACAGCAAACTTTAGCTATCTCCACACTCAAGTGTATGATCCTTTTGGACTGGGAGGACCTGATCTTACAGTGAAAGAATTATGTATTTCTAAAGAAAAAAAAAATTCATTTTCTCTATTTGTATTCCTTTGTTTTCTTGGACAGATGATTTCAGGACTAACGATTTTCCGCTATTCTCTGTGCAACACTGATAAAATAAAAAAGTCTTGTTGAGGACTGTCATCCTGGATTACTTATCCCCTTAATTTATGACGAACATCCTGAATAGATGACCATATGGAGGAAATGCAAATCCGTTCTTTGACATACACAGAAAATTAAGAATGATCAACAACTAACAACAATCTACAGACACATATCTTTGAAACAGAAAAGCATATATATATGGGGGGGGGGAAATGAGTAATTTTATAAAGGGTCCCTCTATAATTTGTAAACTTAATGTTATAAAAAGTATTACTCGCCATCTCAGTTTTATTTTTATTGTTTGTTGTAGTGGTTTTAATTCTAGACCTTCCTTGGTAACCAGGTTGTAATCAAGAAAGTGGCCATGTTCCCAATATTCCATACGATTTTTTACATAAACCAGGGTATAAATAAAAAGGGAAGGAAGTCTCTGCCCTCTCTTTCCTGTCCAGTGGATCTGGGAGCAGGTTCTCTGCTATCGGCTCTGCTTGTGTAGAGGAGTGAGGCCCAGTGAGGCCTTGTGGACCGTGAGAAGCAGAGAGTGCCGGCATTTGCTTAGTGCAATTCTGCTATCTCAAAGAAAATAATAAAACTTTCTCTTATTAATTCTTTATTGATTACTCCTGAATTTTGATTGTGTATATCTATTTTGATTTTTTTTTCCCCTTTCCCTTTTCCCTTCGGCGCAGGGGGGAGGTATTCGGAATCCCTTCTTCTGTGTACATAATATTCTAATTGTATATAAGTGTAAATATATATATATATTTATACAACTTTAGTTTAGTCATTTCAATGTTTCAGTAACTTTTCCCTTCTCCCTTTCCCTTTTATTCATAAAAAAGGTGGGAGAAGGAAAAACTACAAACTGTAAGGTTTGAACATTCGGCGAAAAAATCAATTCCAAACCATTACATTTGTCCAAGCCCAAAGCTACTTCAAGAAAGATGCTTTCCTTCTAGGAAGGAAACAGAGGCTTCTTGTTTTCTCATTTTTTCTCGCTTTTTGCAGTCTCTACTATATTAAAAATGTACAAACTCAAATCCATTTGTGAATGAAGGATTCTACCTATTCCGTTTGTCACCAGAACCACACGCATTGGCGTCCACACTTGCAGAGTAATGATGATTACTATAATTTTTGCAGATACAGCCCTACAATTTAAAGTTTTCACCAGTTAGTAACAATATCAACACAGAAGCATAAATTCTAACCTAGAAAAATGAGGAGAATATATACTATAAGCAACTAATTTCCAGGGAGAAAAAAAGCATACAAACTCATTGCAAGCTCCTTACAGCTTTATTCTATAAAATTCTTTAACATCAACATCAATATTTTGCAGTATAATACAGGTACAATTTTTAATGTCCTCTGGAATTAAAATATAGCTGCATGTGACCTTCAAAAATGGAAGTGGTATTCTAAATTAATCCCCCAAATTCCTTGAAATACTTTACTTTCTCTGTAATGTTTCTTCACATCAGCTTTCAGTTCCATCTAAGGCAGAAAAAACCCTTGTCAAAATCCTACCGGTACTTTGGTAAATTAGTAGGCAAATTTAAACCATGTTATAACATTAATCCAGACCTTTATTTCTGTATGCAAATTTAATTATTACATACTTGTTACAACATAGACAGCTTAAGTCAATCTTACTTTTGTATTGAAGATGTGTCACAGTATCCTAACTTGTAAAAGCTGAAAAATTAACAACTGCATTAAGAACTCTGGCACCAAAAAGATCTACACACACTCAAGAATGTAGAATAAATACATGTCCTACCACACTGATTTTTGCTACGGCCTCATCTTCAATAATATCCTAACCTTTCTTCTTCCACCCATAAGCAAATCTAACTTGAAGCAAACCTTTATATTCTTGGTCTAGCTTCGCTCCTACAGCCACTTTAAAATTCTCCTTATCTGCTTTAAAATGCCCGTATCACACCAGCCAAAGTTCGTCAGACTATTTGTTTGCCACTTTCTCTAACAAAACAAATTAACCCTTTCCACTGACAGAACCGGAAAGCTCCTGGGACACAAAGTATGTTGCAAAATTATCAAGGCACTAGAACCATCTTTTGAAGGCAGCCATGTCTATATATACATAATTTTACAGTCTGGCACAAACATATCATCTTTCCAAGTCTGTGATTAAGTACCAGCCAGCATCAAAGATTTCCATAGGTAATTCAAAACACAAGCATGGTGGAGTTCTCTCTGGTTTCATAGTCCATACTGGTATAAAACCTAGTTATCTATTAACCTAGTGATAGCTACTCATCTTACATGATTGTGATAAGTCCCATGGGCTTTACAGAATCCTTTATAGAGAAAAATAACAAATATTGCAAGTTTAGGTGGATTATTTGAGCAAATATTTTGAAAGTATCTTTACAAGGGCCAGATGAGACGATAACCCTAGAAATTACAGAAAGTGGAAACACAAAATATGAGTCTGGAATAGAAATCTTAACAAGAAAAAGGAGAACAGGTTTTACTGTCCATCAATGTTACTATTTCCCTGTGCCCAAGATACAGTAAAGAATGGCAACAACAACAGTCAATCCATAAAAGCATAGCATCAATCTTGTTATTTCTTTCTTTCAAAAAAAATTTTGCCTCAGTTGCCTGGTGGATGTCCTCATTCATCCCAATGCATCAGTTTATATGATGGGACTTGCATTACTGTTTTCTTCTAACCGAATGGGAGACAAGCAGCAGATGCTGGTTGTAATATCACCTCTAATAACAGCTGTTTCTGTACTTCCTCACAGGTGTTAGTCTTCCACATGGCTGACAGCTGAATTCTGTTCAAAAAGGATTATTAAGGCTGCAGTAGGTACAAAGCCAAGTTTCCTCTTGAATTCTTTTCTTCTTCCCGCTGTGCCTCATGAGGCTGTGGAACAAGAGTTGCTGGAAGTGAATTCTTCTTTAGCAGACAGGCTTTTGTTCAGTTTTGACTCTAGGCTTCCAGCCCAAATTCTTGAGCAATCTGCACTGAGAAACCTCTGTGCATCTGTGGTAAGATTTTTTTTTTTTTAGAATTTTCTAGTCTGAGCCAATTTGTAGTACAGAGAACCATTTTCTGAAAGACTGTTCTGTGCAGAGATTCTTCATTATCAGCCTTGTGCTAGCACATTCTCCGAGTTTTACATCACATTAGGCTTTAGATTTAAATGCAGATAAAGTTGTTCTTAGGTTTATATTTCTTTATGCAGACTAATTATGGAACAAATCAGGGAGGCATACTGCATTCTCACATCTCTTGTCTCTTAATTAATTAATCCTTCACTTATTTTATACAAATGGGTGAAAAAATGGTGTTTATATACTAAATTTTTCTTTCTGAAAAAGGAACACATGATTCAACAGCTTATTTTCTGTCACAACCATAATTTCATCATGTGAAATCCAAGGTTACTCTGTGCTCTAAAATAGTCAGCACCTTTCTCATCTTTTTGTGGACATGCAAGAGGCCAAATAACTTTGTGGGTTTTCCTGCTCCTTTTCCACTTCTCTTATTACAACTTCCAGAAGTCAGTATCTGCAATGTCTTCGCTCAAGTCTACAAACTGAGACATGCTTTAGAACCAAAATTTTTTGGATGCACTCATATCAGCATCGTGGAGCATTTTGTGTAACTGTGGAAAGAGTGTCCACCTTTCATTTTATTAGTGACAATGGTAGACAACCACTCCTGTTTGTTAGTTAATAGTTGTCATCACTTCTCACCCAAGTTCAAAGCATTTCTAGCCAGTCTTCACCTAACAGCTGCTTTTGTTGAATGTTTTGATGAATCGTATAAAAATTGTATGTGAATTTTGCTGCAATATGCACTTTACAGATCCTTTGCTTCTTTTCCAGCTAAAAAGAGAGGAGTGAGGACTACAGAGAGTTTCCACATTTCTTAGTCTAACTATAAGTCCCGAAATGCACATTCACATCTCTTCTGCAGAATGGCAAGGAAATTTTACAACAACTACAAGCTCCTGGGTAGCAGGTTTGATGTTACTATTTTCAATTCCACCTAAGATGCTTGATTTTTTCCTTAAACTTGTTTTTCCCACCATTATCCCACTTCAAGAAATCCATCTGCCTCTGACTTTCCCTCTCCACACTGCTACATGTTTTTTTTATCCTGAAATTGTTTAATGGGTGACCTTTGAGTAGACTTCATCTGTTACAAATTGACACATCCAGACTTGGACTCCTGTTTTTAAATACCTTGACAATATACTGCTTTTCCAGATGCTTCTATTTTCTGTAAGAATACGTGAATGTATCAATATCTCAAATATCTTAAAAGCACCAAAGCATACCGAACAAGCAAGAAAAGCCACAAAACAGAACTTCAGGTGATTCATGGTTGACCTCATTATTTGCTTCTCAAATTACTAACAACACTATTCCTGTGTTGGCTATGACTAAGATGAAATGCACCAACTCCATTTGGTTTATAATACTAGGATACAAAAGATAGCAATGCTTACCTGGTATCTTTTAAGCTTTTGATATCTTGTGTTCTTCTATCCAAGACTGACAGATGTTTTTGAATCAACAGGCTATACTGGGGTATGAGTGTTCCTGATGGATATCCTTATTCACTTATATGAACTTCTGTGTTGCTTCCCTTGGGGAAATGTAAAGAGCCACATATTTATAAGAGCCCATAATGCTAAAGGCTTTATTTGTTCAATTGTTTGCTGCTTATAATTACAGCATGACAGAAAGTAACAGACCAACATATTCATTTTTAGTGCATAATTACACCCTGAGTAAGAATAGCTGGAATTACTATGAATGAGGAAGAACCATTCAGCTATATTATAGAAAAGAAAAATAGAATGGTTTCAGTTGGAAGGGATATTGAGAATACTCAAGTTCTACTTCCCCTGTCATGGGAAGGAAAACCTTCTACTAGGGCCAGGTTGCTCAAAGGCCCCATCCAACCCGGCCTCAAACACTTCCAGGGATGATACATCCACAGCTTCTCCAGGAAATCTGTTTTAGTGTCTCACTACCCTCACAGTAAAGAACTTCTTCCCAATATTCAATCTAAGCACACCCCTTTCATTCAAAAGTCATTTCCCCTTGTCCTATCACTACATATTCTTTTTAAAAGTCTCTCTCCGGCTCTCTTGTAGGCCCCCTTTTGGTACTGGAAGGACATTAGAAAAATCTTTTCTGAGCCTTTTCTTCTCCAGGTTGAATAATCCTAATGCTTTCAGCCTATTGTCACAGGAGAGGGCTCCATTCCTCTGATCATTTTTGTGGAGTCCCTCTGGACAGGTCCATGTGTTTCCTCTGCTGAGGACCCCAGAGCTGGATGAGCACTCCAGGTGGGGTCTCAAAAGAGTAGCTTTTTTTGTGAGTTCCTCCCCAACTGGGAGGAGTGCTTTCAGAAGGATATATGGAATCTTCAGATTCTTCATTTAAAATCTGGCCGGACATCCTTCGAGTTTCCTATCTACTTCAGTGCAGTCAGCCTCTCATTGTCTGTTTCTTCCTGGGGTTTTTCACCACTCTCCTGATCTGTCCTCTTCACAACGTCCACTGACGTCCAGAACAAACAGGAACCGGTCTTTCACACAATCTGAGCACTCTTAAGTCCTAATGAAACTGAAATCATTGGTCCTACTGCCTCATCCCAGCATTGTATGCTGTGTAACAGGGCCAGTGAAGGCACCTGTCTCTGGAGAAGACTGGGAGCTGTTGATGTTAACCAAAGATGAGATTGCTGAGAGTAGGTTACATGTGCCACAGATATCAGAACACCGAACACAGAAATGTCAGACATTTCCCATTGAGTAACATTTCTTCACTTCCTATAGAGCAGCTTTTGCAGCTCCCTGCTCAGAACTGCTTGTAAGCCTCACTGCTGGAGAGCCCTGGAATCTGAAGTGCGGCTTCCCTGATGAACTGTAAGCCTAACCAATGTGGAAGCCTTGAGTGCTATAGCTCATTCTGTTGAGCTGTGTCTACATTATGGAAGGTTGAGGTTGCCACAATTTTACTTTAAACTTTTTTAGCTTTCTGATGTCCATTTATCACTGAATTGAAAGAGTTCATTTGAAAGTAAGAAAAACCTAGGCACAGAATATACTTCAACCAAAAACTGAGAAGACCAAAGGAAAGGGGTGATGATTTTAAACTGAAAGAAGGTAGGTTTAGACTATACATAAGGAAGAAGATTTTTACAGTGAGGGTGGTGAAACACTGGCACAGGTTGCCTGGAGAACTGGCAGGTGCCGCATCCCTGGAAATACTCAAGATCAGGTTGGACAGGGCTCTGAGCAACCTGATTTAATTGGGGGTGTCCCTGCGTAATGCAGCGGGGTGGACTAAATGACCTTTAAAGGTGCCATCCAACCCAAACTGTTCTATGACTCCATGGTTCTGTGAAAGTTGTGGTGACCAAGAGCTCCCTCTTGTGTGTTACAGGAAGAGCAGAAGGTCCATGCCTTCATAGGTCTTGTCTTGGGCAGACCCTCTGAGTTAAAAAAAAAAAAAGGAAAAAGAAAAAACCCAAACAAACAAACAAGTTAACAAGTAAACAAAAACCTTGACATTTTGAAACAAATTCTTATCTGTCTGACCCTCTTACTCACAAATATATTTTAAAAAGACATTGAAAATCAAAGGACTGTGTTTTCATGAACAGAGATTCACAAATCCTTCTCGTCAATAAAACTTAGAACTGACTCTGAAAGTGCATGTGGAGTATTTCAGATGGTAGCTAGGGTCATAACTTTCCCAATAATCTCCCTTCTCCTGATTCCATGATGGCCAGCTCCCTGCACTGCAGCAGCTCTCAGCCCGTTTCCCTGTGAAGCTGTACATGCGGAAGTACAATTAATACTTAATTTTGGGTGCACCTAAATTTGATTTTCATCTAGAACTTTAACTTGAATGTGTTATTTTCTTGCTGTGTACTGTTTGGACGTGTTTTGGCTTTTATGTAATCAATTAATAGGAGCACAGACAGTAGCACACTGACTTTTTAGACTCAAACCAGCTTGTTTCTTGTTCACTGCAGTTTTGAAAACAGGAGAGCAGAGGTTAGAAAATGCACTGAACCTTGAAAAAAAGGATAAATTCAAGCAGTTTTCAGGTCTGGTGATTTTTTTCCTCCACAGCATGACTCTGCACAAATCACACTGAAACTGTGTGATGAAACTGTATTAGTACACTTGACTGCCCTTCAAGTGTTTTTTGCAGGTGCCAAAATTGCTCAAGGCTGCTTCTGAAAGTATGAAGGAAAGTGAAAAAAAGATTAATTTGTGTTATATCCTGACTGGCTTATTTTAGTAATTTTAACCTATCCAAAACTGAGCACTGTACTGGCAAGTAAAGAAGAATTAATATCTTGATACTGTGATAGATCCAGGTTTATTATTTATATAAAATCTGTCATAACAAGCCCAAAGTAAAGATGTTTAAAACTGAGATATTTAAAATATGGTGAAGCTATACCATGCAAGGTAATTTGAGTAGCAAGATAAAGCCTGCTGTGGAATGAACTCTAAGTGAGAATATAATTAAAATAGTAAAGTGTATTTTTTAACTACTGCCCACAACTAGATTTATGGAAATATATGATGACCACACTGACTAACAAATTTTATGAAAACACCTTTCAAAATCTCTAGTAGGGAGGACTGCGTATTAAAGGACTGTAAAGGTGAAGAACAGCTTTTTCTGTTTTACTACTCAAGTAACAGGGAATGCTATTTGAGTCATAAGATATCATTTTGTCTGCTTGAAATTGCATCCATATCTACAACCTCTAATATGGGCAAAAGGTCTCTAACTACCTCAGGAGAAAAGATCTGAAACTTGACTGAGCTACTAAGCAGAGAAGAAGAAACACAGACACCTGAATTCCTTCTACTTTGGAAGTTTCTTCAGTCTTTCTGGAGTTGCTTCCACCTGTTTCTGAAAAAAATGAAACAATAAAATGAATGCTTGTTTTTCTTCTAGTCTTTGATCGAGAACTATGTTCTAACTTTACACTTAAGGTAAAAAAGATCATTAATAAAATTATGTATCTATGCATGCAAGTTTTGGGAAAGCTGGAATACAGAATTCTACTTGCAAATATTCTGCCATAATAGAGAAAAAAATCATAAAGATTTTTCTCAGGCAAGAACTATGCTGAGAGCATCGGCAACAGAGTGTCACCCTAGTTAAACAGATTGTCCAGTCGGAAAGAAAAACTCTTCATATGACTCCCTCTAAAATATATTTATTGAACTTATTTTGGGTTTAATATTAAAATATTATTTGTGCAGTAAGATAATAAAGAAAATGTGACTTTTTTTATTTCACAACTGGAATGGTTATATATGGAGACAGAACAATGAAAACTGGGAAGAATCTGGCAACAGCAACAGCAGAACCAGCAACCTAATCCTTTTTTTTTTTTTTAATTCCTTGTAAGGATTAGAAATTATTAATTGGCTAACTCAGTGAAAACTGTAATGAAATCCACAAGCACAAAGGCATATGTGATGTTCTTCTAAAAGAGGAAAAGCTCAGATCTTTAGTGTTTCAAACTAATATAAAGCTCCATGTACTGTTTAGGGAATTGGGTATTGCTGTGACTAGGGTGTACAAGAAATACACAAATCAAGCCAGTTTCAAGCTGCAAAAAACGTACTGAAGTTCATAAGCAGCTCGGGTTGCTAATAGCTAGTTTTCAATTACTATCATGGTCACTACATACAGAAAACCATTAGTCCTTAAAAAAATCTATCCCAGATGATCTGCAAATACACAATGCAGTGGAGTTGATGCCATGCAGTGAGTGCCAACAGTTTCATCCTTGGTGGTCCTTGGTCACCAGGATCAGGATAACCAGGCTTGAGAGCTTCTTGCAGGCAGTTGCCTTCTTCACTCAGTGTATGTTTTATTCTCTCTGACTCCAGCCCAAAAGAAAAGGAAGTGATCTCATTTGTTCTTGCTGACTTATTTTGGGAGTTGGGATGTCTGGGTTTTTGCTTATTTTGCAGATGTCACCAGACACCTTTCTTGCCTGCTCTGCATCTTTCCCCTTCTGTTTTGTTGTTTGGTGACAGGTTTCCAATTGTAATTTCTTAGGCAAGCTTCATTTTGCCCATTTAGTGAGGCTTTAAGAAAATAGCTGGAAAGAATGAACTAGGAAACTGTAGGCTGTACAGGATCGCTTCAGTTGCTGTCAAAAATCACAGAGTAAATCTTCCTGAAATGTATTTCTTGCCACATGAAGGAGAAGGTGATTAGGTGACACAGGTCCTATGAACCTGTAGTCACTGATTTAAGTAAAATGGCTGGAACTGCATCATATGGCCCAGATATAACCTGCTTTTGAGCTGTTTCAGCTATCAGCCAACACTTATATGCAATCTAAAATAAAACAGTGTGTTTAAATGAAAGCAGCAAATATCTGAGGATTAACTCCAGATGGATAATCTCTGCTTCAGAGGTGGGGTGGGTACTTGGTAAAGCATCTGCCATCTCGCTTCAATCCACACCTGCAAATCTATCAGAGTCCTCAACATATGAATTGTGGGTACCTATGTCCTGTGAAATCCACAGTCCTCAAACTGATGCCCATGTTTCTTACGCAGTGCTGAGGGTGAAAATCACAGGTTTAACAAGCTAACACAGGACTCCAATCTTCAAGGTTAGAAGATTATGAAGTAGCATACCAGTGTGGTGTCTCTTCTGGTACATCATGAAGCTTCAGCCCCTTTTCCAGGGGAGCAAAATGGGACACCAGATCTACCCCATTACAAGCTCATGCTTCTGCCTGGGAGATTGGACCCAAATTTTCTTTTTTCCTACTTCACCTCATTTGCCACAGAACTTAATATTAATGTAATATGGACGGGGGTTATTTTTGATTTCTTCTTTTCAATCTGTAAATTGGGAAAGGCTGAGAAAGCTCGGGCTGTTCAGTCTGGAGAAGGGAAGGTTACATGGAGACCTTCCAGCATCTGAAGGGGGCTTACAGGGAAGCTGGAAAGGGACTACGAATCTGGAACTGTAGTGACAGGACAAGTTATAAAGGGTACAAATTGAAAGAAGGGAAATTTAGGTTAGATATTAGGAAGAAATTTTTTACTGTGAGATGGTAAGACACTGGAACAGGTTGCCCAGGAGGTTGTGGATACCCCATCCCTGGCAGTGTTAAAGGTCAGGTTGGATAAGGCCTTGAGCAACCTGGTCTAGCGGGAGGTGTCTGTGCCCATGGCAGGGGGCGTTGGGACTAGATGATCTTTGAGATTCATTCCAACGCCTTAACATTCTATGTTAATTATTCTATGATTCTATTTACTGGAGTAGAACTTGAAACCCGATACTGCTGAAGAAAGCGTGTGTGCTTTGAGGGGTGCTTTATCTCTCTGGAGCACTGAAGGTTTCAGGATCTGCGAAGCGGAA
>VZRE01002278.1:15533-25743 GCA_013396775.1 Cephalopterus ornatus
TCCCCCCCGCGCCCCCCTCGCCTCCCCGCGCCCCCCTCGCCTCTCCGCGCCCCCCTCGCCTCTCCGCGCCCCCCTCGCCTCCTCCTTCGCCTGGCTATGCCGCCGCGGGGCTCCCGGGGGCCGCTGCCGCCCTTGCTGCTGGTGGCGGCGCTGGCGGCCTGCGCGGCGCGGGCCTCCGAGATCACCTTCGAGCTGCCCGACAACGCCAAGCAGTGCTTCTACGAGGAGATTGCCCAGGGCACCAAGTGCACCCTCGAGTTCCAGGTACCCGGTCGGGAGGCGCCGCCCCGGGCGCGGGCGCCGCACTGGCCCCGCTGGGCGCGGCCCCGAGCCCAGGCCGCTGCCGGGACCTGCCGCTCGGCTCCGGCATTTGGATCCAGTGAGGAGTTTCCTGCTCAGTGAAGCGGGGAGGTTTCACTGTAGTGCAAGGCTGAGTGGAACACGCAGAGCTGGCTCTGAAAACTGGCGATATCTGTGCCCTCGTCGCTGCCGTGTCGTGTCCCGCCCCAACAGCGCGGAGAATACTTAAATCACACCTGAGCCACAGGGCGCCGCGAAAGTAATTCCCTTGTGGTTTGCGAAGCACCGACGGGATCAGCACACTACATCTTAAGAGCTGATGCCTCGTATTTCAGAGCGCAGTTCAGATTGGGGTTACGTAGTAGACGTAGTAAAAGAGCGATGGGACAAGGATGTGGTACAGCATCATTGTTTTGGTGCCTGTGAGTTTATCTGTGGGGTTGGAGCCTTTCAGGCTGGCACTTCGGCCAGTGAAGTCATCAACAGTAAAGCAGCAGCATGAGAGAAAAATCGTCTTTGATGACAGAAATGACAGTTACCTTTGAGGGGGTTTGAAAAGGCTGTGTGATTTTATAGGCTGACTGTTCTCGTTGAAGTTCTGCGGGTTTTTTTCTATCTCAGCTGCTGCCATATATTGGTCCTTGTTACTCTGTCTTACGTATTCTAGCTCCTACATATCTTTTTCTCTGCCCAAATGCTTCTTGTTCTTGCCTGTTTCTTCTGTGAAGTCTTTTACGTGCAGTACTTTCCCTGCAGTTTTGAATTGGGTATCACTGTGCAGATCAGCCTGCTGTTGTCACTTTTTTTTGTGACCAGAACAGGAGTAGCATTGCTAAAAGAAAAGTCTGGATTTGACCAGCCACTGGTAGACTAAAGTGCTGCACAAATGTCCTTTGGCAGTGTGTCTTAAGGGCTGACAGGAGGCACAAGCAAGCTCTGTGGGAAGGAATCCTGGGGGAACTTCAAAGCTCTGGCTAATCTTTACCTCTACACCTCTGTGTAAACTGACACTTTCAGGGTGATCCAGCTGAATGCAAGTGACTTCCATGTGATTGGTAAAAAGCCCTGGTCAGGTTGGAGATCGTATTTCTGAAGTGAAGAGCTATGTTATTGCTTGCCAAATGGATACTTCTAAAACTTCGTCTTTGTGGAGGAGCTCCTGCTCCAGTTTGTTTTTTCAATTGTATCATTAAGGTCATTGTTTTAATTACTTGGTAGCTCAGTAAACTGATGAGAGTTTAAACAGTGCTTAGTGCAGTGGAGTGAAGTGCATATACACAGATACTAAAATATTTCAATGATTTCTGCACACGTAAAATGAATATGCCTTTACATACAAGACTCTTCCTCTTTCAGTACGCTTTATCTTAAAGATAAAAATTTTGCGATATGGATAAAGTGTAAAACTGCTACTGTAAGAGTCCTCAGAACACCGAGTTGTGAATACCTAAACTCCCAGTTAGTCTTTCTGTAGAATCCAGGTAGCAATACTCTGTACACCAACAATAATCAAAGCCTCAAAGAAACCCTTGGGACAGTGAAGTTTTGAGTCACTTGGAGGTATTATCTGGGTCTCCTGGTTTTTGGAAGCACTGCTGTGTCTAACTGTGCAGAAAGGAGGCAGCAAGACCCCCAGAACATTTCTCTGTTGAGGAGCAGACAGGAAGATTGGACAGATTAAAATTCTTGTTCTACTGTTTGAATGCCATTCCTGCAGCCTAAGGCAGCTGATACAGTTTGGCAGATACTCTTCTGGCCACACAGAAAGGAAATGTCTTACTGCATGTTAGCAATCTCAGCCAGATGAACTGACTCTATGGAGGACTTGTTTGTACAGCAAGTGGTTGACTTGTTACAGTAATGTCTTTGCTGTCCCATTGAGCTTCCTCTACTGTAGCCTTTGCTGTTGTTGGGTTATATATAACAAAGTAATTAAATTGCTCTCTGAACGGTTTGAAAATACAGTTGTCATTACATATGCTGAACCTAAAGCATTTCTAATTATTTTCTGTGTGTCTTCCATAGGAAAATAATTTTGCAGACTTGCTTTAAAAGTTTTTTGGAATAATGTGTTACATTTTAAAGCACTTGTCAAAGCAAAAAGCTTTGCAGTGCCACCTGACAGACGATACTTCTTAGAAGAAATGCATAGATATCCATTTTGCTAACAATACCATTTCTTGGTATTTGTTCTCAGGTGATCACTGGAGGTCATTACGATGTTGACTGTCGGCTGGAAGATCCTCATGGCGTTGTATTGTACAAGGAGATGAAGAAACAATATGATAGCTTCACATTTACTGCATCCAGAAACGGAACATACAAATTCTGCTTCAGCAATGAGTTCTCTACTTTCACACACAAAACTGTGTACTTTGATTTCCAGGTTGGAGAAGATCCACCGCTGTTTCCTAGTGAGAACAGAGTAACCGCACTTACCCAGGTAAAATGCTGTTGTGTTTGACAGAAGTTTTTAGGTGGAGACAGTTTTTTTTCCAAGTTCAACTGCATTAGATACCTACATCACTTTTGAAAATAAATGGATTGGAGCTCTTAAATTATTCCAAATTACTACAAATAAGCTTTCTTTGTAAAGATAAGATTTATAGAACACAGGACAGAGCTGAGAAGGGATCGCTAAGTGCATAAGAGGAAGTTAGGACAGTAACATGAACTTAAAGCCACTATTGTTTGGGGTTTCGGGGTTTTTTTGGTGTTGTTTTGTTTGGTTGGTTGGGGTTTTTCTAAGGGAACTTCCTTTTAATGCCCCAGTTTTGTGCCTCTTGAAATGTGGATTTCGCAAACCAGATATTGCTGGAATAGTGTTTCCAAAATTTCCAGGCTTCAGAGAAACTTTGGGAATTGTTTCTGTATTTAAAATAGTAAGAGTTTTTTGGGGAGGAGTACCCATATAACTATCCTTTTTAAAACGGAGAAGAAAATTCCAGCAAAATAAACAAATTACTAAAGTCATCTGTATTTAGCTGGCTTCTATATATATGACCTTTATAAGACTACAGAATGTCAGAGCATCATTGTTACTATATTCTCAGAATCTGACAGTTTTGTTCCACCTCTACACAATTTAAATATATCAAAACTTCTTTTGGAACACTTAATGAATTCCTACACATGTCCTGACATTATAACCATCACCAAACTTCGCTTTAAGCAGCAATGAAAGAATGCTGGATGTGCTCACTGTTGTGCTCGTCTAAACTCAACAGTATAAATACCACTTCCCAAATGCCAATCTCATTTGAATTCACATCATACATTTCTTCAGTAACTGAGGTTTGTAATGAATAGATGACTTCCTGTGAATTCAGTTACAGCTCTTGCCTCTTCCTTGTCACTTTTCTGCATGGCTTTAGTCTGTGTTCTGATTCTTGGTACTGGATCTCTCCATCTCTTTTCCTTCTTTGGTGAGAAGGTTCTTTTTGCAGTTCTTGTCAGGCTTGTAGCGTGATCAAATTTGAGCAGCCTTTGATGAGGACAGTTGAAGGTAAATCCCTAAAACCAGAGTGCCTTTGTGTTTAAATCCCTTATGCAGATTAGCGGATATATACAATATATCGGTGAGACCAATGACAAAAATTAGTTTAGAAAAACTGTTCCTGAATTTTGTTGAGAAGAGTATCTTAAACTTGTTCAGACATGTGTCTTGAAAGTCATCAGCTTGAAAATATGGTTAGACACAGATATAAGTGACTGAGAGTTGTTCTTTGAGGGTGTTAAATGTTTGCTTTTATAACAATTTATGCTGTTTGATTTTTCAGAAATACTTATTTTTAACCATAAAACAGAAACCTAAATTGTTACTAGAAATAAAGTATTTTGAGGATCTATTGATTAATCTCTTGAGGAGTACTTTTACTTACAGAAGATAAACTGAAAATGGAAAAGGTTTATATAAAAATTATCTAGGACTTGGAAAACTGGTAGTACTTTTTTTATGAGAAATTACAGTGGAATTGGGCAAGTTGGTAAGTATTTTTATGTGAGTATGTTATGGAGCATTTAGGAGCACTGAAAGGTCACAATTGTGCCTCGCTAACCACTTTTTGTATACATGAGTAAGAGAATGGTCTCTTGACAACAGAACAGACATTGTACAACTTGAGTAAGAATTAAGCAATGAAGAATGTCGCACTTGTGAAACAGAAGCATTTAATATTTACTGTGTGCATCTTAATGTTATAAGCAACTACTTCTTTTCCTGTGGGATTAATAGCTGGGGGATCACTGACATTTCAGAAATGTTTCTGATGTTCATTTTGAACCTAAACACATATGAATTTAAAATTTGTTTAACTATTCTCAGAGCCTGTTGCTTTTTATTAGATCTGCAATTTTGTCTGCTTCTGTACTTATTGTCACATTGTCGTGTGGAAAGTATGATCAATATAAGTTAAATTTTACTGTATTTGCACTATTCAGTCTGACAATGGACTGAGTTAGTCTTTAGCTTGCAAAGTTACGTGACTCCTAATTTTAAGTATCAAAGCACGACACCATTGGCAGGGTTCTTAATTCCATGGTGTGTATTTGTTTCTCTAGATGGAATCTGCATGTGTTTCAATTCATGAAGCTTTGAAGTCTGTCATCGACTATCAGACTCATTTCCGCCTGAGGGAAGCGCAGGGCCGAAGCAGAGCAGAGGATTTGAACACGAGAGTGGCGTACTGGTCAATAGGGGAAGCAATCATTCTTCTTGTTGTTAGTATTGGGCAGGTATTTCTCCTTAAAAGCTTCTTCTCGGATAAAAGAACCACAACAACCCGTGTTGGATCATAACCAGTAGTGGTTCATCTTGTGTTACTCATCTCTAAAGATTAATGGTTCTCCAATTAATTGTAGGTGCAAAGGATCTGAATATATGCAACATTCAAATGTGTATACCCCTCATCTCTTAAAAATCACAAACAGACCCAAAAAGTTATGAAAGGGGCACATGATTTGAAATATTTTTAAAGATACTTTGGCTCTTCAGTGTTTTTCGATTCCTATACTAAAATATCTGGCAGTGTTCAGCTTCTCTTTATTTCTACTGATATTAATCCAGACCAAGTTTTATTTTTACCAGTAAGATTAACCATCTGCAGTATAACATTTATAAGTAACCCAACAGTCTAATATCTGAGAGATGATACATGTGAACATTCTATTTGATTTTAATTTAAAGGCTGAATGTCTTGGATTTTAAAAAAGAAAATATGATGAACTGTAGTGCACTGTTTTGATTTGCTATTAAAAAAATAATGCAATGGTACCCCCTTGCTTATTTGTAAAATTGTCGAATGATTGGCACTACATTGTGATGCAAATTCTTTATCAGCCTGTCAAGTCTTCATCTTCAGAATTTGCTCAGTTTTATACTTGATTATGATTGCTTAAACATACATTCTTCTGTAATAAAATAAAGGCATTTTCTCTTTTACAATATTTTACTGATGAAATTTTAAGCTGAGACTACTCAGGAAATCCACTTCTGTGTACAAAAAAAATCCAGATTTCCAAGTTTATTTAAACAACATGCAATAGAATAGGGAGTCTTGTAACTTTGTCACTGAAACTGTACAAGTTCTGTACTCATATATACTACTGCTGCTTTTCAGATTAAAGACCAGAAGTAGTTTGGTTTGTTAAGCAGCACAGCATGAGCACTGGACAAGGCTGTATTCTGTTAGGCACATAAAAAGCTTTTTGCTAAATTGTTTTCCTGTTTAGAGGGCAGTTTGATATTGATTCTGCATAGCACAAGTGCTATAAATTTTCCTCTGTGTGGTGCACTGAGACATGGTGGTCTCATGCGCCTACTGGCCACTCTGTTTTGCTAATGATCTGGAAATGTTCTAAATGTTCAGATTATTTTTTTGATAGAGTTAGAGTTACATTGTTTCCACTGCTCATGTCTTCAGTAGCTTAGGTACTGTAAAGTCCTGTTTTCGTCGTGGAAGGTAGTAAATGTATGTTTGTACCCATAGTTTAAATTGAGCTGGTCATGGTAAGGCTAAACTCCTTCAAATGGTTCCGGAAGGAATAAGTAGACCAACCAATTCTTAAATGCACACAAACTAAACTAAAGTGAAAAATCTGTTATGAATTACTAGCTAAATCAAAAGATGCTTCTTGAACAAGCTCTTGGCAAGCAGAGGAAGATGCTAAACCCTTATTAGTTGCCTGTATTATTCTGGTGGAAATTTGAAATTACATGTTCAGGTGACACTTGAACAGTCTGAAAAAATGATCTAAGGTGACTTGATTTTAAAATCTTGTCATGGCTGAAGAAAATAAAAGTGGCCCTTCTCTGTTATGAACTGAATGACTGCTTTTTTAGAAACTGAAGGAAAACCTCAAACAGCTCAAGAGGTAATTCAAAAGTTTAATGTATGTAAAATTCAGGGTTACATGTAAAGTTTTGCTCTCCTGTACTGAATTTTAAATACTGCAGTCCCATTTTGGGATTCAGGTTTCCCAGAAATAGACTCACTAACACGAGAAAACAAGAGTCTGCTCTTGTCTTGTGATACAAGTCTGTGCCTGCACACAACATTCTTGATTGTACCTATATGCTTTATTCTTGTGTTTCAGCAGCTTCTTGTGTTTCAGTACTTCTTGTTCTGCATTGCACACAATAATGAAGCAAGTGGTACACTCTGGGTGCAAGTGTCAAATGAAAACATAATTTAGTTTTGATGGTGTTCACTATTATCTTCTGGAGTTTGAATATTACTTATGTAGCTTTAACCACAACAAAAGCATTTGTATTAAAGCTTGAAATGTGTTGGGTTTTTCTTTTCCACTGAGTTGTCTGTGTGCTGGCAAAATTGGTAAACAGTGGTATAGGACTGAGGATGGTCAGCCATCACATACATGTCTTTGTATTCTTTCACAATGTTTGAATGTGTGAAGTGGGACTGTTCAGCTCAATATATCTCCCACTGCAGAGGTTTCGTGGACTTGACTTTTACATTGAAGTTAGGTGTCCAAACCAATGCTCTGGTATCCTGCTGCATGATATGCAGCAATAGCTTAAAAATGCCTTTATTTTTGTGTTGTTAAAAACATGGCACAAATACACGTTTAAACATGGCTGTATATAGTTTTTAAAATAACTGACTGAATAGGATATAATAAAACACACATGCTAACACGCAGTGGGTGAGGAAGTGCATTGTGACTTTAGGTTAAAGCTGCACCTTTTTAATATATGAACATTTTTGCTAGTGGTGTGATACTTAAGTAAACACCCTGCGTTAAAGGGGATATAACTGTGTTTTTAATTGCTAAAGGCTCTGGGTTTTTGCTATGCGTTGGATGTTTTCTGTTTACAAGACTTCTTTTCATGTCCTGAAATGTCAATTCTTTAGTTTGGGGGTGGGGAAAAAAGGTTTAGTTTGAGTAAGACAAAAAGCAGACCCTGTGAATATTGTATGGGGAAATAAAAATTAATATATGAATGTGGTCTGATTGTTTTGTTTGCATATGGGATTGGGCAACGTTATTCGTCAAAAAAGCTTTGAATCATGATTTGAGTAGTCAACTTGTATTTTAACCTATTACAGTTAATCTACCGCCTGACACTCAATCATCACTTCTGTTGCTGAACATCACAAAGTGTACAGGTTTGCTGTTGTTCATAATCAGCTGTGCTTAGCAAGGTAGTGTGGTTCCTGGCTCTTTGCTGACCACATTAGTAATGCAGGCAGCAATATTCATAAATATGTTCCTGTTGGAGTAGAATTCACAGTATTTGCCTACAGATGCCAGGAATTATTTGGGACCTGCTGCATCTTTTCACACTTCTGTGGATACAAAGTTACGGGGTGAGCTAGAAAAGTGCATGCAATTAGTGTTGCCCAGTGATAAATTTCAAATATTTAGTAACTAAATGTGTGGAGGTACTTTATACTGTGTTGCTTAGTCAAGTTTTAAAAAACATACATGGTAGGCATCATTGCTTTGTGTGGGCATCTTCCAAAATTACTCTTTTCTTGCTGTTTATATTTCTCCTATGTCAGTTGCTGTACAACCAAAATTTTCAAGACTCTATACAGTACTTGGATTAAAAAAAGCTTTTGTCCAGAAATATGGATAAGTTCTCTTTCAGTGATGTGTTACTGTTATGGTCAGGTAGTTGTCTGGGGCTTTTTTTGGATGCACAGCACACAGGATCTAAAAGTAGCTTAAGATAAGTTGTAGTCTGAAGTGCTTTTCCTACTGAAAACTAATAATCCTACAAAAAAGAAAAGTAGACAAAGTGAAAAGATGAGTCAGTGGATCGGCTGACAATATGATGGTGATGAAAGCTTTTATCAAGGAGGAAATAGAAATGGACTCTGGACAGCCGCAAATCTAAACAATTTCCTGGCCCTCCAGGCTGCGCAAGGGCACAAGTGCAGCAGGAACACCACAACCTGGGTTTTAGATGACTTCTGCAACAGCAGCAGATACTGAAAGCGATTTTTAAAGCCTGACCCTGCAGTTCAGCAGGTTGTAACACATTTGTGTGCAGAGAGCTGGCATACTGCACCAGTTTAGTTTAGGAGAGGTTCTGTGCTCCATCTGTGAGTTAAGTTCATGATTGAGGTGAATCCAGTTTCCCAAGTTTTCACAGCTAATACTCTGCATCTCTTAAGGGAAAGCCACCTTACTGCATAATAACAAGAAGTCAGATTTACACTGTCTAATGCTACTCTGGAGTCATTGCTACTTGACTTCAGAGGCTTTGTGTAGATTGACTCTCAAGTGTTATCAAAATGTGTCTCCTAATCCTTACTCTTGGTGCATAAACAATTTGTGTGGTTTTGTGTGTTTTCATTTCTGCCTAACTGGGCTCACCACAGGAATGCTCATACTAAATCCCATAGATCAGTAACGGAAGCATCATCTAATGTCGATTATTTTAAACTAAGTCTTAGCAATCCTCGTTACCTTAATTGAATTATTTCCCTCAGACTCTGAAGTAGGCACTGTACATTTGCAGCTAATGAGTGCTAATCCTGCTTCACAGTGAGACCATGGAGATGTTTTTTGAAGTGATTGAAATCTTCCAACATCATCTGATTTCTTGTTATTAAAAAAAAAAAAAAACAAAACAGATTAAAGTCCTTTTTCTATATAGCTCAGTGGAGGAGCCATTCTCCAGTGGTGAGATGAAACCAAGAGTTTAACGTGGGCCCTAAATGAGATGGATGCAAAGTCTTTCTCTCACATTCCTCTCCTTGATTTCCAGAATCGAGTTCCAGAAAAGCAAGGTTATGCTGTGTGCATACTAAAGGCGCTACTGGTTTTGACTGAGTAAGTGTTGTGAGACGAGGGGAAGTGGCGACTGATCTCAGATTAGGAAACACTCTGGTTACCTGACAGTAGCAGTGCTCAAAAAGTTCATTATTTGTATTAAAAAGTCCACGCTACACATCACAGGGCAAGATCTTATGTAACCTTAAAGCGGTTTTACTTTGCAACACTTCTAAGCAGATGGATTTGGCTCGTACCTTCTCTCCCACTTGCTTAGAAGAACCAGGACACGTGCAAGTGGCCTGGGCAGCATCACTCATATGCAACACTTGATTTTAGTGTTGCAAGTGGACTGCCTTGTGTCCATGTTTTACGTTTCTTATTGCTACAGGCTGTTTTGCAGGTGAGCTAACGGGAAAGGAAGCGACGCGGAGCACGCTGCAGCTCCGCCGGGCGGAGCGGGGCGCGGAGCGATCGCTCTGCCATCCACTCGCCGGGCTGCCGAGCTGGCGCTGGCGGGTGACCCGTCACGTGTGCGGGCGGCGGCAGCGATTGGTCAGGCCTGGTTTCGAGATGGCGGCGGGCGCCGTGTCCAACCCGTCCCAGCTCCTGCCGCTCGGTACCGGGGGTCCGGCGGCTCCCGCCGGGGCTGGGGGCCCTCCGCGGG
>VZRE01002278.1:35201-55344 GCA_013396775.1 Cephalopterus ornatus
AAAGAAACAGAAATAATTATAATAAAATGCTTGCAGTTCTGTGTGTTTTTCACCAAGTCTATACATCTATAATTAACAAAGCAATAGAGATATATTTATTGAGGGCTACATATTGACCTCTTCCAAACTCTTGCCTTTGTTTAAGGAAATGCATTTTGTTGCATTCTTTCAAAGAACAGTTCCAACAGAATGATGAAGATAACACACCTTAAGAGCATTTTGAGAAAATTCAGTTAATTGTTAACTGAAATCTGTTGCAGTGAAGAAACCACTTCGGTCATCTTGGGATTATAGTCAGACATGGGTTTTTTTCCTTAGTATTAATAATTTTTTAGGCACAACAACACAGTGAAAGTATCTCTGCTTTTGATGGCACTGCAAAAGAGCCAGTCACTTTCACAAACAAAAACTTCTGGATCCTTAACCTTGTCAACAGTTAAAAAGCAGGCAACAGCACTCTGACATCATGTGCACAACTGTTGGCTGTATTTATTATCCTCTGTTCTCTAGTGGTCTCAGGATGAATCTGAAAAATCATATCTGAATGTCAAACCCAGCTAGGGTCAGGGCTTGATATCAGGTTGGGTTTTTAAAGCCTATGGATTTCTATAGGTATTTGTGTATTTTTTTAGAACATTAACTTCAGAAGGTGCAAGTTTGAAATGATTACCCAAGCATGCAATAACCAGCACTTTCTCCCTTCCAAATAAACAACTTACAGAGAATCAACTTTTATACAAGAAACAGCATCTTCTAGTAAGCAGGGTACTCAACATGTTTCTGTCTTGCTACAATGTATTACAGCTTGCTCTGGGCTGTTCTTGTCAGGTCCAGTATAAACGTCACCCTTTTACAGTTCTTTTTCTCCTTGAAACCATCACAGTTCCTAACAGAAGGCCAAGAAACTTCCTGGCAGTATTTTATTCACTAGATGACTATGCCATTTCCACATATTTGAAGTAGACAACAGGCTACTACTTCCTCCAAAAATTCACTTCCCAGCAGTGTAGCCATAACAGAATGAAGATACATCAGCAGTGCTAAAATGAGAGCTGGTTAGTTTGAAGACAGCTCTGTTTACCCTTTAATTTACCGTTTTCAGCGTGCTCTGGCTCTGGTTGCTTACTACTACTGAAGCTGACACTGACACGGAAAGCTATTGGACAACTATTTCCCTCAGACTGGAGATCTTTCAGCCCTCCTGCAACACTATGTGCCTTTACTGCGCCATGCATTTCACTTCTGATGCTTTGTATCTCTTCTTGATTTGGTGGAAGACTGCCAGAGACGGTGACACTGGACTGGCTACTGGACTCCACTACAGTTACAGACAAAGGTAACTCGAGAGTTGCAGGAGTATTCAGCACTGAATACTCCTCCTCCTTCTCTGTGTCAGTTTTATCCTAGGTGAAAGAACAGATTAAGAACTCTTCTCATTTGAGCAATTGTAAAATTGTAATCTTACAATTAATCACCTCTTACAGTTATTGTAAACATCCAATCTGCAGAGGAAAAGTCTCCTCTTTGATTCAAAGATTACAAGTACCTTCCTACAGTCCATGCCGAGACCTTTCTACTGAAAACAGGGACTTTTTCAACACTGAAACAAACTGGAAAACAAAACCAGCCAACCAAGTGCTGTAGGAGCAGTGGCAGCGCAGGATGCCAGGCTCAGTGGCCGTTGGGCAGTTGGGCAGCTCTGGGCCGTTGGGCAGTTTTGGGCTGTTGGGCAGTTGGGCAGTGTCCTGGCACATGGGTTCCAGAGGTTCCATGATGATGCAGGGGGAATGGGCAAGAGAGTGGGGCAGGAGGCATGCTGACACCTGTGGCAGAAGGAAAAGCTTCCTTGCAGCCCACTGCCCAAGGAACCTAACCTAGGCCTAAGTATCAGTTTTAAAAGAATGAATTTGGAAATAAATGCTCAGAAATAAAATGCTAGGGACACACATATGGACTAGTCATAGGTTTGCTCTCCAGAATCATCAGAAGGAACTCTCAAATTTCACACACACCCCCCCACTCCAGAGTTGGCTTCCAGCATTGATGATAAAATGGACCCTTCTCACCTGTTTTCTATAAAGTCATACCTAAATTTCATTAAAAAACAAAACCAAACCAAACAAACAAACCCAAAAACCACTGAACAAAACCCAAAACAAAACACATAACACCAAAATAAACAAACAAAAACCCCAAACCAAAACAAAAAAAAAACACCAGGAAAGAAAGGAAGAGAAGCTTCCTCTCTCCACTCCAAAGACAAAAAACAAAATCTTGATGAGAAAAGTTTTCGTCTTTGAAAGGTTGGGAATCCGCTTTTCCTGTCAAGTATTCAGAAGACCTCCTGACTGCCAGGGCACTGCTGACTGATATTCAACTTGCCTTCAACCAGGACCCACAGGTCCCTTTCCATGGCACTGCTTTCTAGCCTCTTATTCCCCAGTCTGTACAAATACCCAGGGTTGTCTTGTCCCAGGTGGGCAGAGGTCTCTCCGCAGGGCCTCCTGGCCTTTGAGGGAGTCAACACCTCCTCCCAGTTTTGTATCATCTGCAAACTTGCTTAGCATTCCTTTCAGTCCTGCATCCAAGTTATTTACAAAGATGTTGAAGAGCATGGGGCCGAGGATAGAGCCCTGCAGAACCCCACAGGTGATTAGTCGCCAGATGTCATCCCCTTCACTATTACCATCTGTGATCAACCCGTGAGCCAATTGCTCACCCACCCCATGTGGGTGATGTTTATCACATGTGGATGTGTTTATCCATCTGTGTGCTGGACATTTTGTCCAGAAGGACACTACAAGTGACAGTATCTGAAATCCAAAAGATTACATCTACTGGCTTCCCTTGACAAACGAGGTGGGTTACTTTGTTATAAAAGGAAAACAGATTTCATTTGGGGGAAGTCCAGAAAGACTGGCTACTGCTCTGTCTTCTTCCCCCTGCTCTCAAGGCTCCCATATTTCCTGTATTTCTGGAAACATCTTCACAGTTAAGGCGTCCAAGTCCATCTTAGAATGAGAGCTTCCAGGATTCCTTCAAGTTCAATAAAGAAATAAAGGCTTGATATGTGATATGAGGAGAAGACAAAACCAGGTTGTTCTCATGGATCCTGGCTCCCTGGAATTGTGAGCAGGGTGCCTGTGGCCCTTAATCATTACTCCAGGGAGGGCAGCAACTCCAGCTCCTTCCTGTGGATGTGGGATCAGGCTCTATCACTGGTGCTTTTGAGGAGCACCAGAACACTGGCTTCCAGAAGCATGGAGACTTAGCAAGCAGAGAAGGAACTGGCACTGTGGACAAGTGCCAGTGGGAGTGGACAGGGTTGAACGAAAACACCCCTTTCTGCTTCTCCCTGCAGCAGGAACAAGATGCACAGGGGTGGGAGACTCTCACCCAGGGCTAGCCATTGACCATCCAGGTGTTCCAAATCCTGGCTTTGCACAGGAAAAGGCAGTCAGGAGAGGAGACAATATCCAGCTGCAGGCAGTCCATGCTGACTGGTCCCACCATGCTCCTGCTCACAGGAGACCTTAGCAAGGTGACCAAGGCCACGTGATGCAGATGGCTGAGGGAGAGCAACATGGAAATCAAGCAGCTGAAAACAAGAAACGGTATTTCCCTTTTTAAATTTCTGGCACTGTGCACCTGCAGAGGGGAATATTCCATGGTGACATCACTCAGTGGTGGAGGGTGACCTTCTAAGCAGCAGATTGTGACATCGCTGGGGGACGGATTGTGACATCACATCTCTCTCTGATTATATCTGGGCTCTGGTAGAGTCTGAGCCAATCTAGTTCTAGCCTTGACTCCTGCTGAGTGAGAGTGCAAGGTTTGGAGCATCTAGTCAGATTTCTTCCAGTGCTGGGTGGTGTGTTGGGAGATGCCTTTGGCAGCTCTTTCTGCCCATCACAGAGCCATCAGTAGTGTTTTCCTGGTCCTGCTTGGTTCAGGCAGCCTGGCACCATAGGTAGCAGTGAAGCTGGGCTACCTGCAGTAGCTGTAAAGGAAAAACACCCCCCTAGGGTGGGGCAGGTGATTGGGTTCAGGGAACCAGGAGGGTGTCCTTCTTGAGAGAACTGGGCATTTCTTTTTCCCCTCCCTGGGACAGTCAGGAGACTGCCACACAGTTCTCTCCTGCTCTGTGTGACACCAAGGACAGGGAGCATCTCCTGGCCCTCAGCTCTCTCCAGTGTGCTGCAGAGCACAAAAATAGCCATGGAGAGAGACTGGAGCTGCCCCATCTGCCACGACACTCGGAGGAGCAGGGCTTCTGCTCTGCCCTGTCACCACCAGTTCTGCCTGAGCTGCATCTTGCAGTGGGCACAGAGAAATCCATCATGCCCGCTCTGCAGAACAGCGATAGATGCTGTCAGGTTTTCTGAGCAGGGCAGATGGGACTCTCTTCTATTTGTCATCATGCGTCCTGCAGGGTCACCACAGGCCAGCAGCCAGGCAATACAAGCTTCTGGAGAGTCATCAGAGACTCTCACAGTGGGGAAAAGTGGTCCCCAGTGCCCTATGGCATCCCCTTCATCTTCTCCACAGGGGACACTGTCCCCACTTGAGCAGGGGGCTGCAGGGCCAGAGCCCACAGGTGGCATCCTGCCCAAGGTGTGGGCAGAACTTTTCCAACGACAACAGCATCTCCTGGACCCTGTGCTGCCCTGGCTACGCCAGAGGCTTGAGGAAATTTACTGCAACTGGTGGCTGCCGGTACAGGTTGCTGAGAGCAGAATCCTGTCTGATCTCTGTGTCTATGGTCTGCATGAGGAGACCTTGATCCTGAGGCTGCAGAACCACCTCAGAGGATGCGCAGCAACACTGGTTCGTGACCTGATCAATGTTATTGTGAACCAGTGCAGCGAGGAGGCGAGGAGGCTCCTGCACTCCCACACTGATGGAGAGGAAACAGGTAGGCCTGAAGCCAGTACCGGCTCCAGCAGCTCTAGCTCCAGGTCCAACAGCTCCCATGAGGGGATTTCTGTCAGTGGTGCTGCAGGCTTTAACGTGGAGGGGGAAGCTTGGTATGTCAGAGGCTGCCCTCCATGAGAGTCACAGCTTGCCCCCATCTGTACCTGTCCCTGCAAAGCAGGACCAGCCCTAGGAGGGGCTGGGTCAGGCAGAGGCAGTGGCAGGTCCCTCTTCCCAGGGCTGCAGCCACAGCCCCCCACTCCTGGCCAGGGCAGGGCCATCTTGGCCACAGGGCCCCGGCGTACCCAAAAGAGGAGAGTCTCTGGCCCCCAGGATCCTCAGGATCCTCCCTAGCCCAACAAGGGGCCAAGGCAGGGACCTGCCTGAGCCCTGCAGACCTAAGGGACCCTTGTCATCACTTCAGATGAAGTGATGAAACTGGGGGCCAATGTCCACGCACCTTTGGAAAGCTGCCTCACTCTCCCAGGTCTGGCTTCCAGAAGGTGCCTGGTGAGGTCCCCACTGGGGGAGTGTCCCAGCACCAGGGGTCTGAGTAAATATGTAAATGTCCAAGTCTCTCAGTAACTGGGAGAGCATGATATACTGAAACATCAGCCCCTTTGAAAATTTAGTCCCAGATACAATCTAGCTTGTTAAAAGATGGTTTGGACTAAGAACCAAAAAACTGTATGAAGAAAACAGGGTTTAGATAGAGTTCTCAGTTCTTGCAACTTTAATTATTAATTAGAAATACCACAGACTGTGTGCTTGGACAGAATCCACTTGAAAAAATATATTAATAATATTTTAATATTAAAAATAATAAATATTTTAATTAGTTAAATACATTAACTATTTCTGAAAATAAGCTGTATGTTTTACTATATATAATTTGTGTACATAAATTATATCATTATAAATTTATAATTAGTCATTAAAATATAATTATAAATACTATAAAAATTACTTTAACAAATATTTATTTGATTGTTTAATTAAATATAATTAATTAATCTATTATAATATAATCTTTATATATTTATATATAATAACATATTCCTGTATTAGTAACAAGTGACAGTGTGCCCCATACCCATTCTAATACAGTGGTTGATCATTTTGTTATATTCCACTAATTATCGTGGGCAAGGAGCCCACTGAGGTGGAAGAATGAGCAAGGATGAATAGTTTTCGAATGTTTTTTCCCTCTTCTCGGAGTGTTCATGCACATTTCCTCCCCTGCTTCTCCTCTGTGAACTTTACATCTATGGAAGACTGTTCTTTTATTTTGAAACAGGTGGGAGCTATGTTTCAAAGTGTGACTTTTGATCGTGATCTCTCTGGAGTCAGAACCCCATGTCCCCCAGATGCCTGATCTTAATTTTGAGGAATCCACCTACAGCATGGATCTACCCTGGAGCTGTTGGTCCCGGAAGTATGTAGCACCTTGGATAGGTGTTTCAGAAGTTGAGCGTTCCAGAGTCTCAGTTTAGCCATCTGTCAGCCTCTTATGACCTAAAGTTATCAAAGGGAATTGGCTCTGCTTTCCTGGTTCTTTGTTGCACAATGGAGTTTTGGAAAATCTCTTGAGCTTCAGTTCTTGCTGGAATTTCTTGTCAAGAAAGAATCAAGTTTCTCATGGGCTCACTCAACAAAGATGGAGCCATTACAGACGTTCTCACGAGGAAACCAGCCATGAGAGTACTGCACACGTATGTGGAAAACTCGTTTTCCTAAGTGATTGCTTTCCTTGTCTAATCTTACAGGAAAATTAGCCTGCTGAGAAGCAATTGCTGTTACTGAACTGAAAGCCTGCTAGACAATATTCATTCTGAAATATAGATTTAATAAAGTCATATATGAAACCAAACATGAATATTGTCAATCTTTGTAATACTATTCTACGTATTTTCTATTGATAGGAGAAATTCCCGCGGTCTTTTTTCAGTCAGTTGCAAAGAAAGCAAAGTACAACTGCATGCTTTCAGCTCGTGCAGAGAAACCTGGTGTGATCACTCTGCAGAAGACTGATAGAGACTGTCAGGTTTTCTGAGCGGGGTAAATGGGCCTATGTACAGTTTGCCATCAGCTTCCCCAGAGAGTTGCCAGAGACTAGCAGCCAGGCTGAGAGAGCTCTCTTCTGCCTGGATGAGAACAGTCCCTACCATTATCCTGTGGTGTCCCCTCCATCTGCTCCACAGGGGACAGAGCCCATGGGTGTCCTGCTGCCTGAGGTCTGGGCAGAACTTTTCCAACAAGACAGCATGTCCTGGACCCCGTGCAGCCCTGGCTGTGCCAGAGGCTGGAGGGAATATACTAGGACTGATGGTGGCTGGTAGAGGCCACAGAGAGCAGCATATGGCATGACCTCTGCATCTATGGACATCTTACTCCTGAGGCAGTGATAGCTTTGGCTACAGCCACTATTAAATCTTGGAAAAACTTTATAAAGTAACACTCTTCATCTCCTATTAATATAAAGGCTAGAGTTGACCAATTTTAGGGGATTTACTGAAATTATATGTCAAGTAGATACACTATCCTAGGAGAGTAGAATAAAAAAGACTTGTAAAAAAAACCAAAATCAAACCCTAATACAATAATGCTGAATGAGAATCATATATCTGGCAGAGGTGCAAAATTAGTAGTGGCCCAGGAGTTTAATAGCAGAGGGATTTCTTCTGGTGTTCAGTTTATAAAAGAGCAAATTTTAGAAACCACGTGGCCTTGTAACAAGAGATAAGAAAACCACGTTTTCAGGAAGGATGAAAAATAGTTATTTAAAAAATCTTATTCTTTTAAAATATTTTAAAAAATAAAAGTCAAAGAGGAGCAACTATTTTCATTTGGTAAAGAAAATTCCAGCAGCAGAGTGGATAATAGACAACTTCGTTGTCAAATACTGCAAAAAAAATTTTTTTTGCAAAAAAGTGAAACAGACTTATTTGTCAGCCACTGTTTACTGTAAACTCTGCTGTGCTGATCAAAGGGCTAGAAGTGTGCAATCACTGCACTGGAGGTATATAAGAGACTGGAATTTCACCTGAGATATCGTCCCAATATTTTTGAATCAAGAGTCTTGCAAACTTTGCAGGGTTTCATGTTTCCTTAATTTTCAGTATCAACTTTTTTATTTTCGCTAGCTGATTGGAAAGCAGAGCTGTTTCAAAGCTGAACTCAGTGCATCTCCATAAAGAACACATTGGGTGAAGTCTTTTTAGAGCTTGTGCTGGAAAGTGTACATACTGTATTTTGTGCAGAGAATAAGGACTTCAAAAACAACATGGGGAAAATTCAGGCAATTTGGGATAACTATGCCGTGAGGGGGAGGTCTGACATCATTGAATCACAGGGAACACAGACAAGAAAACTTAGATGATGTTTAGGGCTACCTGTCCTCTTACAGTAATCATGAAATCAGATTGAACAAGCAGGGAGACATCAGTGCTAGTTCTAGGCCAGCTGGTGGTGGTGGTCCTACCCTTGTTACATTTGTTAGCTGCCACCACGGGCTCTCACGGTGCAAGTAATTGTAGGCCACATGCTGCTGGAAGCATTTGGTGGGCTTACTCTTAGTTGTTGCTGCAAAGGACAGTAACCGTGAAGAAGAAAAACCAAGAAAAAATTCTTTCCTCTTTTGTGTAAGGTTTTAAGGATTCTTGTCTTACCTGGCTCCATATGATGGTCACAATTGCAGGGGGAAAAGTTAGGAAGAAAGTAGAAGGAGAGATTGCAGCAGTGTCTGCACTGTGTGGTTCAGATTGTTCCTGTCTAAGGTGTGCTGGGAAGTTTGGTGTGGGGCTGATGGCTAAGCAGTGTGGCGGGACATCGTGGGTGATGCAGTCTTGTCCACTTCCAGGCTGGGACATGGTTTCCAGTCCTGCTGCTGCAGAGAGGCAGCCCTTCCTCCTACCTGCAGTAGTATGTCATCAGCCTGTTCTTGTGGCAGCACTGCTCTGGGGCAGCGCTCTGACCCAACCACTCCTGTGGGAAGACAAGTCACTGACCTCCTGCATCTCCTGCAAGAGCTTGCTGGCTGTCTGGCACCAGCCAGGACTGACCACAGAGGGTATATTCCAGAAAGCTGGCAGTGCAAGAGCCTTTCAGAAGCTGCGGGAGGCCCTGGACCACAGCGCAGATGTCGATATGGGCAGCCAGCCTGCACTGCTGTTGGCTGTCATCCTCAGGGTAAGTGATTCTGATCTGCAGCTGGAAGAGTTCCTGGGTAGGCTGGAATCTTCAAAGACTCACAAGAATACTCTGGCATTGCAGGGCTTCCTCTGAAGCACTCCCTTGAAGCTCCTCATCAGGGGCCTTTGTGAGGACTGGATGGCAGCAATGCAGATGGCCAACAGGGAGGAAAAGATTTGTGACCTACAAGTGTGAGCATGGGCAGCAGCTTGCCTCTTGTGCAGGAACTGGGAGAAGCCTGGGACTTGCCTGAAAGGGGATAGTCTCCTTAAAACACTGTGGTTTGGGGCAGCTTGCTGTTGCAGGGTTGGGGTCAGATTTTGGGGGAATGGACAGGGAGCCTTCCTTTGTGTGGGCTTGTGTGACATCAGGAGGTGAGAGGCAATGACATGCTTCCTTTCTCGAGCACAGGAGCCCTGACTGCTAGCTGAGAGCACCTGGAAACTGCACAACACAGCTGCTGGCTGCCCCTTCCGTCGTGCCAGCTTTGGGGGCCGCTGTGGGCAACATTTACTTGATGAACATTGCCTTGCTGTTCCCTCAGGATGGACAAGAAGTTGCCTGCAGAAAACCTCCTCCTCCTCAAGCAGCCGCTTGCAGTGCTACGACGTATTGGCCAGCATGTGTTCACCAGCAAAATGACCTCCAGCAGCCTGGCTGTCTGCCTGGGGCCAAACTTGCTGAGCTCACCTAAGGAGGACCTGCTCCTGCTCAAGACCATGCTGGTGGTGACTGAGAAGGTAAAGCTGCCTTGAGCAGCCAGGTGCAGCCTCCCCAGCCCATCTGAGTTGGCTGCCCAGAGGGCCTTGGCAGACCCGTCTCTCCAACAAATGCTGGTGGAGTAGCTGTCTGGAAGAGCTGCCCCACAGCCTTCTATGTAGAGGCAAGGCTCAGGAGTCATGCTTGACATGCTTTCAGGCACCTGGGCTGAGACCAAGACTTTGCCATGTGCAGATGTCAGTGCTGGAAATGTTCATGATGGAAAACTTTGATGAGATCTTTGGGGAGGAGGTAGCTGGCCTGGAGTAGTCACCAGCATGCACAGACAGATCCACAGCTATGAGCAAGAAAAAGGTTGTCACAGCCTGGGAGTGGGGTGCAAAAGTGTATTCAGCCACCGTGGTCACGTCTAGGGAAAACAGCCTGTGTTACTTACCAGGCCCCTAAAGGGAGAACAGAAAAACAGGGATGCAGATAACCTTTGCCACCAGCCCAGGGGAGCAGCTGCTCAAACACAGGCCACCATGACTGTCTGTGTTGATGGGCTTGTGGAGGTGGTTGGGGCACACAGGAGTCAACCTGAATTACCTCCATGAAATACAGCTGTCAGGACCCTCAGTGCCAGTGGGCCCAGAAGCTGGTCCTGGAAGTCACTGATCTAGGACATGGAAAGCTTTTAGACACTGTGGCTCTCCTGGAATAGACTGTGCCACACGCATCATCCATTTCTCTTAACAACCTTCTACTAGAAAAGGAGGGTTGAGAGAGAGAAAAACCTCACATAGCACAGGGAAACAGCTGTACGATAAAGTTTTTCTTGTTTAATCTTCCTTTGTGTAATCTTTTTTATTTAAGGGGGTGGGAGGAGGGACATGTTTCCCAAACCATGGGTAGGGGCCATGATGTTCCCTATAAATTCTCATCAGGCTGAACAAAGTCACCAGACCACAGGTCAGGGAACTCTTGTGTAGTCGCCATAACTCTAACAAGCAGCCCACTGTTTTAGACTCCAAACAAGTTGACTAAGACCTCCTTCACTCCTCTCTTCAACCCCTTCTGGATGTGGCACTTGCGGATATGGTTTAGGGGTGATTATAATGGTGCTACATTGACAATTGAGCTAGATGATCTTGACGGTCTCTTCCAACCTTGATGATTCTGTGTGATTATGAGTGATTTATGAGAAAACTACATTTTCCATCCAAAAATAGCACTAGCAAAAAATACTTGATCTGCTCCAGCATGACTCTGAACTTCTCAAGTGGAACATTGCTACTGGAGTTTGAGCTAAGCATGACAGCCTTTGCACTCCAAGATGCTGCTTCTTAGAGGGCTAGCAGGGAGCACAAGGTCAGTTGGCGTCAATGCACAGCTGAGCTTTGGAATGTGTACTCTCTCCCTATTTCCCTGGGGGGATAATGAATCATTCTGAACTGTATGCTTGCTCCCGTTCTGCATCCTGCCTCTGTGGTGTTGGCCAGGTGTGCTCACTTCCCTTCTCTGGAAACACATTCTCGCCATCCAGGACCTGTGGGCTGAGTCACATCTGTAGACGGCTCAGATGTCTCTAGCAGAGTGACCTCAGAGGATCCGAGCAGCCTACCCAATCAGTGAAGCCAGCACAGGGTCAGTGGCCAGGAGGACACAGCACACAGTGACTGCCTTTTTATTGATGGTGTTTGTTGCTTGCTAAAATAGGTTGCAAAGCTACAACTTTTCAAGTTAATCCCATACACTAACACTGCCTGTGTTCAGAGTTACCTGTGCTGTTTATTTTGAAGAAACATCAGAAACAAAAAGATGAAGTGCTAAATGTTAGGACTTTTCGTTCTTCAACTGCCTTTAATCATTTTTTCCTCCTCTCCAAAAGGATCACCCAATATATAAACTGAATGCATCTGAAAACAGTTTCCAAAGTTTTAAAAAATACTGTGTAATATTTTTCCTGTGCTCTGGGTTTTTTCATTTTGGTTGATTGGTTTTGATTTAGGTTTCACTTTGATTTGGTTTTGTTGTTTATTAATTTATTTCAAACCTACTTTTATTGTTCATAGGAACTATCCATCTGGTATTACATACTCTTTCTATACATAATTTGCTCTGTGTTTCTATTTCTTCCTTTTCTCCTTTTATTATCCTCATTTTTACCTTAATGCATAGGTCCTTTCCTTTCCCACTCACCCCCCTTTCTGATTAAACTGAACTCTAATTCCATTAAGGAAACTTTCCTGCCTGACCATTCAGAGGCCATCCTGGCAGTCACACTCCTACCACCAGAGACTTTAACTGCTAGGACCAAAGCCCCTTTGCTGTTAAGCAGAAATTGTAGAGAGACAATCTTCCACTTGTGACTCCTCTACAAGCATCACTGGGTGCTTTTTCAGAATCTCTTCCAGGGTCCTGGCCGCATCCTGCATGAAAAGGCACTGCGATAAAGACTCTTGCAGTGCTGGGGAAAGTCCAGGGACTGGGGACCTCTCCAGGTGATACTGGGGCCTCTGTGGAGGGCAAACTCTGACATGCTGTGTTTGTCTGAGTACTGTAGGGGCAGACATCCTATTGTGATATCACAAGGTGGTGGAGGCTGTTGTCACTGGCAGTGGACTGTAACATCACCAGATTAGATTGTCACCTTACTGTTTAAATTAGTGTGCTGGCAGAGCCTCGCCTGCTCTGGCTTATGCCTGAACTCCTGCTGAACATGTCCATGTGGTGTGGATTGTTGAGCCAGGTTTTTCCCACAGCAGGGTGCTGCCGTTGGCAGCTCTCAGTGCCTATCCTGGAGCCACTGGTAGTGTTTCCACAGCCCTGCCTGTCTCAGACAGCCAGGCGCCTCGAGAAGTGAGCTGTACATGGAAACGCACCCTTGGGGAGGTCGTAGGGCAGGTGCTGAAGCCTTCAGAACTGGAAGAGTATCCTTCTTGAGGGGCCTAGGTGTTTCTTCCTACACTCCCCAGGACAGCTCATGACCGTGGCATCTCCATTTTGCAGTGTGTGACACCTTTTGGTAGTACCAGCACCAGTGATGGGGAGCATCTTCTCCTTCTTATCTCACCCCAAACTTCAGGAAGGCATAGATAAGGCTACAGAAACAGAGTGGAACTGCCCCATCTGCCGTGATACTCGAGATGACCTCGCTTATGTAATGCCCTGTCTCCACCGGTTCTGCCTGGGCTGTATTATGCGTTGGGCAGAGATGCAAATAGTGTGCCCACTCTGCAGAGAACTGATAGAGTCTGTCAGGTTTTCTGTGCAGACAGACAGCTATATAGACTGTGTCTTCACAGCCCCCGAAGATGCCAGCAGCTGGGCAGGAATAACTCTTGGACAGCTGGTTAGAAGCAATCCCTACCACTTTGCAGCGTCCCCTTCACGTTCTCCACAGGGGGTATTACCGGCAGCCGAGCCAGCAGGTGCAGGAACAGAGCCCGTGGGTGGCCTCCTGCCTAGGGTCTGGGCAGAACTTTTCCGAAGAGACGAGCATCTCCTTGATCCTGTGGTGCCCTGGCTGCGCCAGGAGCTGGAGGCAATATACGGGACCAGGTGGTGGATGGCAAGGATTGCAGAGAGCATCATCCTGCATGCCGTGTCCATCTGTGGTCCAGTTGCAAACGTCTTGATCCAGGTGCTGCAGGACTTCCTCGAGGAACATACAGAACCTCTCATCCATGGCACCATCAGCATCATTGTGGACCAGTGCAGTGAGGAGGCTCACAGGCTGCTGCATTCCCCTGCTGTCCCAGAGGAGGACAGCAGCTCTGTGGCCACCGTCAACAGCACTCAGCGCGGTACTCGCGTCCCCCACTCAACCCCTGCCAGAAGCTCCACAAGCTCCAGCACAACGCAAGTTGTCCTCGGCAGCCCCCATCTGTCTGCTCCGCTTCCTGCAGACCATGAAGAACTGGAGGAGGAGGCGGTGGCAGAGGAGGAGGAGCTGGGGGAGGAGGGGACGGCAGAGGAGGAGGAGCTGGGGGAGGAAGATGAGTTGGGAGAGCAGGAGGAGTTGGGGGAGGCGGCGGTGAATCCTGGCAGAGTGGAGGAAAATAGCCCTGTGCCCATCGCCGGCATCCGTCGCAGGGGTATTCCCGCCCTCCACCCAGCCCCTGGCAGCAACCCTGTAGGCTCCAACGTAGAGGACCGACTCAGCACATCGGAAGCTGTGCTCCACAGCCCCCACACGCCTGTTCCTGTCCCTGCAGAGCAGGAGGAGCTGGAACAGGCAGCAGCGGCAGGTCCCTCTGCCCAAGGCGGCAACCACAGCCCCTCCACTCCCAGCCGGGGCCAGGACTCTTTCCGCAGGAGGCCTCGGCGTGCCCTAAGAAGGAGAGCTGCCAGTCTCTCAGATTCTCCTCAGACCTACAAGAGGCCACCCCATCCACAGCACTAGCAGGGCTTCAGCACATCTTCATTCAAGAGAAAGGAAATAAATTGATATTTCAGTATCAAAATCTCTGGATGCTGCTTTCTCTCCCTTCTCTTGCTATCTTTCCCTGACCCTGCACCCCACCACGAGCCAAGCACACCTGGAGCCACAGGATGCTATTGGCAGTGCATCTCCCACAGGAATTCCTGCTGCAGCAGCAACAGTGGAGGAGTTTCTGGAAAAGCCTGTAAGGGGAGGATTGCATTTGCGAAGGAGAACGTGCCAAATCAAGGCTGCTGGTGCCTATGCCGACATGGAATTACTGTGTTGCTCCCTTCATTGCCGTTCTCTGCAGCAAAAGGGACAGGAAGGGCCTAGCAGCTGCCTAGTCAGAAGAGTTTCTGGGAGAACAGTCTGAGGGAAGACTGGTCCTGCTAGCCAGTCATGTGATGTGACTGAAAGAGTAGTCTCCTTTCCAGGGTATAGGGCACTGGGGCTTCAGAGCACAACTCCTCTGCAACCAAACACCACTTTGTAGGGATAACCAGAGCTCTGTGGTTGGTCACAGCACTCTCTCAGAGCAGGTTTGCTCTGACAAAAGAAAATGGTGGGCATAATGCTCCTTGAAGAGCTACAGTCTCATGAAGGGATGTGCTTCATTGAAGACACTCCTCAGTTGAACCCTTGACTGATCCTCAGGAACTGTCCAGTGGCCTTGGTAGACAGGTTATACATTTAGGAAAGAGAGAAACTTTTGAAAGTGAAAAAGCAGGTTTTTTGCAAGGTAAACTACATGAAGAAGACAGCCATGATCAGAAAGGGTAAAGGAATTCTAGCAGAAGCATATGCAACTAAGGGAGTCGTGTAGCATGTCAACTTACTACTGCCTCCAAAAAAACCCAACAGTACCTCTAATCTTTTGTATACACGCAGTGAAGAACTAGAATATGCAGTCTCAGATATTGGAAAGTAGCAGCCCTTCAGAGCAGGCTAGATTTCATAGAAACCACAGGGGGTTAAGTGAAATTCATCTGTCAAAGCAAGAAAAGGAAAATATTCATTTCCACATATCAATGCAAATAGCTTATAAAGAAGCATATATGACTTAGTGAGCCTGACATCAATTGAGTGTGTATGTAAAGAGGTATTTCCAATTCATGATAGGGTGACAGCAATAAGTAGAGTAACTTTTTCACGACAATTAGATTAGGTCATGAAAGAACTACTCCTAAACCCAGCTGTTCTGGCAAGTAGTTCAACCAATGGAGGAGCTTTAGAGCAGGAAAGTTAAATGGAGATAGGTGAGCAATTCCAGAAGGGTGGACTGCAATGCAGGAAAAAGCAGCACCTGTTTGCTGGCTACTTCACAGCTCTGAATATGCACTTTGTTCAGAAGCATTAGTGTGATCCAAAAAGGCATGTTTTCAAAGAGAGTTGGTATCTGTGACATTCAGATTTTCTCCCATACTGCGTTTTCTCCAGCAGCGAAAGCCTCTTCGAGCGAAAACTATTTCTCCATGAATAAATCTTTCACATACAACTTTGTCCCTACAATAGCTATAAGAAGTGTCTTCTGTTTCAGTAATTTGGAAAGCTGTAAACAATCCACCAAGGCCTTCTTGTCATACAGGTGTATAATTCTACCTAAATGCAACACTTTTCTTCATCCAAATAAATGTTGGCCTTCTAATTGCTCAGGGTAAATGAAAGAATACAGAACTGGATTCACTAAATCTTTCAATCAACTCACCAAGTCTGGCTAGGATAAAGTTCCATATCATAAAATGTTTCATGTGTCAGAAATTAGTTTATTTCATATTTGAATGAAACACAGAGTTTTAGATTATTTCTAAAGCAATTTAACCAGAAACAAATGGGCACAGCTGCAAGGGTTTGCATTGTTGACACAATCACAAACCTAAATTTATATGTGGATATTTTGAGACTATAGAAAGAAATAAATGAGCTAGCTTACATATCCCAACAGTTCAAACACATTCAAGCAGACTTTCTTTGAGTTCCCTTTCCCCGCACACTGCTACATTTAGATAAACTTATTGCTATCAAGATTAGAGTAGCACTTTGCCATGAAAAATTAGGTGAAGAATTATCAATGTACCAATGAGAATAAATAAAATGACTGAGAAAGGTGGGTTTACTTCACAAAGGTTTGGAAGTTTTATGGCCAAACATGCTACATTCATTGAGTTTTTCTCCTGTAACCCACATGATTACCAAAACCTAGGAGTATCACTGGTGCACGATGACTGCAAGTCTTAGTTTAGTATGTCCCCCACACTAGAAAGTTCTATGAAAGTCTACTGCCTAACTATTTTTTGTAGAGCCACTAGAAGCAAGCAAGGCATAGCAGCTTAATCAGAGAACAGTACATTTCAACAGATGCATCTCTCTGAATTTCTAGAGATAATTAAAACCATTAGAGTGCCCTGAAGATTCTGTTGGAAATTATTAATAGTGAATAAATGCATATTTCTCTACTATTTGTTACTGGGATAAAGAGCAGGGCTGCATACTGAGTACCAGGAAAAAAAGGGGAAAAAGCCCCAACAAAACACGGGAATAATTACCCTCTAGGTGAGAATTGCTCAGGAATTGAATGACATGGCTGTATGGCTGCATGCAAAGAGTTGTGGCCAACAGCTCTTTTTCCATGTGGAGGCCAGTGATGCAGGGGTTGGTACTTGGGCCAGTACTGTTCGACATCTTTGTTGGTGACATGGACAGTGGGATCGAGGGCACACTCAGCAAGTTCACTGATGACAACAAGCTGGAAATTTTCAAGGTCAGGTTGGATAAGGCATTGAGCAATCTTGTCTACTGGCAGGTATGCCTGCCCATCACAGTGGGGGCTGGGCCTAGGTAGTCTTTAAGGTCCCTTCCAACCCCTTAACATTCTATGACTATATGATTCTAGTACTTAGCCATTTCACAGTTGGAGCTGTCTATTCAGACAGACCCATATCTAAGAACACACAGCAGGCAAAAAACCAAAACCAAAACCCCAAATGTTCTAATGCCAGACTGTTCTCTGCATTTAAATGTATAGAGACTCAATGAACATAATTTATGTAATTTATGTAAGCCACACAACTTTCTTTTTTTAAGATGCGTCTAATACTTTGTTCAAATAAAGTTCTACTTCCTCTTTTTTTTTTTGAGAAAATTGAAAAATACATTTTCTACTATATAGACAAGAAAAAGTAAATTCCCTGACCATTTCAAGACTTTCTAGCAGAAAAAAATATAAAAAGAAGGATTATGCTACCAGAAAAACCTGAAAGCCCCACTGTCTTTCCTGATATCCTCAGTGATGGACATTCATTTCATGTAGAATTATCAAGACTTTACCAGTTTGGTCAAAACAAGTCTTTGTTGTGCCTTTCTCCAGGCTTTGTGACACTGTCAGCAGCACCACAGTCTCACCTTCCTGTATGCAATCCAGTGCTGATTTGGGTCCGGGCAAAGGACCTTTGAGAAGGATATTTGTCAGGTCATGTTTCTCTTCTGTAACAGGAAGAGGTGGCGCTTACCCTTAAAGCATGGGATTCATCACCAGCACAGCTTAATTAAGCTCTGCACTGTTGTCTTTAGATGTTTTCGTTATTCTTCAGAGCAATCAAGAGAGCGTGCCAGCCCAAAATTCTATCTTTTCCATCTTGATGAATGAGTCACACATGTATCCCTTAATGAGTGCCTTCAGCATTATGGTTGTTTATCATACTCTTTTCAATCTGTGAGCTCAATGTCTACTCAGAGGTGTATGTAGCCAACTGAGGAGAGCAATGAGTTGTTCTCTAGGTGTAGAAGAAGCATATGGATTAGATGATGCTGGCTGAAACACAACTTCCAGCATGACAAGGCCATGGCCTCTGCTCACCATGAACACAAGAGGGTGCTCATTACTTTGTAGAAAACTTTGCTTCTGGAAATACCGTGTTCCTGTTTTGTAATGCAAGGTCTAGAGCAAAATCTTCTGTCCTGATGAACTATGAGCTGAGAACTGAAGAAGCATGATGAAGCTAAACATGTTGCACGAAACCTCTGATGGTACTAATCAAATAAGCTTCCTTAACAGTGTTCAAGTTACAGATAGGCATTATGCTTTTACTGTTTGCATCCCTTTACCTTCTTTCTTTACCTTCTTTAAGGAGAGTAGCATTAAAAAATTATGCACTATCGTTGTGCTGTTGTGGCATCACTGTTGCAGGAACCAGACATTTGGAGGAAGTTGCTGCAGATTTCTCCTGGGTGATACTTCTGCAAAGCCATTGCAGCTCAAAAATAATGCTGGGGACCCTCTATGCCCCTAGAACTGTCAATGAGATTTTCTACTCCCTTTTGAACCTGTTCTGTTACCTCATTATGACATTATGCTCAGCCAGGCACAGCTGAGAATCTGCTGCTGAGTTCTTTCCTCCTGTTTTAAAAGTATACCAGGAGCAGGAAACAATGGAGTGTCCCTGGTGTGTCTGTATTTGTTGAGGATGGTTGTGGTTTAACCCAAGCCAGCAACTAAGAACCACCCTTGCTCACTCTCCCCCAGCAGAATGAAGGAGAGAATCGAAAGGGTAAAAGCTTGAAAGCCCGTGGGTTGAGATAAAGACAATTTAACAGGGAAAGCAAAAGCCGTGCACACAAAGCGATACAAGGAATTCATTCACCACTACCCATAGACAGGCGGGGATTCAGCCAATTCCAGGAAAGCAGGGCAACAGTGACTTGGGAAGACAAACGCCATCACTCCAAACTTTCTTCTTCTTCTCCCTACTTTATACACCAAGCATGATGTCATATGGTGTAGAACATACATTTGGTCAGCTGGGGTGAGCTGTCCCATCTATGTCCCTGTAATATGCTCTCTGCGGAAACTGAATATGAAGAAAGTTGTCTGGCAATGGACCAAGCAAATGACTGCAAGACAAACAACCTTTGATGCCTGCAAGAATGCTTTGATTGAACATGCCCAACTGCACACTCCTAAGCAAGGATATCTTTTTGAACCAGAAGTAATAATTCTAGATGATGTATTCTCATGGGATTGTGACAGACAACTGGGCTGAAAAATCAGAAAGAACCTCTAGGATTCTGGTCTAAAGCATTACAAGGCTCTGCTACACATTATACCAGGATGGAAAAACAAATTCTAGCTGTAGTTTGGTCAGAAGGGGCAGAGGGGTGTCACTGTATGTAATAGCAGGGTTAGAATGTATGGAGCCTACAGTTGGCAGTGGCACAGTTGTGAGCCTCTAGGTAAGAATCAAGGGCAAACAAATAATGCAGATGTATTGCAGGATTTTGCTATAGACCTCTCAGCCAAGATGATGATAGCCACGAATTATTCTTTGAGGAACTAAGGGACACTTCCAAGTCAACTGCCCTTGTCCTTATGGGGGACTCCAACTTTCCAGAAATAAATGGGGAGCATCAAACAGCTGGTACAACCGAGGCCAGAAGATTCCTAAAAAACCTGGATGACAACTTTATGTAACAGGCCCTAAGGGATCCAACTCAGAAAGGCGCCCTCCTTGATCTGCTGCTTGTCATCAGAGGGGATCTTGTGAGAGAAGTGGAGACTGGTGGCCGTCTTGGCCACAGCAACCACCAAATGATCGAGTTTAAAATCTCTGTTGACAGGAGGAAAGTGCCAGCAAAACCTCAGCTCTGGACATGAGGAGAGCAGACTTCAGGCTGCTCAGGGAATTAGTAAGGAAGGTCCTCCGAAAAAATGTTTTTGCAGGTGCTGGAGTCCATCAGTACTGATCACTTTTCAAACCACTCCTAAGGGCACAGGAGCAGGCAATTCCCAAATGCTGGAAGTCAAACACGTGAGGCAGGTGAGGCTTAGCTGAACAAGGATCTTCTCTTGGAAATAAGGCATAAAAGGAAGGGTTATGCCCACTGCAAACAAGGTCAAGTGACATGAGAAGAATACAG
>VZRE01002280.1:976-26341 GCA_013396775.1 Cephalopterus ornatus
ATTAACTTGTTAGAGAGTGTCCAGGGGAGGGCAGTGAAGATGGTGAAGGACCTTGAGGGGAAGCCTTATGAGGGGCAGCTGAGGTCACTCGTTTTGTTCAGCCTGGAGAAGGCTGAGGTGAGACCTCATCACAGTGTACAACCTCCTCATGAGGGGAAGGAGGGGCAGGCACGATCTCTTCTCTGTAGCTAAGTGACAGGACCCAAGGAAATGACCTGAAGTTGTGTCAGGGGAGGTTTAGGTTGGATATTAGAAAGAGAGTCTTCATCCAGAAGGTGGTTTGGTGCTGGGACAGGCTCCCCAGGGAAGAGGTCACAGCATTAAGCGTGACAGGGTTCAAGAAGCATTTGGATGATACTCTGAGGCAGTGAGTGTGACTCTTGGGGATGGTCCTGTGCAGGGCTAAGGGTTGGACTTGATGATCCTTGAGGGTCCCTTCCAACTCAGCATATTCTGTGAAGCTTGTTAAAGTAAGAATATTAAGTAGGACCATGGAGGTGGTGTTAAATTCTAAGTATCCAAAGTGAGAACAATCAACATGTAAATTATTGAGCTGTCAAGTTTCAATGAAGCTGAATATTTTTAAGTGATTCACATGCAGATTGTCATAAATGGCACAGACTGTGTATTACCAAATGTCAGGAGCTCAAGATAGGGCTCATTCTTTTCAAAATTAAAGGAACAATAAGAACTAAATTTTGGACCTTATCTGTGCAGAAAGAATGTTAGGCTGATTCTCTTTTTCCTGACATTAGAATAAGTTCTACAGAAAGTATTTTCATGTTTTTCATATATTCAGTTGTTCATGTGTTTCATTAGTCATTAATCTTCATGGATATAGTTCTTAATATTCCTGCAATATATATAAGCATATATTTTTGCAAAGTAAAACTTGAAAGGACTTTGTTGATTCTTCTTTTTGATGTGGAATTAAATAGCTAATTATGCTGAAAAGTTGTTTTCAAGTAGGTAGGTGAAATAGGCCCACTTAATAAAGTTGAATGCAGCTCTTTCCATCTTAGAGCCATTGTGCCAGACTTTCTGCAGAGCAGCTTTTGCATTTAAGGATTTTGTCAATGGGAAGACTGTCTAAAAATAAACAATTTCAGTGAAGTGTCACAAGCATGGAAAATATTTTAATATATGAGAGTTGCTAGTGTTGTGTAGTTATTCAGACTTCTGATAATAATAGATTAGGGATCACTTTATTGCTGTAACTGTATAAAACACTCTTCCGTACCATGTATCATGAAGGGGAGGAGGGGACACAGGAAGAATTCTTAATTTTATTAAACATGAAGGTACTGAAATTATCTGAGGTAATGCTAAACAGAGGTCTGACTCAATCTCTGTGGGTAATGAGTATTTCCCCCTAATGTGCAGTGGAGTTGATCTAGACATACAAAATTATTCCTTAAAACTATCATTCTTGGTTTTTTGCTGGTTTTAGGGATTTTTTGGTTGGGTTTTTTTTTTTAGCTCTCTACCTTGCAGTTCCAAATGTGTGTTGCCATATCCCATTTTCTCTACCAAATGAAAGACTTGGGGTTTATGATTTTTTTTTTTTTAAATCTCTGATACAAAACATTTCTTTTAAACAAAAAAACCCACAGCACTTTTCTTTTTTCTAGTCAAGACTGTGTCCATGTTATGTGTATTTTTGTTATGCTGTGAAACTAACGATGTTTGGGTAGGTTCTTGTGCTTTGCTGTCAGTCTTGCTTTGGGCAAATCACATCTGCTTTGTGTTAGTTTGCCTGTGTAAAACACCACTACTATTTACTTCTTTTGAACTGTTAGTAAGTTTGAGTAAGTTTAAGGTTTTCTTTGAAGCTTCAACTTCTGTCTGGAGTTCTTTACTAAGAAGGTGCCCTTTTCCTACATTGTTATATGCAACCTGCCCTTTAAGAAGGATAGGGGATGTTCCCAAGAGTGCTGCATGTCAAAAGTGCTGCATGGGAAACCTTAATTCAACCTGCAGTTCTCAAAATATGATAGTACAAGAAAAGGTTTTCTGAATACACTGGCCATAGCAAGTAGAAATTTCACCTCAGGGAATTTATTATTCTGAGAACTTGCATGGTGTTAGTATCACAAAGGATACTAGTAATTGCTCACAAAGTAAATGTGTTTTTGGGGACTGTTACAGCCAATGGAACAGAGTACTGGTATGGAATAACAGAAGCGAGGCAAGTTAAATAGGAGCCGATTAGTGTTTTGGGGGGGAAAAGTTATACTGTTCCAAATTGGGATCATTTTCTTTAAAATGACTACTGGGAAATTTATTAAGAAACTGTTCTTACTTTATGTTTGCTGTTTCCTGGGATTCCCACTCGATGTGTGTGCACAAAAGTGTATGCAAAATATGCCTATTCTAAATCTAATATTTAAGTACTCTCTTTGGGGTGATGTAATCCTGTTTTGCTGCAAAATTAACACCCAAAAAATGAAAACACAGTTTTATACCTAGAACAGACCAAATTTGGTTCCTCATTGTGATATTACTCATTATTCCCTTAATCCATGGTTCTCAGATGAATTATGTTTCATTTTAAGAATGGGAACATCGTCTGAAGTAGGGTCTTGGGATGGCTAAGTCTGGGACTTGATTTTGTCTGTATTTTGCCACTGATTTAAAGCCCATGCATGCTGCCTGAAATATGATCAAATTAGTCAGAAGATCTCTGCTCCTAACTCTTTGAAAGCATTTTGTACTTTTGAAATTAGGTGCTTTAAAAAATAGACATTTCTTTCTAGTATTTGCAAGAGAATCGTATTCACAGATTTATATGTGAAACTGTGGAATTTAAAGAAGGCATTCTCAAGGCTAGCTGAGGGGTCTGTGATATTTAAAATAGGGAAGGGTATTTTCCTTTCAGATAAATATGCCACATTAATAGTTTTTGTTGAGTTTGTGTACTGAAAAGCAACTACTTTTTGAGGTGTAATAAATGTTCATTTGTTTACAGCTTTCTTAGCCTCAATTTCTGCACAGCTAAACTTTCAGAGTAAATTAGGTGTATTACTGTAGCTCAAGAAAATCAAGCAGTAAACCAATTGTATGTACTCTTTTACCTGTGAAATTACCTGTAACATACTTCCTGTTAGTACAAATTAAGAGCCACAAAAATTAAGTTATTGCTTCTATTTAAGCCTGGGCTTTCTGCGTGGTTTGGTCTCAGTGGATGGCAGGCGGAACAACTGGCTCAACAGGAGCAAAGCACAGCTCAGTGCTACACTCCACTGGGTGGGGTAAGCTGTTCTGAGGCCACAGTTCAAAAGAGCGGACTGAATCTGGCTTTAGGGCTCCTACTTCTAATCAAGAATGTTGCAGCTACATGGTAGTAAGCAACGATCCAGTACAAAATATTCTGCTAACTCAACAGTTTTCTGGGAATTTTGACAAGTTAACGTTATTGTCAGGCCTTATGCCAGATTGACTATTATCTGTTCTACTATAGCTGTCATGTAACCACTGTAGAGCATAAAGCTGTCAAAGAGGCTATATTGTCTGCACCATCTAATTTGAGAGAAAAATGCAGTTGTGTTCTCATGTCTAATACAAATCAAACCTGTATTGTAGTGCACAGATCGAATATTAACAGCTATGGAACTATAGCTTGAGAACATTTTTTTTTGACTGTTGTGTCCTGGCTAGGTGTAGGCGGGATGAACAATGAATCTTTGTGAAAGACCTTCAGCACAGTACTTGCATACATACATGCACCATATAAAAGCCTGAGGAAAACACAACGTTCTGTAAATTTGAGTGAGACAGAGTGGGTGGTCTCTGGCATTCATTGTAATTCATTGCCTTTTATCCTGCATTCTTTTTGTATTCTGTCACACCAATCCACTTTATGTATATATCATATGTGTGTAGTCACAAAAAGATGAAGTTCAGTAGGTAAACATCAGAAAGAAAATATGCTCATTTATTTCAGTAGAGTTTAGAAATTAATACTCTGAAACTGTGGGGTTCCCTCTATTATTTTGGAAGTATCAGGAAAAGGAAACTTCTATGTTTGAATAGATTATTTTTATTTCAACGCAGCATAACAATACTTGGATAATACTGTGAAAATCAATAAATAGAAAATGCTTACATTTGGTTTTGATTTATTATGCTTGATCTAAGGGATAGCATTCTTTCCATTCTGTTTATACTCAGTTTATTTCTGCTTATGTTGCAGACGACACTACAGCTGTAATGTAGTGTTGTGTTTTCTGTCTGAAATGATACATATCTGTATAACATGTCAGATTGGGTCTTTTTTTAAAATATCAAATTGAGTCAAACGCTAACAGCCCAGTTTTTCTCAAGTAGTGATGAGATTTACAGTGCAATGTAAGTTACTGAATGGTGAAGACTTTTACTTCTGAATTTGTATACAAAGAAACTATTTAAAAGCTGTAAGGAGGATTCTTCAAAGCAAATATGTGGTGGTAAACCCGTGAGTATAGCATTCTTTAGAAATATTCAATAAAAAACTCTATTAAAATCTAGATTTATAATTTCTACTGAGTCTAACATTGTAGAAAGTGATTTCCAGATCCTGTGGATGACAAAGAGCTTTATTTAATCCATCTCTCTCTAGCAATTCTGAGACAGCAGGTATGATTTCAGCTTCAATAACATAATGCTTACCCTGCCAGTGGCCCTCCCCCCTTTTTTTTTTCTTGGCAAGAAAAGGCTCCAGAATGAAATCTGGTCTCTGATGTAATTTTTCCACTTTTTCCTTCCCTATGTAGCATAACCATGGTTTATTTCTAGTTTCATTTTTTCTTTCCAAGATTCACTTTATTCTAATTTGGGGGACAGGGACGTAAGACAAATGGTAGCAAATGGGGAATTGAACTTTTAGGAGACCTCCTGGATGGCCAATTGAAATTATAGAAAGTGATTTCTGCAGGCTTCTAGCAGTCATTTTCATTACCTTGGTGCTCTTGCCTTGAATTCTCCTGGACTGAAAACAGGAACACATTTAAACGCTGTAAAATGACAAGCAGAGATAAAGTGCACTTGCATATACATATGCATGTGTATATGCACCTTTCTTTTACACCCTTGTTTGGGAATCCATTGCTATCATCTTTTATGTTTTAGCTTTGAAAATCATGCAAATCATAAAATCACTGAATTTGTTTTTCTCATACCATCTAAATTTACTTTCATTCTTGTTTATAATAATGAAATATCTGATCGGCTGCTTTTTGCTTAACTAATTTTAACCAAAATTTGTAGGTACATATGCATAAGAGTATTGGCAGAGAAAGAGTTCACATTTTTATGTGACAGGTACAACTAGTTCAGTTGGTTAAAAGTTGGAAAGAAATCAGTATCTATTCTAGATATTTGGAATAGAAACTGTTGTATTTTGACTGAAAGGCAAAAGACTAGTACATGTATTCCTCATTTCCCTATTGTACATAGCATAAATTCCACAGTATATTCTGAGTTGGAAGGGATAATATTCTTATTTAGGAACAAGAGGAAAATATACTCTTAAACAAAAGAGGGAAGAGGCTTCCACTGAACCACAGGTAATATATTAAAAAATATTTGTATTTATTTAAGAAACAATTTCTCTATGGTAGATGCAAACACATGGACACAGGACAAAGGGCAAATAATCCTTTTTACTATTTCTTTGTTGTAATATCATTACGGCATGCAAACGTATGTATAGGAATGTCTTGTGTTTGCATTAATGAAAGAAAAGATTATAATGTAATACAAAGATTATAATGTAATTTACTTCCAAATTTTAACAGGGTTTATTCTGAACTGTTTTATTTTTTTTTTCTTCTTCTTCTTTTAATGCAGCTATCATTATCGCCTTAACTGGGGGGTTTTTTCATTTAAATGCTGACTCCCATATAGAAGTACTCCAAGTTGACAAAAAGTGCTAGTGTTCCCAAATTGTTGTTTTACTCTCAGGAACATGTTTTCAGATTTGTTTTTCTATTATTGTGTATATTAAACCTGATGTTGGTGTGAGTCAGATTAGTGCAAAATGTGTTAGGAGATAGAGATAAATATATCAGTGTAATTCAAGATGTTTTTAACAAATACACAGATAAGGCAACTTCTACTTCAATTGTATTTGCTTTCCCTGAAACAGTTGCATTTTAGTACTATTTCTAACAAAACTACATCTGCTTTATATTCAGAGTGTTCAGAAATGCCAGCAAAATTGCTTTTTGTTATCCTCTAAAATACTGATGCTTGTGCTAAACGCCCCCATCTGTTTGTTTACTAGAGATTCATCAGGCCAGGTACAGATGCTAGTCCTACAAGATCTTCCCTAGAGTGGAGTTTTAATTAAAACAACTCTTTTTACCCCAGCTGTCAGTGCAACCCGTATGAAAAGCAGGAAGCTTGGTTTTAGAGAAGAGTTGAATGTTTGACTGGTTCTAAAGTCTATAACCACAAAATAAAATGAAGCATTGAATTTTCTACTTCTCTGAATTCTTTTCTCCCTTACCAGTTTGCCCTAACTTTATCTGTTTGCAAAAGTCATTTTAGCACTAACTAAAGCTTTCCTTCTTCATAAATGGCTCACAGTGCATATTGATTCCATTCAACTGGAAAATGTTTTTCAGGAAAACTTTTAAGATTAAAACAACCCCTAATCTCTACTTTACAGTTAAGCAAGGTTGTACAGCATGTTCTATAACTCTTTTTTTTGTTGCTGTTTTTTCGGGGTTTTTTTTACGCCTTGTCGTATGAAGTAATGTCTCAAAGATTCCAATTTCTATTGAGTCAAACTTTCTTTTCTTCAAGCTGGAAGGTGGTTGATTATCAACCTAAAGACAGCACAAAAAGTTGAAGATGTTTGGAAAAAAACCACTATTTTCTAGGTAATGCTGATTTAAATTCTTATTTACCTGCCCTCAGTATTGCTTCATGGAAAGACCTAAGTTGAAATGTCTTGTGATCTGAACCATAAACCGTTTCAGTGTGTCATGCAGGCAGAAACATATGCTGCAGTAAGCCCAAATCCTATCCACATCTCTAAAATTCCTTAGAAATGTCTCTTTCGCAGCACTGTAAGGGTCTTACCCCTGCACTTTCTAAATTCATGACAGTGTGTTTAACTGATTCCCTTATGCCTTCACAATCAGATAGGTTGTGAAAACATTCTTAAGCTGCTTAGGGACTCTGTAGACTAACCAGCAACCTAAGCAGCAGAGCTAACTCTCAAGATGTTCCTCCGTGAAGGCTACTTGTTCAGATGATGTAGGAAATTCAATATCATACATATTCAGTATTTATTAAAAATGGGCAAAAGTTGTGGAAAAGTTCAGATGGTATGATTGTGGAAGCCTCATTTTCACAGGTTAAAAATGCCAAGTAGCTGGGATTTTTTCCAACCCAGATACTCTTTATAGTATTAAGAATTCAATGAGTATATATAAATATATTTTAATCTTCACTATTGAAATCATCAAGTTGTATCACATGTGTGGTTTAGATTTCACTTTAGAAGAAGAATAATGAATACTTTTGAAAGGAATCTTTAGTGCACTCTAATAGCTATTCCACATTGGGGCTATTTTCATGACTCACCAGAATTTATTGTGTGAAATCCAGTTTTTGGTGTAAAGGTCTGTAAAGACCAATTTGAGCATTTGGGGGGAAAAAAGGCAATATAATTCTTGGAGTTTTAAAATGAACAACTGCATGCATACTGTATTAGGTGAGTAAATGAGGTAATTTTCAAAGCACTGTGTTCCTAAGGATTGGTCATTACTACTAATTATACCTAAATGTTTTCTAAATTCTGGCTATACAAAGCTTCCAACCGTGGAAGAAACTGGAAAATTAAATCTGATAGGTGCTTTTTCTTTAGTTTGTACGCTTATTTTTAAGTTTGTACTAATTTTTTAGTTTGGTTCTGTTTCTCAGCCACCTACTTATGTTCATGGAGAAAAGGACAGACAGGGTAATCTGCATGATAAATATAGCTAACAGCACTTCTAGACTCAGTACTACTACTACTCAGTAGTAGTCTATTACTGATAGAGTACTTCTAATATGTCATGCTTAAAGGTTGCTAAAAACTTATGATTAGTAAGGTCTGGCTAAGGAATTTTGAGTGGTTGAAACAAAATAACTTAGTGGTGCCAAGAATGAGTTTACATCATGTTTTGGTGGATTTTAATGATGATAGTTATACAAAGCTGTCCGAAAAAGTCTTTTGCTTCTGACTTTAATTAGCACAAACCCTGAAACAACTATATATTTGGATAACTGAAAGGTTTTTACAAAACCAATGATCCTACTTTCAGTGGTTGCTAATAGATAAGGAGATACTGTGGGAAAGATTTCACTAATTCATAGTTATTTTGTGCTTATATCTTTAGTCACTTTAGATATTGTGTAATTAAAACATTCAAAGTTATTAGATTAGATTTTGTTGCTATATGTATGAATGTTAGTTTTGTTTTAGTGGAGGAAATAGAACATTTGTGTACAAACTCCTTTTAAGTAGCACAATAGTCCACATTTCAAGGTCAATGTACTGAGAAGACAGTCATAATTTAGAAAAATATGAAAACCTGAATGTTATGTAAATGAGATGGTAAAAAATGAGAATATAACAGTTCTCTTAATTTCATTACTAAGCCGACCATTTTATATTTCTTTTTCATACCTTCTCCGTAGTGTAGTTGAACTGAATACTATGAAAGACTTTTCATGTTTTATTTGTCCTTAGTGTTGCATTCTGGGAAAATTGTTTTAGTTTGTTGTTTTCTGGTTTGGAGGTTTTTTTTGGCATAGCTCGGGGTGGATTTTTCATTCTTGTTTGTGGGTTTGTGGTGTGGTTTCTTGTTTGAGATTGTTTTATGTATTTTGAAGTAATAATATTTTTTATATAATGCACATTTTCCTAATAGAAAATTTTACTTGGTTTCTGCATATCATGGCATCATTAACTTGATCAGCTATGGTATTTTTTATTAGAAGAAAATACTAAGAACTTATTCATCATTTTGAGATTTTGATTATAACTATTTATGGAAACTTAAACTAAGACTAAATATGGGGAGCTAAGGCTATGTCTATGGGTTTGTGTACATCAGCATTTCCATGCAGGTGAGGCATTTGCTTGTGAACCTCTTCACTTAAGACATATCAGTTTGTGTCCAGAGCAGTTGTGGAGAGCACGGCTAGATTCCTCGTAAACAAAACTGAGCCATAAACCAAACTGTGCCTTCCAGGAGCAGAGGAAATGTGCTCCAGCCTCTGTTGGACATTAATGCATGGCACCAGGCTCGACTGGCCTGGGGTAAACCCTCCTGAAATGGATGTAGTATGGGCACGGCTTCATCTATTCATGTCGTGTCATGCTAGGTATAGAGAGACGAGGCATTTTCTGTCCCTCAAGGTCCTATGGGAAGGCTACCTTCTTAGTAAAAATTAGTGTTTCTAAATACTATTTCTTAAAGTATTGTAATTATGGAAAAAAGTTACTTTTCTTGAGGAATCTGGGACTTAAACATATATATGGCTTTGAAATGTTTTGTAGTATCTTACTGTACTGCTGTCAGTAACCACTGGTAGAAAGCTGGGGCACAGAGCAATTACTAATTTCATTTAGCATACACTTCTTTATGGCTTACTTTTAGCCTGGATGTAGAGCAGAAAAAGTTAAAAGGGAAAACAGATCATCATACAGGATTCACCAGTAGTTGGAATTGGTGGCACAAATCTGTTCAGTTTGGTTGGTATTTCATGGGCTGCTTAATGCAAAATTCATTAAGTCCTTGTGCAAGCGAATGGGTAAACTTTAATTAGAAAACAGTGGCTTTACTGTGGCACAGCTTTGGGGTAATTTTGCTCACATGACTGCCTTTACTAAAATTAACCTCAAGCATAGTTAGTATTAGAGAAGGGGGACTTAAGTCTCAGTAGTAGTAGGGAAGTGCGTCAGAAGTGCTGTATGGAAATTGTCATAGCAGATAATTACTAAAAGAAGGTAACGGTAATTTATTGGGAGTGGTTTTGAAAAAAAGCTGGTAGCTGCTGAGTTCAAGAGGAACATTGGAGGGTTCAGCTTCTATTACAACTGTGTGACTTAGCAGGTTTGTCATCCAAAACCTGGAAGACTCTATAAATTCGAATGAACGAGGGGCTGTGTTACCTCCGTCAGTTTTGTCTGTGTTCAGGCCTACTTGAAGTATCAGGACAGTCCAACAGTGGTTGGTTTAATGTCTGCCACTGAAATAGTTCTGGAAGTAGTTCACTGGATCACCAGAGGCTGGTACCAACTCTAAGCTGGAATGCATCAGTGGAAAGAATGGGATGCTGGCAGCTATCAAATCACTGTCAGGCTGCAGTGGAACTGCAACTTAAGTCCAAGTTTTAGGTGCCAAAGTCGTTTACAGGTCTGGATTTGTCTGTCAGGTGGAATGTTGGGGGGAAAAAAACCAACCAAACAAAATCAGCCCCAGCCCCACTATCCTCCCACCAACAACTCTCGCCCCAAAAAGCCAAAGCTTAGCCATTCACAGGGTTACCATCGAACTGAGATTCAAGTAGTTCATAAGCCTACAAAAGTAAAACTCCCCACCATCACCAGCCTCCCATGTGGCATGCATGTTCCCTCACAAAACACGTGGATCATTAACACACCTCCTTTTGTGGGGTTGAGGTTTCCGCTATTTACACATGCCCATGTTGGATGTGAGTTCTTTTTGTGTGCCTGTGCTGCCCCTACAATCCACATGATGGTGAGAAAACACCCAGGTCTTCTCATGTGTAGATGGAGTGGTTGGGAGTCTACCCCTACTTGTTGCACTGTGTTGTTACTCTATCTTCTGGATGCTGTTCCACTGCCTGGAGAGAAAAGTGAATCTAAGTGGAGGTGACAAGATTGGTGATTTCTGTCTCTGACAGAATTCAAACCAGGCTTTGTCTTCTTTGTCCCTACTATTACAAATATTTATTATTCCTTTATGCTTTTCTAGAAATGACTCTTTAAAACCTCGTTGTAGTCTCCTGGTTGACATATATTCTGACCAAGGATTGTGCTCTAGCATTATAATTTTTAGGCAAATGTGCCGATAAGCAGTTCTGGATGATCCTTTCACGTGTTCTTCAGACTTGCATCCCGGCCACATCAGCTGCTGTTAGCCAGACCACAAGGATACATCCATAGTGGAAAATGTTGAGCTTTTAATTACCCAAATGCCAGGGAACCAATCAAACTTTAAAGGATAACAGCAAATGTAAGTGAGAAATGATGCAGAACAAGACCTCTGTCTTTCAGCAGTGGAGATGTTTTAGATGATTTTTTAACCGTACTGTGCCCTGAGGCCTAAGTCATCTTCCAATCTTAACTTTCTATGCCGCTATCTACATTTACAGATTTTTTTTTTTTTTTTAAGTTGGAACTTATTTAATTAACTCTAGCCATTTTTTTGTCCTTAGAGCTATTTGGTCACTTTGAAACTTTATATAAAAGAAAAGTTGTAGGGATTCTTCTCAATTTCCAAGGGGCCTTCTTTTCAGTTTTCTAATAGGCTTTCAACCAGCTAATTTTTTTTTTTTAAATGTGTAATATTTATTTCATTAAAATGGAAACACCTAATGAGTTTTAATATTGTTTTAACAATATTAGGCTTCTAAGGGTCCTGGCATTTTTTGGGGAGGTAGGGGAGGAGACAACAAGGAGCTTTTTGTGTAGACATAAATGTCTGAGTTAGGTTAGAAGTTAATTTAACTCTCCATTGTGCCTTACTATTTAATGTTTATAATGTGTCAGAGTATTCTGAAGACTGAAATCTTTAAGGTCTCAGCTGACATTTACCTGATTTTTATAAATCTTCATGGATGCACCTGTTTTTATGTTGCTATGACTCTGTCAGGAAATAGAAGGGAACGAACCCCAAATCTGTAGTTTTTCTCATAGAAAACCACTGGAATGTGTAACAGGGCAGAATGAGATGTTTATGATGTGGAGACAATGCCTCTGCTCACTTCAGAGCCTGAACAAGAAATGTTGGTGCATGGAAGGAGAGAAGGTACCAGTGTCCTTTATACGCTATCATTGGTCCTTAGGTTGTCATTTCCACCTGAGCTGAAATAATCAATTGAGAAGTTTTATCTTTCTATTTGAGTTGGAAAATCCTTTCAAAAATATTCTGGCAATTAACCCCTTGCCCCCTTAAAAAAAAAGGAAAAGGGAGAAGAATTCTTCTGTCTTTCTTGCTGTTGCCACCTTCATTTGAGGCTGTAGTCTTGCCACTTCCCTTTTGTGATACCTTCAGAAAATTAGCAAAATAACTCATTAGTACTCTGTACAACTCATAAGTTGGAGAAATTTTGACCTGTTCTACTTAGTGAAATGAGCTCATTGAAGAGCTCCACTTAGTGCTAGAAGTGGAACAAGAAATGGAACAAGGTTAGGTTGGTTGGTTGGTTTTTTTGGCAGTATCAAGTTGCAGGTATCTATTTACTAGCTTTCAGGTAGCTAAAATCAGTCCAAGGAAGGTTCTACTTGATCAAAAGCAAACCCTTCAAAGACACAAATGCAGCTTAAAGTCTGAATTTAGAAAGAACAGAAAGTATCTTCTTCCTATTGCTTTATAGAGGCAGAGAACTATCTTCTCCTATTTTTTCCTTAAAGAACAGTCTTACTAAGGAGCAATGATTTAACTCATCCTGATTATTGTGGTAAACTATCTCTAAGATTACAGTCGCTATTCTCTTTAAGGGTACTATTCTAAAGCTGCTACCTTTTAAGGGTTGTGTGTCCCTTATACAGATGAAATATGATGTTCAATGCTAACATTGTTGAAGATGTCCCTGCTCATTGCAGTGGGATGGACTAGATCATCTTTACAATCCCTTCTAATCCAAACTGTTCTATGATTTTAAACGTACCATTATTTTCATCATCCCTGCAGAGATAACACATATAAGGGTGGTATATTGTATTTAGTGAAAGGAGGATTAAATGGACTGTTTTTAATAAAGACTAAGATATAGGTTTAACACTAAGTCAGTTTAAAAATTACTTCAATTCCATATCTTCATCCTCCCTCTCAATTCACCAAATATTTGGATCATGGGAAAACTAGAAACAGTTTTACATAGTATTTAGGACTGAGTAGCAGAAAGCCTAGTATGTATAAAATATTTGGAAAAAAGAGCAATCCTTACACCTCTGTACATGAAATTTGAGGGGGGGTTGGGTTTGTTTTGTTTGTTTGTTTATTTGTTTTATTTGGAGAGGTTTTTTCATTCAGTTTTGTGTGGAGTTCAAGCAAATCTGTTTAATTGTGAAGCCAGTAGACACCCCTCACTTCTTTTAAAATATTATTTTATTACTATATTTAAATAATAAGTCGTTGCTCTCCTCCCCACAGCTAAATATTTCTGGAAATGGGCTGGAGTGTCTTCATTTTGTTCAGGAATCAGTGAAGGCTGATAAGTTGCATAAAAAACTTCAAGATGAAAGCTTAAGGTTTAGCAAAGTTTATAAGCACCTGGAGAAAAAAAAAATTAAAACCCAAATTTGCCCAGTCTTTAAGCAGATGATGCATGATAAATGAAATGGTATCAAAATCTTCTAGGGGTTATATGTATGCACATATATATATACTTCATAACAAACCAGAAAATAACAATCAGACGACTGAATTAAAAATTATGTCTTAATTACAATAGTTGCATTTAGTTATGTATTTAGTTATCTTTCAATAGATCCCATCATAAAATACAATTTCTTTACTAAATAAAAAACCCACTATTTTGAATGTATTTGAATAAGTGTACCTAGATTTGACAACAAAATATTTAAGCAAAAAGTACTAACTGTAAATCTGGCAGTTACTCATGTGGTTTGAAAGTTTTCTAATTCCTATTTTTCATCTGACATGCCAGTTCACATTAGCTTTTATTTACTGTTCTTATCTCACTTTAATATTTTTGGTTTTATCAATGTAATTTCACAAGAAGATCACAAAAACAGCAGTTTTGCAAAGGATTTGAAGGACATTCATCATCATCATCATCATCATCATTATTATTATTCCCTCGTGAGATTATGGTATATTGTTTTAAATAAATCATAGCTGATATATGCAATCCTTGACTGTTTTACTGATTAGAGTGGTGATTTTTTTTTGGTTTTGTTTTTATCTTTTGTGTTCTGTGACACAAGTAACAATAAAAGACCATGGAAAAGTATCTCTATCCAGCCTTCTCCAGCCACTTCAAGTGACTCTTCACATTTACAGTTCCTGATAAGCTTCATTAAGACATTTTGGTCCCAATGCCCCCGTTCTTTTTCAGGCACTCAGTGTAGCATTTTAAAATGCTTTGAGTTTTTCCACTTGTATGTAATTTCTGATCATTCACTGAATACAAGTGGAGTCATATTGCCCCCAGCAGGGAAAACGCAGAACTTAATTTCATTCCTTTATGTCAAGTCCAAAGCACAGTGTTGGATTCAAGTAGTGTGAATTAGCAAATATATTTCTATATATGTATAGAATATAGAAATGTAACTTATAAACAAGTAATCTGAATTTAAAATGTTTTAATAAGCAAATTCATTTTTTCTTTATCTTTTTGAAACTTTACTTGATCACTATCCACAACAGAAAAAATAAGTTATTTTGCTTCCTAAAATCTGTTTTCAAGGTTGGTTCAATATCTCTTTCAGGGTTCTTTTAAGACTTGGCTTGATAAATTTTCCTTAAGTATATACAAAATTCCTTTTTGTCATAATGGCTAGAGTATTTTCAACAGAATTAAAATTAAAAAAAAAAAAGAAATTATAATGTGGAGGAGTTAAAATAATTTTTTCTATTAGAAGGAAGCAAGAATATTTGCATAGGGTATCATTTAATAAAGAACAGTGGAGTTGACTGGTTTAGTTCACTTCTGGTTTCTTTAATGCTGAATGCATTCCATTTTTTTTGTAGAAATTCAACGTCTTTGGTCATTACATTCTATAGCCACATTGACTTTATCTTTGACTTAAATCATGTTCAGAATCGCTGTGCCAAGATTAAAAAACACATTATACATGGCATGATTTTTTTTTCTCAAGATTATCTTTTGATACATTTTTATTTTCAACATTTCTCTTTACATTTTAAAATTAAAAGAAGTTCACATAGATAAGTCCTCTGATATCACTTAAAACCATAAGTTCTCTCCCATTTTCAATCTTAATAAGAACATTGCTGCCAAATATGAAAGAATGTCACTTTATATAAGGTTCATTAAAACTTGTGTACCTGATTTGGACTTTAAGATACTTGATGTCTCATAAGATATTTGAGATTAATAATTTCTTTCTCTTAACTTTAAAATAGTTGCATCTTTAAGTAAGACTTTTTAACTCTTCTTGTGTTACGTATCTTCTTAGATAACAGCCTAGATCTAAAAACTTATTTAAGAATAGGTGGTTGGGCTGAAAACTTAGTGTACTTCATGTCCGGGTCAGGTTGATTTTTCTCTTATTTGTTTGTGTTAACAGAGTGGGATAGCTTAGTCATTTCTGAGAAGGCAGCTGAAGAAGACTGCTGATTTTGCACACTTAAAAAATTTGATGACACTTTCTTTCAGACTGCCTATAGTTACTGTGATTTAGTAGGTACTTCAAAGTTAGCGCAGTGCTGGGATTTGTGCCTGGTTGTGTGTCTTGCCATTTTATTGCTGTAAGCCTTGGGAAAGGAAATCATACGTTGAACATGTGCAGTTGGTATGCTGCTGGCACAGCAATGGGGCTGTAAGCTTCTTGCGGCTCAAAGTACTCATAAATCTTACTGCTGGGCAGTTTGTGCGTGGACTCTTCCATTCTATCAGCATGTGGTCAGCTGGAGTATGTGCTAACCACAAACACCTGTTTTTCCCTGAAAAAAACCTAATCCACGTCATGTTCATTTAGGATTTGGTACAGTGGGTTTAGGCTGGGCATGTTCAAAAAGTTCTCATATTCTGAATCTCTATCTCGCAAGATCTCAGTAGCTTTTTCAGCTCTTGTCAAAATCAAGAACTTGAATTGCTTCATGCAAGAGTAAAGAGACAAGGTGATTGGAAAGATGTGAAGCTGGAATGACCTGTTTTAATGGCTAATCCAGGTGAGGGATTCATTACAGAAGTTAGAGTAGGTCATCAAATTGCACTGCAGCGAGTGTGAGAAAATATGGGAATCAGATAATTTTAAAGTCATGATTTGTGGTTCAACATTTAGCACAAAGGAATAACTGAATGACAACACTATATAGTATAGTGTCTGCAAAATAATTGGCAAGGAACTTGGTTTCTGTAATTTTCTTCTTGTTCTTCAAAAAGCTGGCACCTAATTTCACCTTATACGTGGTACTTGCCAGCATACAAGTACTTGTGTTACTGTTCTTTTGAACTTGTGTTTTGCAAAACAATAAGAATACACGTTTAAAAGAGAAAATTGTCTTACAGAAGAGAATATTTAAATTGTATTTTTCCTGTCTATGGTGCTTGGACTGAAACTGTTGAGCACTTATCTACACATGACCTAAGTGAGCTTCATTGTGAATATAAAAGACACTGATTTCTCCAAGTTTTTAACTAGCTACAAAGGATCAAGGTATACACAGACCATTACAGTTAGGTGCAACTTACTTAAAAACTTAGTTTCTACAGTTACTGACAAACCATAAGTTTCAAGGAGGTTTAACTACAAACAATATGAAATTGCAAATACAAATTGTCTTTGTGGAAATGCAGGAAGCAAAAATATGTTAGAGAGTCTGGAACTGCAAATTTGGAAAATTTTTCATCTAGTACTTGTCCAAATTTTTTAATAACATCTGCAAATAATAGAAAAATTGAAAAAGCCTCCACAATTTAGATGCATTTTGCTGAGTTATACATGATAAAAGTAAAACAGAAGACCCAATTTCAATTGTGATATTTTTCTGTCCTCCAAAATATGTAGAAAAAAAATAAACTTAAATAAAATAAGCATAAATAGGCCTAATAAATAGCCCAAATAGGTACACTGTGCTGAACAGTTGAGCCTTTCTATTCGAGCTATTGTCATCATAAATCAATTATTTGAGCAGAGATTCTGAAATCAGAAAATCTTATTTCATAATACATTTCTAGGCATAGTAAGATATTCTATTAATTTCAGAGCAAAAAAGAGGGGAATCGCTCTATGCTGCATGATATTTCAAATAGGTTGCACAAAAGTGGAGAAAAAAATGAATACCCATTTTCAAAACGTTAGTCTAGAAAATGCACTGATTTGTAAATATGCATGCAATATGGGGTATTTCACACAGAAGCTTAATCAGTGAAATGTTGTGGGTAAAATATCTCAGAGTTTTGAGACAATAAAATTTAGCAGAAAAACAAGCGTTAGTGGCATGCTGAGTTACTGAATATTAAGAAGAGTTAATCATTCTAATTGAGTTGCAAGAAATTAAAAAAAACAGCAAGCTGAAAAAAAGTCTGTCCTGGAGATTACTGTCATGCATAAAAGTGAACAGAATTGATTGAAATGTGTTTATCCTAACTTAGTAAATGGTATAGTTGACCTCTCTCTCAGCAACTGCTCTAAATATGATTTCAAAAGTGCAAGTAGCTGTTATTTGGCCCTGCAAAGGCTATTTTCTTTGAACTTTGTCCTTTACTCAGAACTGGCACCAAAAAAAATTTAGAAAATACTTAATTATACAAACAGCTCAGGTCAGATTTCTACATGCAGTTCTGACATATTTAAATCAAATACTTGATGCTTCATAAGCTTTTCTCAACTATTGTTGTGGTACTTGTAAATATTTTTGTTCAGAATTAAATATCCTGAAGTGAGAAGTAATGCAATTTCAGTAAATGTACTTGAATTCTCAAAAAGTAAGCAGAGCTTTAAAGCCTCCAAGAACAATCATGTATTGCAATTCAGTTATTAAAATATTAAAGATAATGTTGATAAATAACTCACTTTGGAGAGCTAATAGTTGGACAAGAACATGTTTTACTTATACTTTGAGAGTTATGACTGTACAAGACAATTTCCTGTACCTTCTAGATTGGCTGATTCAATTATATTCCTTAGTACCTAGTATTTGCAGCTCCTTGCTCTTTCAAATGTTTAAAACAACAAACCCCCAAACCCTATGAAAATTTTAGAGATGTCCCATGCCTCTAAAACCATAAAAACCATAAAACCATAAAAAAAACCCAAACTAAATGAACAAACAAAAGCCAACCAAATAAACCAAAGCAAAAGAACAAAACACACAACAAAGCCCTAACAACCCTTTATCTTCTGTTCTTGGAAAGCTAGTCAAGGGTATTATGCATCTATCAGTAAGTGTTCTAACAATTTTAAATTCTATTTTTTTTGTGTGTTAGATGAATTTGTTATAACACATATGTTGTCTAGATATATTGACGTTATGCACTTTGCTGTCTGGATTATGTTTGTCGTAACATAACAAAGTAACATGAACTTTACACCAAAAGTAGTTTTGTAATAGACGATTGGATTTACATAATGATAAATAATAATGTTTGTACGTTTTTTCTTGTTCATGAATGTTAAAAAATGAATCAGCTTTTTGCCAGACTGATCCTCCCATGTGACTGTTCATCACTTATGTTCTCACTTTGCTCTGAGACCCCTTACTGAATAGTATGCATTATAGCTGGATGGGGCAGAGAATTCTACATAAACCTTCAGTGTCTCATGTACAAATCCTTGAGGAAAAAAGATCTACGATATAAAAAGCAAAGTCTCATGATTTGCTTTTGCAGAAACTTTGTATAGTACTATTTTAAAAGGACTTAGGTAAAATTAAATCTTAGATAAAAAATTCCTTCCTGAATTATGTGCATGTCTTCAGTTTTAATGACCCTCAGCATTAGTGAAACTGCTTCCTGGCTTCACTGGATGTGAATAGCTTTGGCTGTTAAATATAATCAGGAACTTATTTCCCCTAGAGAGTTAAACGAGAACAACTTTTTAAAAATTAACTTGTGAAAGTATTAGTTGACAGAAATTTAATATATTGACTCTTTGTACCTTGTGGAATCTAGAAAAGGGAGGACAAAATACTCAAGCATATATTATTTACTGTGAATCAATGATATTAAATGAAAAAAAGTCATCTTAAATTCTCTCTCCTGCTCATTCCCCCAGGCAAACATACATTGAGAAGCAGAACAGTTCTCTTGATTTTTTTTTTTTTTAATACTATTTCTTGGCTTTTACCTGGAACTATAGATTCTGAATACTTGTAAGACCTTAGAGGCTTCATTTAACGAAGAAGAATTTTAAAGTTTTATGGCTATCATAACAATATTCACAGATAAAATTTAATATGCTGTCCGGGTTTATTTGGATAGGATAGAAAGTTAAAATATTGCTAGTAGTGAGAGAACAATTTTAAATATCTACTGAGCATCATCCTAAAATGTTACCCTGACATTCACCACTCACTTGAAAAATCAAATTTAAACAGTGGCTTTAATAGTAATAACAATTATATGATAAAATGCCAAAGTTTAGTTGTATGTAGTAATTTTTTTTTGTTTTTTTCCTTTTTTTTTTATTCCTTTCATACCTCTCTTAACCCCTATAATATTCTTTCTTTGCCACCATTTCTGGTAAAGATTAGGGATAAGTAGATACTGCTAAAAAAAATTTACATAAATTTGACAGTTCTGTTAGATCGAGAGAACAGAATAAAAACTTGATTTACTTAAATTGATGCTTAAGCTACATTGATCTCAGTCAGTTCTCGTTTTTATTTGGATTAGGACAATGAGAATACCCTGTGGAGGAAGCTGCATTTGTCAGTCCCCTGTAGGCAGCAGAACACTCACAAAACACAAAGCTCATGAGTAATGTCGTTGTGGTAGGAGAAAATAAAGCGAAGGGCAAATTGTTGCTGAATACAGCAAGCAAAATATTGAGTTACATCAAAACAGCATAGTTTTATTCCACATTAAATTAGTTGTCTCATAGGAATACACTGAAACTTTGTGTTTATTACTCTAGTTGTCTATATGTGGAGAAAGAGAAATGATGCAGAGGGATTTTAATAGACATGTAATATAGGTAGTGAGTTACACAAGACATTTAAGCCCATGTTTTGTTTTTTATCTGCTGAAAAGACTACATAGAGAAAATGCTTATCCTGAGAGTAGTACTAGCTTTTTCCTGGTAATCTAATTAAATGCTTAGCAAAAGTTAGAGTTGGTTCCTCCAGCACAGCAGTGCTTTTGTATGGCCTGTTTTTTTCCTTGAATCCAAGCAAGTCACTATCTTTCTTGTCTAAAGTTTTAAGAAGTTATTTGATTTTGTTTTGCTTTTACTACACTTTTGAACTGCTGTTTAAGGATAGAGCTAGATCTGTATTATATTATAACAGATCTTTAATGACCACGTGTTTTGCTTGCTATTTAAATTGCTCAAGTAGAATAGCAGTAAAAAATATATAAAATATTTATTAGCTTCTTTTCCCTTAGCTATATTTCACAGCAGTGGTGATTTGCGTGATTAAGAGATTATTTTCTGAGAAAAACATATTTGAATGAGAATGAACTCCAAATGCTCAGTGGTACCACGTAGATTATTTTCCATGTGATAGAGGTGGTTCTAATTATTTGCCCTTACTTTGATTGCTATATTGTATATTACTTTTTTGATTGCTGTATTATTGACAAAATGTGCTGCTGTGGTGGCAAAAAGAAATTTGTATTACATAGAGAGGAGAAGACATGCAGACCAAAAGGAGAGGTATTATGAGGATTTTAAAGGATCATATTAATTACATGCTAGATCCTGAAATGAAAGAGTCTTACAGAAATGGTGACAACGTATATATTGAAAATTATAAATCATCATGCAAAATGCTGTGAAATCTAGAACAAAATTTCAGCCTTTTTAATGCAGAAAACTTGATATGACTACATTATTTTCCACTATCAGTATCTAGATATCTTCTTTCATTGCCAGTTGTTTGTTTTAATACAAGCAAATGGAATGCTGCGCTTGGGGTGCTTTTAATGCCACAATATTGTTCACAATGGATGGTGTGTGTCACCGATAGCCCAGGGAAGCCTGAAAAGTACCCTGTAGCCTGCAGAGCTCCCAGGTCTCTGGACCACAACTAGCAAGTTGGTATTCAGGCAAAAAAGCTTCCCTAATGCTGTGTGGCATCATATTAGTAACCATAATTTATATTTGCATCTCAGTTGCCCTAGGAGAAGCTCTGGTAGAATTTATTTAAACTTGCATGATCTTTTATTTCCTAGGGATAATATATGTAAAGAAAACAGCTCTTCCTCCTTTGGAGGCAGATTTTTAACTTAATCCTGGGAAGCTTTCTCTCTTTTTCTTAGATCTTCTGCATGGTGGGAGCTTCTGAAGGAAAAATTTTTCTTTTCTTACAAACCCCTTCAGTTTGAACTCCAGCAGAAACCAAACAAAAGTTATCTTCTGATTTATATAATAGCGTGTCATGGAACAACCTTTGAAAGCAGAATTTATATGAAGCGAGTTAACATTAAATCAGTATTTTACAGACTGTGTGTGTCGTAAAGTGTAGAAGCAGCATGAGAAGTATTTTTTAAGATACCAACTGTCTCCCTGCACCAAAACCAAATAGCTGTGTCAGCACAACCCTATGCTTACACTAATTACAAATAAGAATATGTTTTCAGAAGTGTTGAGGGAAAAGAATACAGAGAAGAGCTTAGGAAAGCTCTAGTACAATATGCAAACCCACTGAAAACCATTGTATCCAGTCTCTCCAAGCTGTGGGGTCTATTACTTACTCTAGGAGCAGGAAAGCTTTATAAAATAGAGCTGTGGAAAATGCGTTGCTCTGGCAGTAGGCCCAATGTGTCCCCAAATCATCCAGCTGACTGTCCAGCTTTGTGCAGAATGAGGGGCTGTTGGGGGTATGTTTATGTGTATCTCGCTGATTGTTGAGGCATTTGTCTTTCTATCCTTCCTTTATCCTTGACTTTTTTTATTCTTAATGTTCTGCATTCTGTGTGATGGGTGAAGGTGTTATTTCTTATTTTGATCACTATTCTATATCAAAGTGTTTAGCATCGAATATACTGAGACTTAATGTCTAATATAATTAGCTGAAGCTGAGTCTCAGAAGAGACCATATTTTTCTAGTGTTGCCTATGTAGTTCTGCATTTAAAAATGCAGATTTTTTTCCACTGCCCCTTTCGTATTTTCTCTCTATTTTATTCTTTGTTTTGTTTTTTTTTTCCCTCAGAGCAAAACCAATGATTACTTGAAGGGCTTTAAAAACAACAGAAAACGTATGGTTATATGTTGCTTGCTGTGAACATGTTCTTGCTTTTGCATGGTTATGGCACGGCAAGAGTAGTACAAGTGTAAGATAATGTATACAGTAAGTGAATTTTCTATGTGTAAAAGGAATCTAAATTAAAATGGCAGCTTGTAAACTCAATATGGCATGTGACAAGTTGACGAATGGTAAATAAATCCTAGTAAAGAAACCCAATCAATTTCAAGTCTGCAAATTTGTTGAAGCAGTTGATCTGACAAACAAAGTTATTGTCTCATCTTTGAAAAATAAGAGATTATTTATCTGGGCAATTTTCCAATTTTAACTTCTCTCTGATCAGTTTGGAGGAAAAAAATATACTTACTGTTGCCCTAAGAAAGCTGTTTTATATATTTGAATTTGCAATGCTTTTCAGAGAGTTTCAGGTTAAAAAAAAGCTTTCCTTAATTGACCTAGGATGGCTACTTAGAGTTGCTGGTTAATCCTTCATTCCTTGCAATTAATTCTTAAATTAGAAGAGCAACGTCTAGGCCTTCCTGTGCTCTGAGGCAATAGTAATGAGCACTTAAGATGAAACTCCTTTTCTTTATACAGTAAATGCCTACATATGTGGTCTGCAATCACTAAAATTTATTTTCTGTTTCGAACTTCAGCTGTTTCAGTTTGCTCGACAGAGCACAGACACACCATAAGTTCAGTATCTGAAGCATTCCTCTTATTTATTACTGTAGCTGACTTTGCAATTGCTTTTCCTTTTGGGAATTCTTCAAAGCATTGTAAATATTTATTCAAAGAGTGATCTCATGTGTGTCACATATTTTATGGATACGTAACAGTAAGAAATTTATGTTATTCTTTTCAATAAGACATGAGGAGGAAGACTTTGTACCTTTTAGAAATACATTAATTATTGTTGAAATATCAATTTGGTGAAAATCTATTTATGTAATTTTTGAATATTAACAAAGTACATGTATATACATTTTTGATAGGTAGCATCTGAAAAATTCTGCAATGCATAAAACTTTTTTTCCCATTTAAATACAAGATGATGATTTGTTACAATAAAAAAACTAGCTGAAAGACACAAATTGGTTGCAGATATTAAGCCATGTACTGTTACTGGTAGTAATTAGTACCAGAAATGTTTTTCCTTAATATTTTTAAATCTTATATAGCAGCTTCTGACTTGATGAACGCCAAGGCATAACAATATCAGGCAAGCATTATACATTAAGTGCAGACATAATTTACACTTCATGGGGTTTTTTGTAGTTTAAAATTTATGGGGTTTGTATATGTCACACAGACTGTTTTCTAAAAGCCCCTTTTCATTTTAAACTACCCTGAATAACAAAGCTTATGGAGTATGAGAATGAATATGCACAAGAAAGGCTGATAAATTCTGCACTACTGAAAAACCAAACAAAAACCCCACCAAAACCTACACACAAACATACACCCATACCCTCAATATGTAGTGTTTATATAGTGGTGCATTAAGGTAAATAATACTAATGTATATGATGCTTAAAGTAAAAGCATAAAAGCTCTGAGTTATGTTTTTTTTAATTTCAACCTTGTTTTCAAATATTAAATTGAAAGAGACGTGATGGTAAATTTAAATTAGTGATTGGAAAATTATCTGACTGAGGTTTGAGAATAAATTCAACATTCTAAGTATTACAGTAGTTCACACCTTCATCATCCTAAGGTGCTTTGGATTTTATGCATCTACACATTTTTCTCCTTTCCTGTTACTGACAAATGTTAATAAATGGTAGCACCTGAGAGGTTAAAAGTTGATGTACAATTGTCAAGAAACAATCCTGTTGTACAGGATATGCTCTATCATAATGACCAGTGCTCCCCTTCAATTGACTATTAGGTATTTTGGTACTTATGCTGTTATTCAGCAAAATAGATATTTATTTTTTCTTATGCTCCTTAGAATTACCAAGTATTTAAACATCTCAGTAAGCTGTAGTTATGAGAAAGATTGTTTTATTCTCAATCTTAACGCTAATTCAAATAGTTATCATACATTTTTCATCTGTCCTTATCCTTTTTAATTTAATTTTCAACTTCAGAGTTAGTATCTGCTGTTCAAGACTGCTGCATCGTACTGTGTCCAGAAGCCAAGGGATTCCAATGAGACATCATTTCATAAATAAAAGGGCTGCCGCGCTAGAAGTAATACCAGCCCATGTCATATGCCTTTCTTTTAAATTAAATTTTTAAACACTGGCCAGGGGAAAAATATATAAATATTCCTCCATGGTTCAACAACAGATAAACGTACAGCATGCAGAAACCGAAGCCCTAAATTTCTGACATCGGCTTGCTCTGCTGCTATTTTTATGTGTGTCAGCAGGTGGCGATGAAATGCAGCGTAGTAGCTGGCAGAAAGTCGCACGAACGAAGTGAAATGAAAAGATTATGCTTAGAAAGAATCTGTTTTGCTTTCTGGAAGCTTTGTTCTTCAGAGCATCTTTAGGTTATGTTACAGAACTATTTTTATTTCCATTTTATTCACAAATTGTGACAGCTATTGTTTAGTTGTCTTTTGCAGCCCATGACTAAAGTATTTTTGTAAGATGCAAATCGTTGTCATACCTGCACTGGTTTTGTGACAACTATGACAAGGAACATGCAGATAACCTGCATGAAAAATGAGAGGAGGTATATGGATTCGTGAACAGAATATTTAAAATAATAGGGACTGTGAACTCATTCCTGTGATGCCTGCCACAAATCCATTAAGAAATTGTACCAAAAAACCAGCAACACTATTCCTTCCCAGACTAAGGAAGGATTTACACAGTAAAAATGACAGAATAACGATGCCATCTAGGGATTAATTTTCTTAGTGCTCTGTCACTTCTCTTCCTCTGGGTGTGGGCAGTACTTAAGTGAAAAATGTGAGCAATGTTTTTAAAGTTGTTTTGCCAATGAGTAACAGTCTTGCCTTATGTGCTGCTTCTGAATAATATATGCTGAAAAGTGTCAGTTCCATTTAGGAAAGGATAAGTAACTCAATTTCTTCTAAATCTTGTCCTCCCCCCCCCCCCCCCC
>VZRE01002280.1:26346-57012 GCA_013396775.1 Cephalopterus ornatus
CCCCCCCCCCCCCCCGTTTTGTTGTTGTTGTTGTTTGTTTTTGTTGTTTTTGTTTGTTTGTTTGGGGGTTTGGGGGTTTTTTTTTGGCCAGAGACAACTTGAGACAGCTCACTAAATAGAAGCAATGGAGTTTGGAATACTGTTGGCAAGACAGCATTACTGTTGGTACAATACTTAATTATACAACTGAGTAATATTTTCATTTCTGTCTCATTCAGTGCATTGAGTAATTTAATAGGAATATTGGGTTTCAGGTATACCTTTTTGCTGCTCTTTCACTGTATAAACCTTGAGCAGCAACTCTCCCAGCTGTAGTCCTACTCTCTTCAAAGTTTGTATGAGGTTAATGGAAATGAATGAAGTAAGAGAAAAGTAGGTAAAATCATTCCTCTTTTTGCCATTTTATATGATCTGTGGTGTTACATGGGAGTATTTCGTTCAGTAGCAAGAGTATGATCTCCTTGTATTAGTGAATGTGAACATAGACGTGAGAATTGAGTGACATCTAAGGTTTAATGGCAGGAATGTGAATATAAATATAATTAGCATTTGGGGGTTTTTTTCCTGATAAAATTATAAATGAAGCAATAACAGTTATTTTCGTAGGTAATATAAACCATAGGTAATTTATGATTGGCATAAATTAATGCCTGCAAAAGCAAGTTTCTGTCTTTATACTGAGATTCATTGAATTTTGCTATAGTTATTACATGCTTTATTTGTTTCAAGTGCATCGCCTACAAATGAGCAGGTGTGTTTCTTGTGGAGATTGTGGCTTGCTCATTAGTCAGTCCAAACCTTACAGTGCATGTGGTTACCTGCTTTTATCTTGTGTTTTCTCATATAGTGGCAATCTGAAAGTGTAGGAGACAACAAGTAGCCTTTACTGAGAATTAAGAGGTGATTTTTGTGTGTTTTGAATGGGTCTGTGTCGGCCCACCAAATGATCCTACGTACTTCCCTGTTTCAGCACTTTTAGCCACACTTGGGCTGCCTTGGAGTGTGATAGCCAACAGACATCAAATTGCCAACGCTTTCCAGAAGGAAAGGAGTTGTCCAGAAATGAAGACGAGAGTTCATATAACCTGATGAAGCAACCATTCTTACACATAGTCCATTTCCTCCCAGTAAAGAGAATTCTATATTCTGCTTACCTGGGATAAAATACAATTTTAAATTAATAATTTTTATTAATATTTAAAATTATTTCCCTCCTTTCCTTTCTTCAGATATGCGGAGCTTTTCCTGCAGAGCTTTTCCAGACATTTAGCAGTCAGCAGCTGGCCAACTGCTATTGGATACCAGTAGATGGCCACAGCCTGACGCTTCATGTCACTTGTTTGGCTAAGAAATCCTCTGTAATATTCATGAATACGTGCATGCGTACCATTGGAGACACAAATAATAGAGAAATAACCCTTTTTTTCACATGTTTTTCAGTTTTGTTTTCATGGGCAGCTGGAGGTGCCATGAACCATCTGAGATAAATGTCATTGTAGAAAGCAAAACATTATTTGAAGAGATATGAAGATGAGGAAGCTATTAAGGGAAGATGAAGAAATATAAGCATCTATAATTAAAATAAAATAATGCAGACTTTTAAAGAAGCTCATAATTTATAGTTCTTCAGCAAAAAGAAAAAAATCATAAAATTTTTATGTGTAAGTTTTTGTTTAACTCAGAGATTCGTTGTAGTAAATAGTTGAAGAGCTATGTATTAGCTCTCAACTATTATATCAATTACTATGTCATATTTGGAAGGGAACTAAACACACCAATGTCAGAAGTATTCTTACCCCATATTTTATACTTTAAAGAATTGTTAAAAATCCAGCTGCACATTAACCACACTTCTCATGAAACACGTGTTATCTACTTTAGCACTCTTGACCTTATCATATGGTAATTTTCTAGCTTTTAAGAAGTAATTTTAGAGATTTTCAGAGGTACTCCCAGTTTATTCCTAAGGTGCTTTTGCTGTCTTAAGTAGTTTTAAAATTATTTACTTCTGGTACTTTCCCTTTATATTTTATATGTTGATTGCTTACTGAACTCTTGCCTTGATGTATGAATAGTAAACAAAGATATAAAAAACTTTAAGCTTAATTTGTATCAGCTTCTAAATTCAGACTATCTCATATGGCAAATATGAGTTTTCTTATCTTTACTACATAAATTAAAAAGGAGGTTTAATGAAATTAAAAATAAATAAAATAGTTTACTACGTAACATATATTGAAAAGGCTTTGGGTTGCCAATGATTTCATTGAAAATTATTCTTCTGTTTACTTGGATGATTTATATACGAACCATTTCCTAGAAAGAAAGAAAATATGTCTCTCTTTCATGCTCTACCAACCTTATCAGCTCTGTGCTTTATAGTTTTTAAGGTTTCCAAAAATTTTGAAGAAGGCATCTCAACCTTTAAAAAAATTAAAACATAACAAACAACAGCAAAGGCTTTTTTGAGGTGATCCGTGTTTAGGATTTTAACATATTTTAAAGTTCCTATTACAACTTTCTTGAAAATCTCCTTATATAAGACTTAAAACTTGAACTCTCCCATTGGATACCAATATTTTAATAAGCCCAGTCGCTTGCATGGCAACATTTTCAGTGAGACCAGTTAGAATCTTATAAAATCATATAGATTGAAAGGGACCTATGTGTGCTCTTGGGAGAAAAGGGTTAAAAGTGGAAGAATGGTGAGGAGGACAGTCAATTCACTCAAGTGACCTTGCAGCTGGGAATGCCAAAGCCTTAAGAATAACAGTGCGAGAAACCCTATATATATTGCCGACTGCTGTTTATCCTGTCTCATTTTGAGAAGTAAAATCTTTGTGTAGAGATAATGTAGGTATTTGAAGAGACTTGGAGGCACTCTCATGGACATGCTTGGGCTCCCTGTTTTGGTAGAGAGGTCAAAGCTCAGAGATCATAAAAAATGCAGAGGAGATTACAGTACAGTGGTAAACTATGGATGAGCAGGCCCTTGATAAATGGGTGCAAACAGGAGGCCTGCCACTCACTAGGATGGACTAAGCCTAGCAGTGCTTGTATTCCCACTTGTGTGCCTCCACCCGAGTGTTGTTTTGGGATCCTCCAGTAAGTGAGGCAATGAAATACATTTACTCTTTGCATTTTAACTGTGGTTTTGGGGTTGTTCTGGCTGCCTGTCTTTGTTGACTCACACAGGTGATGTACAGTGTAACCTTGTTCTCATGGGTATGGTCAATTGTGGCAGGTTGCTCAGGGTTTTGCACAATTGCATTTTCAAGTATCTCCAAGGATGGATTTGTACAATCATCTTTCAACGCCAGTTCCATGACTAGCTGCACTCCCTCTGAATAAGCTTTTTCCTTCATTGGGTTAAATTTTCCATGTTAATCGTGTCCGTTGCCTTTCGCACTTCTGCTATGCATTTCTGAGAACCACTTCCCTTAATCTTCTCTACGAAGTTGTTAACATTAATAGGTTTTCACCTTGGAGTAGTTTTAAGTTTGATCAACTTTATTTCTTTCAGCTTCTTTGCATGTTGTGCCCTTGAGTGTTTGGTAGCTTTTGGTTGCACTTCCTCCATTAAGTCTGTCTTATACTGAAAACGTCACAGTATACACTTAATAGTGAACATGAAAAGAGTGAGCTTATTTAAAAACCAAATAAACAAAATCCCCACAACTAACAACAAAATCATGGTTTGAAATAAGCACAGGAAACAAGAACTACTCTCATGGTATAGATAGCATTTAAAAAAAAGGCCAACAGATTACGGTAAAGGATGCTTCAGTAAGGTTAAGAGTTCTGTGCGAGAATATAATTTGGAAAGTTACCTGATACAGATTTAAAGTGACCTATTAGCAATTCAAGACAAGTGATAAGAAATTTTAGAAAGTCTCACTATAGAGTATACTTTTAGTCTCCTTTTTATCTAGCTTTAACTTCCAGCCATTGAACTTGGTTCAGTGTCTTCCTTCTAATACAAGAGTTCTCAACTACTTCAGTGTTTTGATATTTGTTAAAATGCTTTCAAATTGTCCAAAACAATTTCCAGAACTGCAAGTAAAAGCTTTTTTACAAATATAGTTTAATTCTGTTACTTAACAATTCAGATTGGAATCAAAGTTAAGAAATCACCAATAGAAGATTTCATTCAACATATAATTATTTGTTATTATTGGTGACTAAAGATGAGAAATTAGCGGGCATGACTTGCAAAGGTTGTTTTCATAATTTCTTGGCAATTACTACTTACAATTTTACTACCTAGGCCGTTCCTGGGCCAAATAATTGTGATTACTCTGCATTCCTCTATCTAAAATATATCCTATTTCCCAAGACTTTTTCTCAATAATGTTCTTTCTCACAATTGTGGCTGAATCACTCATGATAATTTGTCTTCCTGAATGTTGCAGGTTCCATTTCTCTTACATTATGGCAAACGTGATTTTTACCCTGTGTGTAGCCCTTTGCAATATTGTGTCCTTCTAGCCAGCTGTTTCTCAGCTTTCACTTTGCATCTCTGGCTGATCAACTGGCTTCTGCTCGAAGCTAATCCCCATTTTATAATTATTCACATCATGAAACCAGTGCACACAACTGATCATTTTATGATATTGGTGTACGTGTTACTTTTTCCTTTAAGGCATTTTCTCGTTCAAAATGGATGCTTGGAAAGAGTTTTCTGTAAACATCCTCAGCTGCTCTGTTGTTGCTCTTTAAATACCTCTTTCAAAACTTGGGTTTGGGGGAGGGCTGCTTAAAGAAACATGATAGCTATTAGCTAAAATAAGTTAGTGTGTCAGCTAAAATCCATCCAACATGAGGTAAAAAGTGGGAAGTGCCTAGAGGTTATGCATGCCTACAGCTCTTGGTTATGAAGCAGGATTTCCTCTGCCTTTTAAACTGACCCAAGAGCTACACATCCTAAATGACAGCAGAGCCAGAGTATTTAGAGTGTGATGTTGCTTCAAGGAATTTCTCTTCTGGACAGAAGGAGACTACTACAAAGAACAGTTTGGGAACAGCTCCATTAATCTTTCTTTGGAGGAAGTGTGTCTTTTTCCTATGGACTATAGGGAAAGTCAAGGCAAACCACCTATCCAAATGGGTTGCTTAAGGTGTGTTTTCCAGGGTTAGTACTGAACTTTATGATGTTTTGTGTTTTATTAATGATCTTTTAGCATTATACCATAAAGCTCCTGATCTAAAAGTGGCCTTTTTTAAAAAAATTATTTATAAACAGTGCTTATATAAGCTTATTGAATTATTGGCTGTGTTTGTAAGATGTCAGTATTACTAAGCTCAGTAAATTCTTGCAGTGTGACAAGGAGAAATCTAGAGTCATCCTGCCCATTTGATTTACTTGAATTGCTCATTAAATTTTAAGGAGAATTCTGTAGAATACCCTGGTACTTAGTGTAAAACTATATAGAGGAAAACTGTTTAGTCCTAGTTTGCGTAAGAAACTGGTGGAAAAGTGATTGAATATATAAAAAGCTTTTAGAACCACCAAACAAACCACTTACAGATGGCCAATAACGTTTTTGCAATTTTTATAAATTTATGTTGCAAAGAAAAATGTCTGACTAATAATTCAGATAAGAAATATTCTGTCTTGTTCTTCAGATTCATGAATCTTCCCCATGAGCATGATTGTGCTTTTTGGTGGATTTATTCCTTATTTAAATGGCTTATTTTCTTTCAGAAAAAACAAAAAATGACCCAAATTACCACATCCTCAGAAGCTATCCACAGTTATCACATTTAGCCAAACACAGTAAAGATACTTAATTTAATTGCATGTAATAGGAGAAATTCTAGACAAATGTCTCACGATTGATCAAAATTAATTGAAAATTAAATGTCTATAAATAAAACCTGAACCTCAACATTTGCTGCAGGTGAATTGTGATTATTTTTAGCAAATAAAATATGAAAAGGTAGCACTCTAGATACTCTTCTAAAACAGTATGTTTAGAAGTTGTTTTAAAACACTAATGAACAGTCCACTCTTTTTTTTCTTTTTGAGTAAAATACAATTTGTCACTTTATGATTTAATTAAATGTTCCTGAAAACTGCATAACAATACCAAAGTAGGGTTTTCTTTACTATATCTAATAAATCTGGTCTTGACCAGTTCTTCCAATGCAGTTCCAGCTATGAGGTTATCACAATGCAGTACCAGTTTTCCAGCATTCATACAGTTTCAAAGTTCTTAAAATCATTCTGGACACAAATATGTAAGTCCTGGAAGCACCCAGACCTTTCAAGTCTTGTTTTGTTTATGAATTCCTAACTGGGTTATTTTTTTTTGTACTGGTGTTGCTTTCCTGATGTACAAAAATCTTCATATTTGTGTAATTCTTTGTTGCTAATTATCTGTTTTTCTTCTCTACCATTCATACATCATGCATGTGCAAGACCTCGTACTGTTTTGGGTGATCAACCAGGCCATGATGTAGCATGACTTCATGTGTCTCTAGTTTTACCATAGGTATATTTCCAAGAAGCAAATATGAAAAGCTAGGCACTAAAATATTTTTCTATGCATAATTTTTTTCCTCAAGTAGTTCCCCATTCTATTATAGAGTGCTGTTTGTGTGCAGCTGAGAGCTTTTGATCATAAGAAAGTGATAGGGAGAACTCTTGGGTCAGTGCAGGCTCAGGTTCCTGGGCCTGGCAGAACTCCCTCAAGCTATGCAGCTGAACCTTTATTCACAGTACATTTTGGCTCTTCACTTTAACAAAGTTCCTTCTGCCCTGTGTTGTTTGCATAGCTAGGATTGTTTTTCTGGTTCCCTCATTTAGAACTCCTCACGTAGTGTACCATCATGCTAGTTTTGGGAAGACCTATAGCAGAGGAACATAACTCATTCTCATAGGAGCCCCATCTTAGGTTTCTAGTTGAATAAAAAACAGAACACGCAAGAGAAGAAACTAATTACTGCTCTAATTCATCTGGTCCACTTCAAAAATACTGCAAAGCTTTCACATTGTGCAGAAAACACACTGGAAATGTCTGTGGTTACAGCAGGAAAGAATATACAGGCTACTGTTGCAAGATATTTGGGCAACTAAAGAATTTAATTCCAAGAGATAGAACCAGTTATTATTAACCACTCAATATTATGAAATCCATCACACTGTCTTTACCTAACTTTTTTTTCAATTAGATGAGGATTTCTAAAATTGTTGAACAGTGTTTCTGAGAAAATACACATCCCTAGCTACTGTTGCAGAGTAAAGAAAGGAAAGAGGCTGATAGCAGCCAAACAGCAGCTTACACGAGCGGCAGAATCATCGGTGATTTTTATTTCTTTTGAAAAGGAAAAATGTTATTTCCTGACCAGCTCTTAAAAGGAATTTTATAAAAGAAGCAGAACTATTGTGCATGTCCACTGGTAGTTCACTCATAGAAACACCATGTTTTGTAGTCCTTTGTTACTGTATTGTTATCGTCCATAGAAGTCCCTGATAGCCACTCACTCAGAAAGTGTGAAAATACAAAGGAGGAAATAAAGAAATAACTGTATTAAATTTGTCTACCCTTTAAATAAAGTTGCCATTTTCCCCACAATCTGTCACAATGTAATTGTTTTGCTATCTAGCTGTAGCAAATTTTAACAGCAAGAAACTCATTATTTAAAGGGCTTTTAAATTTCATATTTTATCTCACTCAATAGTAATCTTTCAAATTCTGTTCCTTTATTCTGCTAATACTACTGACTAAATTGCTAGCAACGTATTATTTCTCACTTGGGTTGATGTTCAATGCTGAAGAAAGCTGTGGTCCCACATGCTCTCATTTTCTGGTTTTGTGGCATTTTTAGCATAATATTCTTGAATACTTTTCACATAAATTGTCTCAGAGAGCTGAGTTTTTCTGTGAAAGAGGGTGAGAACAAAAGGACTTCATGTTTGGGTACAGGGCTGTGTTGAAAAGCTAACTTACCTGCACTCAGTTTTGAATTTTTTCTTTTTTTTAAGCCTATGTAATCTTTAACTGGGAAGTCTCCGTTGTTCTGGAATGAAACTAGAAATGGGAAAAGTGTGGACAGGTGGTACACATCTGAGGCAATAAGCTACTTTTTTCCTTCTTATGTCATAGGAAAACAATAATCACAATTAAACATGGCTGTTCTTATATTTTCAAATTCTAAAATAAATCATAGTATTTTATGATATATGTACAGTGGTATGCATATTTATGTTCACCTGGAAAAAGATAGATTTAATAAAGTTGTAATTTAATGTGTGGGAATCTGTCTAGTGATGAAAAGTACAAACATTGCCCTCATATCTTGGCTAAATATGTGTAAATACCTTCTCTAATATTTTATGCACTTGTGAAAGGAACACTTATTCACCTATACATCTATCTTGTATAGTGTCTATTTTGGTGAGGTTTACAAACAATGTATCTTTAAAAAGATAAATCCCTGATTTCTAGGCTAAGTCTCAGAATTATCAGAATTATATTGAGCTAAGTAAATTACGTCTACTATTTGGAAATTTTTCTCTAATGACTTCTAGCTTCTGTTGAGAGCAAATAATTCTTTTTTGTCACAATTTTATATACCATTCTATATGTATCTTATTTACAAAGTAATCAAATACCCTCATAGTATCATAATATGTTTCTCATTAGAAATTCACATGATGAATGATAGCATATATTTTAAGCTTTTCTATTTTTTATTTGATGCCGTTATATGTATCAATGTCATCAATATGCCTCTGTAACAAAGAGAAAAACCCGTTACAGCCGTTAAATTTGTATTAAGGCAATTTGTACCATGGTTAATCATTAGAAATACTTGGGTTTTTCTTTAGAAATTAGAGGCTTCTTACCTTTTTTTATCATGAGGTATGAGTTACTGTCTCAGTAACAAGACATATTAAGATTTCAACCTCCTCTTCTTCCTCCCTGTTGGCAATGAATAGATTCTTTCAAATACTCAATATTAGTTCCCTGAGAATTGAGTAAGTTTCTGAAATGTGCTGCTCATGAGGATGTAAAGGCATTTTGCAGCTGCATAACTCAAAGGGAAGCATGTAGAACTCAGTTCTTGGAGTTATTTTTATCCTTTTAAGTGAAATCAAAATCTGGTCTTGGTTTGGGTGGGGAGTCCTGTACTGAATTTTTCGGAGAAATGTATTTTAAACAAATAACCTAGTGTTATTCTCAGAATGGATTGACCTACCAGACTTTGGGTCAGAGGGGGGCAGGAGAGAATAAGCAAAGTTCTGGAATAACATTTATAGCCAAAATAGAAGGACAAATTAACATTCTAGAACAATATCATCATGAGGTTTAAAACTATTAATCAAAAGTGGTACCCTTGTACCTTTTCTTCTTGGTTCAGAAAGAAAGTCCACATGCTGTAACCTAGTATGGCAAATTAGACACAGATGCCCTTTGCTTAAAGAACTGGTTTCTATCCAGATTTATTTTAGCTATCTGCAGGAGATTATTTGTTAACTTAATTGGAGAAAAAACCCCAAATTTTCAGTAAGGCATAATTTACTTAGACGCTAACCTTGCTAGGATGTATGTTCTGGTAGTGTTTAGCTGCTCCGTTAGGTGATTGTTCATACAGCTTTCGCTTAGGCAGTTTATATTTTGAACATGCGTGTGTAATGTAGCTATGAAACCTTAGGCAAAATATACTGCTGTATCAGCCCTTCAAGGTGACTTTCTTTCACGCTTTGGTGCTTCTTACATTTCCATTCGTCTGTGTGCCATATCTCGCTTCATATCCAGCTGGATTACACAGAAATTGATCGTGATTTTTAAGATAGAGCCAAAACTCCCAGGAGATCATCTTTATGCAAATCACATACTCAAGAGGAGTGAATAGATGCTTAGAATAAAGGAAAAGTGGATAATTACCTTTTGGGTGGTAAATAATCATATGTCTAAAAGAAGACAGAAAAATAAGCACTGTGTGTGCTTGTCTTTGATATTTTTCTCTTTGATATAATTTAGGATTCTTGGTATAGTGCTTAATATTTAGAAACAAAGTGTCATTTTACAGACAGAAGAATTTAATCTGGTTATATTTTCTTGCTCTGTTGGACATCCTTCATTTGTTTCTCAAACTGTTTGTATATTATATCTCTGTAAATGTGCTTTTTCATTTGTGTGGTGGTGGTTGGTTTTGTTTTTTAAGAAAAATATATGTATTTCAAACTGAAAGTGGCATGAGATTGGAAAATCCTGCCTGTCAGAGAAGAGATGTTCTGGTTTGTTTGTTTTTATTTTTTTCTGTTGGTGGTGGGGTGATTTTGGAGGGTTGTTCTGATTGTTTTCTTAAGAAGCAAACCAGCCTTAAAAGATTTAATTTTGCAAGCTTAAGAAAAAAAATTAAGTCATTATCAAATTAAAAATATTATATATACACACATTGACTGTACTTCTAATGACAAAGTGAAAAAGATTAAAATTACTTTTTTAAATTTCTCTCCTATTATAAATGAACTCTAAGGGGTTTTGTGTATGTGATTTTTTTCATGTAGTACTTAAATACTAGAATTTATAATTTGAGGCAGAGTTTCAAATAGATGTTTTAGGGTGTACATAAGTGTACATTTTAGCCTCAAAGGAAATGCTGTTTCTCTTTGAACTGACCATTCTTCAAGTGTGATGTGCACGTGTGTGAGGAGTAACAGCATTAGAAATTGCAAATAAAAGTGAAATGTATAAGCTAAGCTGACTGATTTTAGCAGTCTGCAGTGAAAAATATAGGCCCGAGTCATGAAAAAAAAAATCAGCTGTCCATATCTCTCTATATATGCCTAATATATGTTTATGCGTATATATGTATTCGTAATTTAATTACTTAGATTTTAGAAGGATTATTTATATGCTTCAAGTTAAGAAAGCAATTCTTTTCAGAATCAGAACACTGTCTACTACTTAGAGAAGCTTGTTAATGAAGTATTTATGAAAACAAACTCTAGTCATCTGTATGAGTTCTAAAAAAATCTTTGAAGCTGTAAGAATTTCATTTGGTTTTGGTTTTTTGTTTACTGTTTGTTGTTATGCTACTATTCCTAGTTGCTTTTTGTTACTTTTGTTTACTTAAGGACAACTACAAAATTGTCAAATAGCTAGCTAGTATGAATTAATGAATAAGCCAATTAAACAGATTCTTCTTGTGAAATGTGGAAATAATAATGAGTTAAATCCTAACTTCCATGGTAGGTAAGGTTCCTCTTGACAGGTTTCATAACCTAATAATTAAATTAATAAGCTTTTCAGTTCTCAGATAAGCAAACTCACTTTTTTAATTTCTAAATATAGTTCTACAGAATCACAGAATTGTTGAGGTTGGCAGGGTTGAAGTCATCTTTTTCTACACCCCTACTCAAGCAATGCCATCTAGAGCAGATTCCCCAGGGCCGTGCCCAGATGGCTTTTGAGTATCTCCAACAATGGAGAGCCCAGAACCCTCATGCTGAGGGATGTGTTCCAGTAGTCAGTCCAATTCTGAGTGATAAAGTGTTTCCTTATATTCGGAGGGACTCTCCTGTGATTGTTTGTGCTCATTGCCTCTGGTCATGTCACTGAGCACCACTGAAAGAGCCTGGCTCTGTCTGCTTTACACCCTCTCTTCAGGTATTTATACACACTAATGTGGTATGACCAAGCCTTCTCTTTTCCAGGTTGAAGTCCCAGCTCTCTCAGACTTTCCTTAATGATCTTGCATGTCTGTGAAAGTCCCTTAATCGTCTCTGTGTCCCTTGGCTGGTCTCTTGCCAGTAGCTCCATATCTTCTTGTGAATGGGAGCCCAGAACTGAACCCAGCACCTGAGAAGTGGCCTGAGTAGAGGGGAAGGCTAACCTCACTTGCACTTGTCTAATGCAGCTCAGGATCTTATTTGCCTTCTTTGAGGCAGGGGTACATTGCTGGCTCATGTTCAACTTATCCACAAGCGTCCCACAATATGTATCTACAGCTTTGAAATGTAAGTGCACTTGAATTTCCTAGATATTTTTCCTAAAATGTTGTCAAGACTTACTTATCTGTAATTTTTCTTTGGGGAAAAAAACCCTGGTAGTTTGGTAAAACCTTTCAATCTGTATCTTTTGGGATTCATGACTCTGCTGTTAAATTTTGCCTTTATAATAATTCCAATTCTGTACTGAAATGCTAACTAGGTTATTGTGTCAGACATTATACAAAATTCAAGTTGTCTTTCATAGAGATTAATATTATTTTCAAAGAATATTAAATGTAGTGCAGTATCTATTTTGCAAGATATCAGAAGTGGTGTTTATTGATGCTTTAGAATAGTTCCAGAGCAGAAAGAGTAGATCGAGCTTCCATAAAAATCGAGCTGGTTGCATAAATCATCAGTGTGGGGAACCCTAACTCATATTGATAAACACTTTACAGATAATTGCACTCTACTGATCTGCTATTCAATGTGAAGAGGCTTATAGGGCACAACCCCCAGACTTCCAGTGCTTTTGGAACCGTCGAAACAAATGTTAGCAGATGTATCTCAGTGATAAAATTATTGACAGAAAAGAAAATTGTGAATATGTTACAATGAATAGCTACCTTAATCCACAATATAATGTCCCTATACTGAAATGAGGTATTTAAGATTCTTATCAGTTTGTTCTTTGTAAATATTTGATAAACATTAATTAAAATGATATTCAATAAAGTGATCTTTACACTGCACCCTCCGTCTTACATATATCGCAGGGCCACTTTCTCTGACATACAGCTAGAATCACAGCCCACTGCTGACACGGTCCATAGAATTTTTCACAAGTTCTTTGAGTATCAGTCAGAAACCAGTTTTTGGTGCTCAATTCTACAGTTTCAGCCTCACCTTCTGATATCTTAAATGTTCTAGATGTATCTCTTACCAATACTCAATACCCTGTATTCTTACAAACATTTTTACTGAGGAAAACATGGTAGTTAAAAATAAGGAAAATCTGGTTCTTCCTTTCTGGATCTCCATCAACTGATCTGAAAGGGTACAGCCTTGAAGTCTGTGTGCAGTGTGTTTTTCTTTTCCACAGTAGTTATCTCTTCGTTTCCTGTGAGGGAGCGAAGATGTGATAAGATAAAGGAAATGAAGCTTTAAGTTATCTTTTTAATCCTCATTCCTCAGATTACTTTTAAAGAAGATATTTTCTCCTATCTCAAGGGATGGTCCAGTGTAACTTCTACTAATATTTATTTTGGAAAAATGTGTGCAAAAATAATATTAACACAAAAATTCAAATCACAGTTGATAGTTATGCAAAATAATAGATTATACATACATATTTTGGTCAAACTTTGGTTCTTTAGAGAGAAAATTCTTTTTCCTAGCAATTTCTTATGCAACCTTAGTCTTTTACCTTTCTCTCTTAAATTTCATCTCAAGCAGTCTTTTGCCACTAAAAAGGTCATCTGTAAGTCCATCTGTTATCTGGTGAAAAGCAACATTAAGTTTATCCTATGGGGGGGGGGGTTAATATTTTGTAGTTATTAACTAAAAAGAGCCATTTTGTAATGAGAGAGGTTAGGATCCCAAGCGTCAGAATTATGTATGAGGGTCTTTGGACAGGAAAAGGTTGGATTAGGCAGTTGATACACAGCACAACTTTACAGGATCTTCTAATCTGGAGGGGAAAAAAATCAGGGTAAAAGCTGACAGAAATATGGAATTAAGGGCCAAGGAGGCACTCAAAAATCCCAAGTAAAGAAACTCCTTAATATCTGGAGTCAAACTCTGCCCAGTTTGAGACCACAAGGTATTTTTCGCAAATATACCACAAAAATATCACAAAGGTATTTTCCTTTGTGGAAGCAACAATGAAAAATAACTGGGTTTATATATTTTTAAATGAGTTATACTTTAGCCACTTTTATAAGTATAAGCTTTTAATTAATTGTTTTTATCAAACTTATGTACTGTCAAATTCTGTGCAACTATTTTGAAGTGTAATTTACTACTTTGAGGTAAAGTATGACCAAGATTTATCATGTTTGTCTTGTTACTTGAAGAGGGACACTCTGAACTAAACTTTTTCACCTGGAAAGAAATATGGACATGTCTTTCTATCTAATCTGGAGGGCTTGTCTGAGAGAAGATTTAGCTAATGACAAATATTATCCTTTCAAAATTTATAATTTCCCTTTCAATTTCAAACTGAACAGTCACTAAGCTATAAAATTCTCTTACTATGAAAGTCTTATTATTTAGTAAGAAGGCATTTGCTAGTTAGCTGTTTGGAATCTAGTGTAATTATATTAATTTTTATTTCTCCATTATTTCATATTGAAAATACACAAATACACAAGGTTCTTTCTTTTATGGCAGAATGGTGTTTCTTTGCAGCAATTTTTTAAAATACCTTCAATCTATTTAATTAGAATCCTGTCCTTTAACAAAAGGGAGCAACATGATATGGCAGCATGTGTGACTGAAGGTTAAAACAGTAGCATAAAAAAATATAAGAAGTGTTATTGTAAGGAAACTGCCATATTACACTTAAGGAAAAAAACACACATAAATGAAAAACTGCTAATAAAATTGATTATTAACAGTAGTTCATAAGAAAGAAAGAAAATTAGTATTATCTTATAGCATTTAATCCATAAAATCCTTTCTTGTATGTCTCTAAAACTGCAGTCTGTAATGCGTGCAAAGGAATTGTAAATGTAAACTTTATCTGAAATTTAGAGCTTGATGAAATTGGTTCTGTCTTTGGTTGGGTTCTTCATTAAGGCATGGTATTTGCTTTAAATTTCTTCTTTCGACTGCACCACTATCCTTCTGTAATAAAAGGTTTTCTTCCACTAACCACAGGAAGATTATTCAAATTTTAGAATAATGCCTGCTTTTAGGAGTCTAGTTCTTTCTATTTCTGTTTCATCAGGTGTTTCACAATCTTTCCTACTTCTCATTCACCGGAAAAACTTAATCCTCTTTACAAAATGAAGCTGGTTTTCTTTCTGTTTTTCTTTTTGACAGTTTCTCTTCTAAAAGTGGAATTATTTTTTGATTAAACATCTTTAGACAAAAAAAATGAGAAAACTGATAATAAATAAAGTTATCTTCTACAGGACTGCTTTGTTTTGTTTAGCTTGTTCGTTTTTTTCTCTCGCCTGCACAGCAATCTAAGTGCTTGTTTATAAGCATGTTGGGAAAACTGTGGGCAACTTGGGTGTGTCTTGTGTGCCAGGAGGAAGTCATCTTTGCCAAATGTGGTAAGTCTGTTACCTCTTTGCTGGAATCATTTCTGTAGTCTGACTAATAACTATGTGAAGACAGAGCAGCTCAATATATAAGCTTATGCTGTCTTAAAAGGAGGAGCAGGCAGGAGGGAAGTGTGTGTGTGGAGGGGCAATGCTAGAGATACAATCATTGCCTTGGGTCTGTAATTCCAAGGTGGAGCTGATCCTTGTCAAAGAGGCATCCTCAGTGCCGTGGATGATTTTATGATTGCTTGTATCAGATGGTAAGCAAGAGTTCAGAGAGTTTTTTCTGAGGGGTGTTGTGTTTTTTTCTTCCTGTTAACATGCTGAGGAAGCCAGCTTATTAATGATCCTTCTCTTTATGGGGAGTTCAAAAGGGACTGGAATTTGCAAGATGCATTTGGAAGCTAGAGAACAAACAGAACTCGCATACGCATGATATGAGCAGCATGCAGATTTTGTCTTTCATACATGCATGCTATTAAACACCAACTGGTTTTGTTATTTTAAAATGGTTTTAAAAATCCTTGGAAAGTCTCTGAGATTTCCTTTGTATATTGAAGAAAACATCCCTCCCAGCTAATCATGTCCAGCATTTAAAAACTTTGGCTGCTGTTACAAGAGGTCACAAGGATTTTATAGCTGCTTTAGAAATCCATGGGAGACAAAAGAAGCAACCTGTGAGTGGCAGTGCCTGGGGTTTGTATCAGTACATTGCAAAATGGCCTACCAGATATAATAAGGATTTAGCAAAAATGACAAAATCTTCTCTTGACTCTAGATAAGTATTTTATTTTTTAATATATATTGTACAAGACAGTCTTTTAAAAGGGTGTTCAAGAGGCTACATGAGTTTTAACATTAGCTGATGGTACTTGGGTGTTAGGTCAAAAGGTCAGGACACCATTGCACTCTCTTAGGAAAACAAGCATACTGTTTCAGTTGTAAAAAGGAATTACTTTTAGCTTGTTCACTGAAGTACACTGAGTGTAAAACATAAAACTGCTGTATTTAGCTAAATACATCTTGTGTGTGAAATATTTCTGGTGCTGCTTTCCACTCGTGTCATTATTTATGGCTTCCTAACACAAGTAATGTAGACAAATTTTTTGCACAGATTTTGCAAGTGCAAGCTTTCTGATCAGTGCATAGGATAGATTTCAGTCTGAAATTCATATTTTTAGATATGTTCTTTGGCAACTTTTTTAGTTTCTGTTTTTCATCAGTTTTTGAGCATGTAATTTAAACTTAGTATTTACTATAAAATATAAATGTTGCACACCCGTATTTGGAGATTGTGTCTTTCACTATGCTAAAAAGGCTGTCTTTGTGTGTTAGATCTGTCTTTTTTTAAGCTTATCTTGATTCCACGAAGTAAATGGAAGAAGGAATTGGTTCAGTAGATTAAGTTTTGTCATGCAGGAATCATTAATATATAATAGTATTGCTCTAAGAAAAATAGGGGTACAAAGAGCATAGGTTGAACCCAGGAGGGTTGCTGCATAACAGCCCTTTGGATGAATTCAGTTAAAGTTTATTTATATTTATATATATATGTATGTGCGTGCATTTCAATATTTTGTAGTTTTCTTATAAAGGAGTTTAATCCTTGCTAGAGGAAAATGTATATCAGGGTGCTCTGTGTGTTGTGTTGCTTTTCAAAGCTGATGGGGAGAAAATGGAATTAAATGTTTTTAAAAGGTTTGGATTTCCAAGACCATTACAATGAAAATAATGTATTGGTCTTAGAAACCTTATGATATCGTGTTCTCTAATTCATGAGAAATCATGAATTTTCTCTCTGTTATCTGTTTGTGTTCCCTTCCTTATTGACAGTAAAACAATAAATAATCAGTGAGACATCCCAACTTCAGAGAGAAAAAAAAATTATTTTTTGAATAAAAAAATTCCTTCATGTAGGCATATAGCTACTAGTTTGTCAGTCTTAGGGGGCAGTTTCATTTAAAGTATAATCATAACAAATATGTGGAATAAATTGTTTCACCTCTATAGTAGCTAATAAACCCCCTTAACACCATGACAGCACTTAAATCTAGAATAGGTTTGAAAGAGGAAAATAAAATTGTGGTCTTTCCACCTTGGGAGATTTGGATAGACTTTAGAAGTTCCCAACAGATGAAGGTATTTTTCTCTAGATGTTTTTGTGCTTATTTTGCTGCTGTGAATAATACTGTGTTCTAATAGATATTTGAGGTCAAACCCCGCAGGCTAAAAACATGAAGGAACTCTCAGCAAGTAGTAAGTTCAGTTGCTGAGTTACTATGTTACTGTACTGCTACATATGTCTTAGGATTTCACTTAATCAGTTGGGTTTTGCTTTGTTTAGGAATATAAACACACTTTTACATCACTACATTTAGAGATATAAATAAACTTGGTGTCCCATATAATAAGGATGTTCTTTGCATGTGCCAAAGAACATTGGTCTGTATAATGAGTACCTTGTTATTTTCTGCAGATTTGGGATGAAACCTCTATGCACAGAGATTCTTTTCTAGCACATTTTGTGAGATTAACATTTGGTAGCTATTCTGTTCCTTGCAGAAAGCAAAAAAAAAAAAAAACACACACACACAAAAAAAAAGTTTTTTGTTTGTTTTTAGTGTAAACTGAGAATAATCTTGTTACATTACTTGTCTTTGTTTTTAAACCTGTTTTGAGTAAAGTTGTAGTTATTTGAATATTATCTAGAAAGTGTGATTTCTAGCTTTGTTTTGTGACTTTTTGGAGTGTGTTTGATCACAACACTATGTTTCTTAATAAACAAACAAACCCTGCAAAAAACATCCCAAAAAAACCCCAAAAAAATCCACACACCCCCCCCCCCAAAACAAAAAACCTCCCAAAGCCCACAAAACAAGAACCTGAATTAATAGTCTATAACCAGTATTTAGTGACTTCTTATAACTACACTAGTTATTTCCAGGTGGTGCAGCAGATTTTTTGTTACTATCTGCATACATTCTTGGACAGAACATGTTGTGTTTCATCTCAAGATGAAAATTAATAAAATCTGAGGCTCAATTACTAATTTATATTAGTAATTAATATTATACAAACAGTATATATTGCTCTTGGCAAACAACTGGGAAGGCAAAGTCCCCACCTAGAAGAGCTTACAGCTAACAAAATACAGAATGGGTATGATCTGCATACAAAAATCGGACATACAGATACATGTGTCTGCATGGGTCTAAAATGTGTGCAACTATAGATGTTTACAACATTTTGCATTCTTTTCATAATTTTGTAAAAATTATAATTTTGGTCTAGCTACTTGTACATATTGACTAGTAATATAATTTTTCTAATTGTAATTTTAGTCATATTGGTGGTAGGGACTGGTTTTTTTCCCAAGGAATATTGGATGAAGTAGGCATAAAAGTAGGAACAACTATCCTGAGTATGATGATTCTCCTTGTGATACCTAAAAAGGGCTGTGCATATATATATATATATGCAGTCAACATGCTTTAGTAACAATTCGGTTTGTGTTTCAGCCTTTTATCTTACCTTCTACAGCTTTGCATATATTTGTGTGTATGCTTGCATGTACTATATGTAGTTTTCCAGTATATACAATAGCATTCATAGTTATTAAGGGATGAAGTACCGTATGCCAAGTAGCAACTCTTTTGGAGGTTCTGTTTTTGAATTTGTCATTTATGGTTTCATTCTTTCTGTACAAATGCTTTAAACCTTAAATTCAATTGTTCCAATTCATGGATAAAGATTTTGAGAGATCCTTATATAGACAGTTCCATTAAAGTTGTGGCCTTACTTCAAACCACCCTTGTACCATGATTGTCTTTCCTGTTTTCTTCCTCTCATCTGTAGCTGTGGCTCATATCTCTCCTCTATTCCATGCTAGATGAGTTTCACACCTTTAGAATTACTTCATCATGCAGTCCTCCCTGTTTATAAATTAATACAGTCATATGTATATAAAATGGTAGCACCCAATTAAAAAATATAAGTTCCAAGACATCTTGTCCCCATATGTTTACTTTTCTTCTCTGTTTCTTTTTCTTTGCTCTTTGGAGTCCTCTTGCAGCAACAAGAATTAACTCTGTCTTATGTCTTTGAGTTTTTATAGTTCATATTCCTACCCATGCCATCTCTGGGCTTGGAGCCTGAATGAAAACAGACTTGCTTATTTCCATTTTTTTTTTGCCTGTGACAAGATGCAGTCACTGCAAGATGTAATTACTATGACTAGGCAAAGTCTCTGTTTTCTGTCAGTGACATGCAAGTCACAGCACCTGTATAGGGAGATTCATACGCTCTGGTCTTGTCCTAAGCTACCTGAAGATCTGGGGATATGGGCACTGCCTGCCTCCTGCACTTCACTGTACCCTGTGCAAAATCTTGGTGAGAAACCTGACAGACTGCCTTTCTCCTGGAAAACCAGCACATGGCAATAAATGCTTGAACTGCATCTCAAACCACAAGATACTGCATTTAGTGCATGCCATTAGTCACAGCTTCTAGTGTCCCTAATCTACCAGAGATTTTCTTCAGAGGAAGGCTCTTCTCCCCTGATCCAATTGGGGTGTCAGAACTAAAGCCAGTTGCTACAATGGAGACAAAGATGCTCCATGAATCATATAAACTCACTCAGCAGGCAATGAGTGTCAGCTGTGTGATGGTACCTTGGGGCTCTTCTGACATGTCAGAAATTTGCTTTGATCTCTCTTCCTCCCATGCACTGCTGATGTAGCCTCTGCTTTGCCTAGCTGGATGATAGTAGTTTTATTTTAGTATTTGCAAAGGCTGTCTACTGTTAGTTCCCCTTTTTTCTTTTCTTAAACTAGACTAAGTAATTATTGTGCTCTCATTACCTGTTTTATTTTCATTCTTTTTTTTCCCCCTAGTATTTATGAAATAATTTTTCAAATTCTAAATTTATGAATTTATACAGTGTGCTAATTAAGGAAGCAGCAGACCTAGATCACTGCTGTAGCAAGAAAGCCTATCAACCAGTGGTTTGATATACTGTGTTAAATACAAGAGCATCAGAATTTTTTAACACTGTCTTTTCAATACTGATGTCTATTAGTACTCTCTCTAAGTTAGTTAATTTCAATGATTGCGGTTTCTCTGCCTGGTGTGAAGTCTGTAGATGTTATTCCAATATAATCGTGTAATGTCAAAAATGTTAGCAGGTTTTGTGTATAAAACTAAGTTGCAGAAAATTAGTTAGGATTACCCTTTTTCTATAGGGAGAGGGACTGCTGGGTCAAAAGCCATGCGAGTATGAGAATAGGTTGTACAACTGCTGGACATGGATGGTTTGGCACTCAAGGAAAAGGCAACAAGTCTTGGGAGCAGTGCTTGCACGAGGCTGCCTTGAGTAGCCCAGCCAAGAACCATCCAGGATTTCACTGGCTGAATTTAGAGAATTGAACAAAACAACTTTAAGCATAACCTTGATTTGAAATTTTGTCAGTTGCAGATAAAGGTGACTTAAGATGAGATGGAAAAATTCAGCATTTGGTAGGAGATTGAAAGGTAAATTGATTTAAGCTCTGTATTTCAGAAGTGAAATGTTACAGCAGTCAGGATAAGGATGGCCTCAGACTAGACATTTCTGTAGGCAAGTCCAAATTCTCAACTATCCACATAGGTTTTATTTCTGCTACCATGAAGAATCACCTTGGTTCTCTTCAGGCCCGCCACTCAATTGCTGTAAGTTTGTGTCCACTATATTCACTTACCCACAACTGCCTTTGCTCTGCTCCAAAGTTACCCTGAGGCATCCTGCTTCCCACCATGTCATGGTACCATGATGATGCAGCTTCAAAGTGTGAAGTCTTCAGGCTTCCTAGAACACAGCAGAAAGAGCTGTAGCTGGCTGAATAAAACACGCTTGAAATTTCCTGAATTTTGGTGCCTTGGGCAAACACCCTGTTTGTTTTTCCATTATTCTCCTTTAGGGTCTGCTTTGAAGGAACTAGTGCTATGCCAGGCATCAACTTTTAAGTAGAAATGGTACTCTATGTCTCGGCAGATGTGAAGAATTTTTCAGTGATGAGAGGATTGTTTTTGAACTTAGAATGTTTCAAGGGCTGAGCATGGGCATAAACAAGTGAAAGCACTTGTAATTGAGGCAATAATAGCAATTTGGAGTAACATTTGTTTTAATACTCATTGAATGATAGAGGCAGTAGGTAAATATTATGTTTCTTGACACCAATAACCAAAAAGCAGACCTTAGTACCTGAAGCATGCTTTGGATTTTTTTTTTTTTACCACAATTTGACATTAAAATAAAGATGTTCTAAAATAGCCAAAATAAAGGACATAAAAAGCCAAAACAACAAAAAAATCCCCCTCTACTTTGATTGCAAGTTGCAATTTGTGAGGCTAAGGTATCTGCACATTGCTATAACCGTGGCAAATGCATTATTGGAATGACAGTGTAGTTAACTAAAAATTATTTACAGGCATTTCCCAGCTACAGAATTACAGAATTCTTCATAAGCTGTAAAATCTAGCTAAGAAACAGTACATATTTGGATAGTTAGTCCATCTCGAGTCTATGTTTAATTACATTGTTGACTCGAACTTGGAAGTGCAAACTCAAGAGGTGACATACCCCTAAGCTGATTAAATTGCTAACAGCCACTAAAACGTGTTCCATGGCAATTCTACTCCTGACTGCAGCTTCATGCTTCTCTTAGACTGACTCAGGCTGCATCCATGTTAGCCAAATGAGTGAGTCAAATCAACATGAAAAAAGAAGGAAGGAAACAATAGAAAAATGGGAAAAGAAGGGGAGGAGGAATACTTTTATTGCTTTAGATTCCTGAACTGGTCCTAGTTCAGGAAAGATCTGGTGCTGATTCAAAGGAGGGAAGTATATGGGAACAATATTGAGCTTACCTTTTGAATAACAGCTTGTGTGTGTACCAGCATAGCTGTAGAATTAATTCTATTCTAGATTGTTTTAACTGTATTATGCTTATAGCATAGCTGGCTGCAGCAGATACATGCAGATTCACCTGGGAAAAAGATCACATTTCAATTCAGTTCATTTTCCAGTGCTTTTTAAAGGACCCACTTTTTTTACCAGATAGTGACTTGAGTTGACAGCACACTCCGGGTCTACATTTACAATGCTTAACACACATTAATTCTTCATTTCTGCTTCCCTGAAAAAGGATATAAAAAAGGCAAAAATATATTTTTCCTTTGTCACTAAACACTGGAACACTGATATGACCAGAAAGAAGCTGAATTTTCTTCTGTCAATTACTAAGTCTGCAGGCAAAGGATTTTGTTTCATTCCAAGTAAATTGTGCATGGGGTCATATAGAATAAACAGTAACCTTGAGCACTATTTGATATCTCAGCAAAAGATTTCTTGAGAGTACAAGAAATCTTATAAATAATCTCCTGTATGTTACTAATACTGGATTCCCTGCTAAGCCAGAGTAAACAGAAATGATGTAAAAACAACTGCAGAAGAGATCTCAGTATGAAATACAACTATAGCATTTCATCAGAATCACAGTGTACTTTCAGCATTTAAGGACCGCAGTAGGTAAACTTACTGTCTGTAAATTGAAAGCTAATCTATGGAAAATTTTGGTTAAGGGGCATGAATTCTTTATTTGCATTTTTAAATGAAGAAAGCAGCAGAGAATTAATAGCACATTTCCGATGTTCTAGAAAGAAATAAATTTTGCTCTCATCCCATTTTCTTAATCGTATTCTTTTCCTCAGATAAAGTTGATTTTACTAGTCAAGGCTTTGTCCTATATTATATTGAAAAAAAGTTCCCCTATTTTTTCAGAGCTCTTTGTGTTCTAAAGCTTTTATGGACTTTATTTCCTACCTAAATGATTCCTATGATTTTATGCATGTTTAACACTCTGGAATTCAGGTCCATAATAGCTGAGTCCCTCTGCACTGCGATATGATTTTTAAACCCTTTGGGAGAGATTGTCTGAAAGGAAATTATGAATTGAAACGCTTCTCTGAGAAAAATGCCACCTATTCTTTCTCAGTCTGTATTAAAAGTCATAGCAATATTTTTATTTGCTGAATTTTGTATACACACGTGTATATAAATATACACAAGGATGCATGACTCAAGCTGTGCAAATAATGGATTTTTGGTTCTCAAACAATGTAAAAGACCCAAAGAACACTTAAATTATTTATTCTTGCCAAGCCAAATTTTTTTCTTTCAAAATTCATGATGAAGAGATAAGTTGAAAAATGGTCTTGTGTGGAAAGAAGCCTCTTTTAAGTTAAAAAGTAACATATGTGAGGGAAGTGCTAGTTGTCTGTAATTTTGAGAAGATGGATGATGTTTCTGAAAGTAAAAGAATTGAATGTTTTAAAAGTGAGAAAAATGCAATTGCATATCAGTCAGTCTTAATGAAATAAATAATTGGAAAAAACCTCAACTGTTGTAAATTGTTAGAAAACAGAAAAATGAATAGAGCTAGAATAGCTTTATCAAGAATAATTCATACCAAACCATTTGATCTTGAATTTGTTACTGAATAATGGACCTTGTGGATTGAAACATCGTGGTGTGTGTCACATATCTTAAATTTATTAAAGCTGTTGATACTGTCTCAGATGAGAGTCCTATAAGCAAGTAGGAGATGGTAGTTTAGATAAAACTAGGGTAAGGTAAGTGTAAAACTGTTTGGGAAACAAGGTGTTTTCAGAAAGGTTAGATAGTACCTGCCTTCTAGTTAGATGGTATCTGCTCTTATAAGGGAGGTAGGTTACCAGGTTGACTTATAATCCCTTCTGGTCCAATTTTCTGTTTGTGTATAGTCCTGTCATACAGTAATGAAATTAGTAATTCAAAAAAACCCACTGTAAAGACACATTTAAATGACTAAAGATATTACAGTATTTTCTGGTAGCTCAAGAAAATGGAAAGTTAAATTGTGTTTCCAGTTCTAAAATTAAATTTAGCTGTAGTTACTAAAATTGTAACTTCCCTTCACCTTCCACCTGTGCTGTAATTAGGTTCACTGGTTGTTATTGCAGTGTAAGTTTTTCTCTGCAAGGCTTACACTGTTGAAAGATAGGTCAAACTGCACTAGATTCGAGGGAAAACCCAAACAAAAAGACCTAGCAGAATATTTTGTTAGTTTTCCATTTCACCAGGAATTTAATCAGAATTTTTTCATCAGGTGTTATTGTTTGTATTAGACTAGGAAAAGGAAAGTCATGCATTGCATAGTATTGATTATTAATTAATAATATTAATTTAGCTCTTTCATTATTCAGTACTTATTCTTACTAATTTTATTAAATCCTTCATAGTTTTTCTAAATATTTTACTTTTTTATTGATAGCATATCTTATAAATAATGAATTGCTTGCCAAAGACAGATACAGATAGATATAGATATATATATATATGTAATCCAGACCATGAGATAAGTGTCAAAAACAGTAAAATATATTAAAAAATAAAAAAAAGAAAAGCAATTACTTGCTCTCAAATCTGCATAATGTCGTGGCTGGAGTGTTGCACCTTTTGGCTTCTGCCTCACTGTCCTCACTTGTCTGGAAGACATTAAAAAGAAATCTACATGAGCACCAATGTTTAATTTTCCCCATGCTAAGTTTCAGACTTCTTCACAAAGAGGTTCAGCTGCTGAGAGTAAGAAGGGAATATTAGATTTTTGATTGTCTTTTCCAAACACCAGAGGCCCAGGATTCCATTAAGTGACCCTTCTGAACTCTCCTCATGCAAAAAGTGTTCAAGCTGTCCCTCGTGGCTAAAATGCACTTTTCACTACGCTTGGGATTTATTTTCAGGTTTTTAATAGAGCAGGCACCAGACATGGGCTTGTTTTATGGATCTATTTTATTTCAAATTAATTTGTCCAGTGATAGTTGAATCTCTCTTTTTTTACATGAGCTGGTGGAATTTTCTGCATACTTTCATCAGCCTTTTGATGATTTGCACTTGTGACTGCAAAACTGAAGTCCTAAAAGCTGTTCCTAAAAGGACAGTGTACCTAGCAACAGTGTAGACTGTGGGCTCTTATCCTTAGTAATCACTGCTTTCTTTATCAATTTCTTAACATTTTCACAACTTTGGTTCCAAAGTTTTGTGCAAAGAATTCTTACGGCTTTTTTTAATTTGTTCCAACTCCTCTCAAACAGGTGAACATTTTTTTAAACGATAATTTTCCGATTCTCACATGGAATAAAATATTTAAGACACATTTTAATGTAGTACTACACGTTTTCCCAACATTTTCAAAATAGGGAAATTAGATACTTTTACATTTTTTTTTTATTTATTTCTTTAATGACTGCTACTATTTGACATCTCCAAATCAAAGATGAGAATTGACCCTGAAAACTTTCAGTCATGGAAAATATTCTTTTGTTGCTAACTTTGTACTATTAGTTAACAAAATTTGATAGGATTTTTCAGTATTGGCTTTTCAAACTAACAGGCTGTCCTTGATGAAATCTATGAGCAAAATATCCTGTGAAATTGTGAAATTCTATCCTACAAGCAATTCAAATTAAAATATCTCTAAATACGGATTTAATAATTTAATAATTTTAAAGTGAATATACATAATCAAGCCACCTTTCTAAGTATTTTATATTATTTCTCTGTTATTGCTGCTTTTTTCACTTGAAGGACACAGCATTTCCTACCACCAGCTAAATCTCTGAGTATAAAATGTATGTCCTAAGTCTGTGTATTCTATAAAAGTATTTGAAACTCACAATCAACACCAGTCATATGTCTTGTAAGTGTAATATATTTAATTTGTATCACGGAAGAGTAGTGCTGCTTACTTTGAGAGGAGGAGTGGACCATGAAGCTGTGCATACAATCTATGCAGGGGTCTAGAATCAGAAAACAACTTCACATCTTTCTCAACAGGAAACCCTTTGTGGTTGTAAATGGTGTTTAATTCTTGCCAAAAGGCACTATTAATGTGTTAGTATGTAATAATCTTAGATTCTCGTATTTGGAGATACCTTGTACTTTGAGTAGTATTCTAATTTTGTTATCATAACAAAGTTTGTTCACCTTCTAATATTACACCCACCAAGTTAGGTTCTAAGACATGCATAAATTGTCCAAGTCAAACTGCTTAAGAGAAGAATTCTGAAATGCTAGAATGAACTGTTATTGTAAGTCTGTTCTTTTACCTTAATTAAAAATTTACAAAGCCTTTGTGTGCTATTTAGGCTGTTGGTAATAGGGGCATTTGTGTGAGATGAGGAGGTTTGCTGTACACAAGTCTGGAAAGCAATATGAAGCCTATATTCAGATGTCTTCATCTGTTCACGTATAGCTAATAGTTTACTGTTCACAGAATAAGGCTTCAGGCATCTAACAGGGATTTAGGAAACTATTGTAAAAAATATGTAAAAATGAGATTTCATATGAACTGAAACTGTGTTCAGCTGAATCAAAAATTTCAATGGGTTAATTGTCTGACTGTGTCTTTTTCCCTGTGAAGTGCCTTTAAGGCAAGAGAATATTTTTCGAGCACCTAATCCTCAAAGGTTAAAATAATTATTTTTTTACTCTTCATAGATAACACATAAGAAGGACAGCTCTGTTTAATAGAGAGCTTCAGCCCTGAAAAATCTGTCATGCATAACATAATATTGAAAAAAAATACTATCTTTCCTCTGATAAAATATTCTGAAAGCTTTCTGAACATATTGTTGCATTTTATTTAAATAATTGTTCTGCTATTATGAGAAGTATGATATGAGTGAAAAACCTTTTGCAAAAATAAATATATATGGTGCCAAGTCTAGCATGAAGAACATTATACTCGTACTAAAAGATATTATCAACATAATAAATAAGCTTGCTTTCATTTCTAATGATTTCCAGTGTCTACTACTCTTGTTATTATGGCTAAATAGCAAAGGTTTAGTTTGCTTATAGTTCCTTTAATTTTAAAACACTGAAACCCACTTAATCACTTCTCTTCCTACTAAACACTGACGTTTGGGAGAGGTAACAGTAAATCTGGCTGATGAGTGAACTTGATCTTACTGGGACAGATTTCAAAAGGCAATATCATAATTTATTTTTTTTTAATAACACGTAACTTCTTTTGCTTTCGGCTGTGGCATTTTCATTGAACACAAATTTCGTTGAGCTGGGTCTTCAAGCTGGTGAATAATATGAAGAAAGGAGGAGATGTGATATCCAGCTGTGCAGACAGAGCATCAATTTGCCATTTAGAGAAGTTCTTGTGACTTTACTGTGGATTGTCATGTCCAAAAATTAAGCTTATGCATGCAACTTCATAATATAAAGCTTATTTTTTGGCCATATTGAAGCCTTTTGATTTTTGGGGCAGAGCATCAAGTTCTCTCATTTCCTAGTGTGTGCAGGAAAAGAGGTAGATAAGGTATATTTTCCTCTGTTCCTACCAGAGCTGTCTGCTTAGGGGTTGACCTTACAGTGCACTAAATTTTATTCCCAGAATAAAAGAGATTAGTGAGAGAAAAACAATTTTCTTTGCTGTTCTCTTGAACGTTTTTCATATTGTGAAGTTCATATTCAAGTGTGAATATGAAGTGTGTGCTAGCAGTATGTAAATTCAGGTTTTGAAGAAGCATGTAGAAATATCTGAAAGGACAGAGCCTCAGTATAACAGCTGAGATAGTGGGAGTGCTGCTAGCTACTTTTGCTTGGTTAAAAAAATAATGGCTATTATTTTTTATTTACCATTACATGACATTAATGTAGAAAAGAAATCAAGTTCTCTGTTCTTCTCCCGTCATCCAGTTAATAGAGAAAAAATAATAGAGAAATGGCATATAAAGGGAGAGCACTGCACTTGCACTGCACATTTGAGGTCTGTTAGTACTGCTAAGAAATTAGAAGTGTACCCTTACAGACACTAAACAGTGCATACTACTCAATAACAACTTGAAATGAGTAACATAGCTGTACCCTGGGGAAAAAAAAATAGATTCTATACCTGAGGGCTATATGCCCTTTGCACATTGCATTTCACTCTGTGTTTTGTCTTTTTTTATACTGTCCTGTTGGGTAGTTCAAGACCAAATAAGATTCCCCCTTATCTTTCTTTCCCTAAGGCTAAACAAACCCAGTTCTGTCAGCCTCTCCATGTACATCATGCTCCAGCCACGTAATCATCCTGGTGGCTCACTGCTGGACTTTACAGAAGGCAAGCAGAAAACCAGAGACTACTCCCCATAGAAAGCATAAAAATAGAAAGCACTTCTGTAGGTTAACACAATAGAAACTTTTACTATTGTACATTGGAGCAAATAGAATTACCAGTTGAATGCCTGAATGTGTTTTCCATAAAATCTCAGAAATTTTAATAGCTGTGAATTGTGATTATCTCAGTAAAATGTCCAACAAATTGGCTGAATCTTACGTTTTAATCTTCTGAATAATTAAGCAATTTTTATGTACAGAGTTAACAATTTTTTCAAACTTCAATAATGGGCTATTTAAATAAAGTCCATTCTAAGTTATGCAAAGCAGTTTGTCTTCCTGGTGGGTAAAAGGACATATCATTTGTGCCTCTGAGATATGTAGCAATGAAAGGAGCATACAGTGCTATACAGCAGGAAGAGTACATGCAGTGTTATCTTCACATATAGGAGATATAAGGAGGAAAACTTGTAGTTATTCATGATAATGTTTCTTAACACTTTAAACCCAAAAGTCCATGACATTTATCAAATGCAGAATTTCTGCAAGTCATGAGTAAACAAGAATATGTTGAAGTCTGCATCTACAGTCTTGATTCTTCCTAGATCTAAATGAATCCATTGTAAAAAACAGTGCTACCAATTTTTTTAAAAAAATATTTTGGTGCATTCCCTTCTTTTCTCTTTTAATTTATTTCCCTTTGTATTCTCTGTATAATTGTGTGGATTAATCCATGCAATTGTACTAATGAGTGCCTATCCAAGAACACTCAAGATATTTTAGTTAAAATTATTCCATTAATTGAAACCAAAGAATGGGGAGGGGAAGAGGGGATGGAATAGATTCCTAGACTGTTGCGTAATAAAGTTGCACAAGCTAATCAGTTTAATGAAGGTAGGAATGAATATGATTGATCCCAATTCATTAATTGAGCTTAGTATTTTCCACTGGGAATGTATAAAAAAACTCCACAAAGCAAGCTTATAGACAAATGGATATTCACCTGAATGAAAATAGGTTGCAGTTAGGCTTCATCTGCAAGTTTATAAAGTTTAATAATCTTCTTCCTTTTTATTCATACACTTTTTATCCAATGTTAATAATCACCTAAGAGCTAAAAGTGGCATTGCAAGCTGGTGTATTTTGTATTCAGCAGTAACTTAAAAACTGATTACTATCAGAAGTATTATTTCTTAGATACCCACAGGAATCTAATGAATAGAAGTATCTCAGAGGGGACAGTTTGGGTCCCTTTATTGATTTTCACCTTTATCAATGCTTACAAGCTGAAGTAAATCTTGCACACCTCAAAGAGACTGCTCTCCACCTTCAAAGGGTGATTATTTCTTATTTGAGCTTTCTATTTTTATATTATCAATGTTTCCATCTGAATGAAGATCAGCATGTAGGCTTGGTTTGAATAATTTAAAAAACAGCTACTGTTAATATTAACAAAAGAATCTGACTTGATCACCTTTAAGCTAACTTGAAACTTTCTTTATATATTAACTGAAATCCTAGCAGAATTGTAAGTGTTCAAATTAGTCACGTAAACTCTGTTTTCTTTCTGTGCTGCATTTAACTATTCAAACTGAGCCTTTAATTTGAGACAGTAGTTTAGATTTAGACCCATTTTTAAAAGTTTGATGTTTAGAATATTCAGTTAAATGATAAATAATCATCACCTGTCACCCCCACTAGCTGTTTTATATCAAAGTAATACATAACTATGTTGTGCTAATTTTAATATATTGGTGATCTGGAAAGTTCTTTTTCAATACTCCCCAGTCTGGCCAAGAAAGATGCATGTTTTTTGTCAGATAGTTATAGTATGTTACCTCGTAATTCAAGAGGAACTGATGAATACTTGCATTTACACTAATAAATAGTATTTGTTAATGTAAATCTGAACGTTGGTAGGTAATTGTTGTGGTTTCACCCCAGCTGGCCACCAAGCCGCTTGCTCGCTCCCCGCACAGCAGGATCGGGGACAGAATTAAAAGGGTAAAAGCTGCAAAACTCATGAGTTGAGATAAAGAGAAATTAATAGGGAAAGCAAAAGCTGTGCACACAAGCAAAGAAAAACAAAGAACTAATTCCTTGCTTCCCATGGGCTGTCAGGTGTTCAGCCATCCCCAAGAGAGCAGGGCCCCATCACACCCAACAACTACTTGGGAAGACAAACATCATCATTCCAAACATCCCCCACCAGCTTATAGACTGAGCATGATCTCATATGGTCTGGAATATCCCTTTGGTCA
>VZRE01002282.1:0-48767 GCA_013396775.1 Cephalopterus ornatus
ACCATGTAAACTAGACCATGGCACTAAGTGCCGTATCCAGTCTTTTCTTAAATACCTCCCAGGGACAGTGACACCAGCACCTCCCATCATTCCAATTCCCAATCACTCATTCTGTAAAGAACTTCTTCCTAATGTCTAACCTAAACCTCCCCTGGTGCAGCTTAAGACTGAGCTCTCTTGTCGTACTGCTGGTTGCCTGGGAGAAGANGCTCTCTTGTCGTACTGCTGGTTGCCTGGGAGAAGAGACTGACCCCCACCAGGCTACAACCTCCTTTCAGGTAGTTGTGAGGCTTGATGAGGTCTCCCCTGGGCCTCCTCTTCACCAGGCTAAACAATCCCAGTTCTCTCAACCTCTCCTCATAGGACTTGTGCTATAGACCCTTCACCAGCCTTATTGCCCTTCTCTGCACACACTCCAGCACCTCAACATCCTTCCTAAATTGAAGGGCACAGAACTGGACACAGCAGTCAAGGTGCAGCCTCACCAGCGCTGAGTACAGAGGAAGAATCACTTCCCTGCTCCTGCTGGCCACACTGTTCCTTATCCAGACCAGGATGCCATTGGCCTTCTTGGCCACCTGGGCACACTGCTGGCTCATGTTCAGCTTCCTGTTGATCCAGCCTCCCAGGTCCCTTTCTGCCTGGCTGCTCTCCAGCCACTCTGTCCCCAGTCTGTAGCGCTGCAGGTGGCTATTGTGGTCAAAGTGCAGGACCCGGCACTTGGCCTTGTTGAACCTCATACTGTTGGATTCAATCCATTTAATATAGACGTAGCTTCACGCATGTATACGTCAATACAAAACTGATTTTTTTATGTCTTCTAGTTTGGATTCCAACTTTTGTCTATTACTTTTACTTTAGTGTTACATATAAGTCTTATGGCCTCATAATTTCTATTTTTACTACTGTAATATTCATGGAAACAAATTGTTCCAGAAAAAAAGCAAGTTCACAAAATACTTTTCGGCACAATTTCTTCATTTTTTTCTTTTTTTTTTTTTTAATTTATTTATTTATTTTTTCTCCCACTACAAGGTAATGGTCTGATTGTATGATGTGCTTTGCTTTCATAGTTTGTGTGCACACATAACATCCAATGCAAGAGTCTTCATCAGATTTTTAAAAATACCAAATTTTTAAAAAAAATAAATATTTGAATTAAACTAAATATCAATTTATAACTATTTCAATAGAATCTTCACTTGGCCTTGAAGTGCAGTTCAACATAATAAAAGGTGTATGGTGTCTCAAGGGAATTTAGTCTTTTTTACTACACTGAAACTATTTTGTAAAAATTTAACTGGGGTAGTAGAGGTTCCATTTGGGATCAAATCAGGGAAAACATTAAATCTCTTTTTCTCTAGTAAAGTAATAATCCAGAAGGAGGATTTCTGAGATGTTCAATACCTATAAAAATAGATACAGCTATATCTACTTATAATATAAACAGATAAGGGGACATATATATATCTGTATATCTATTCTTATATCTATGTATATATGTACACATATACACATAAATTTTAAAGATCTTGACAGGCCAGTAGCTGAATGACTGTTCAATATTATTAGTGACTTATCAATTATTGTAGATAAAATCTCACAAAATACTCAGTAAAAATATTCTCAAGTGAGGTGTTTTCAAATTTAATGCTTCTACAAATGACTATTTTAAATGAAAAACTAGCCAATTATTTTAATCACTCAGTGGAGGTGTGAACTTCTGGGAATCTGACACTACTATTCAGAAATATATTTAAAAAATTATTTATAATTACAATCTTAAAAAGTAGTTAGGGCTCAGCTCCTTTTTCAAGGCCAGATATATTGTGGCAGGTTCAGTTAAAGATCATGAAAGCATTAAAATACCTACACATGATTTGGTGTCTGAGTTTAATAATAATAAACAAATACCTGATCAATACATTTTGATTCAGTTGTGACATAAAAATAGCTAATGCTGTTTGAGATGCCATGGAGCGTATCCATCTCGTCTGTCACTCCAGAAGAGTGATAGAATGCAATATCTCAATCACATGAAGAAATAAAGTTCTGATACCTAAATTTGGGGTTCTACAGCTTGGGACCGAATCTCACCCCTTACGGCCTGGTAGAATTCACTTCACTATTAGATTTTCAGCACAAAATCCTCAGAGAAATTGTACTGGCCTCTATGAACCATGTCAGCTTTGCCAAGTGGTAACACCATATGAGTTATTTTAGACTAATTGTCTTATGTGCTGGAATTCATTGCAGTATTTCAGATGATAAAATTGTAGACATCTGCTTGTGAGCTAGTCACAACCGTGTCAGTAAATTAATTTAAGGTACAATTCATCTTATCAACAGAAGTGTCTATATTAATGCCTGTGTCTTAGAAGTTCTTGCTTTTGTCATTAGATAGGGTGACCAACTGATCTGTAGACTTATAAGAGATGTTTGAAGGATCCCAGCTACAGCAATTTTTTACTTTTCAGTGACATACATATAAATGCTTTAGACCTAATCTATTTGTGCTCAAGAAGGTAGGTGCCAATGTCAATTGTGGGTCTGAATACTCAGTTCACCTGCAATTATGTTTTAACTGGAATTAGAACCCTAGTTGGAAATTATTGCAAGTTAGCTAAATATGCCTTAAAGCATTGACTACAAAAATCTCTGTTATACATAGAACCTGGAGGACAAGCACAAAGCAAGGAATAATTGGCTATATCTCGCTCAGTCAACCAGAGGCAGAATTGATGATGTCTGCAACTGCTAAATAAAAGAACCAGGGACCTATCTCTCTCTGCTCCTCATGCCAGGTGTCACAAAGTGACTTAAGAAGTTGTATTGCTTAGAGACATACCTCTTCAGAACTGACAAGAGAAAACTGGAGAGGAAACTTAAGTTCTTGACACCTCACTGTATACACTGCCTTTTTTAATCTCATTTAATGGCAAGGTTGTGAATTTCCATAACATTCTCTCTCTCCAAAGGCCTAGCCATCAGCTAGACAAGTGCGGATAAAAACTAGTTGATAACTACTTGGCCTCAAAGAGAGAGATTGGTCTTTGACTCACTTTTATTAAGCAGTGTAGGCAAAGAGCCATTTCTGCCTTTAATGCATTGCTTTTTAATGTAGACCAAGACATTAGTAAGATGGCCGCTTCTAACAATCTTCTCTATGAACCAAGTATCTCCAGGGAAAAGAACTGAAAGCAATCTTCTGCTTTTTTAACAGTCACAGAAGGTTATAATATTCAAATAATTGCACAAAACATGAGATTCTAATTCTTCTTTCTCTTTCAATGATGGCTTTACTTGATAACTTTGCTAATTTCTAAGGAAATTTTCTCAGCAAATTTGACAAGCTAATTTTGAAGAGAATCAAAAGGTTGAACAGCACAATATTTGATTATAAATTACAAGAAACAATCTATTATTTTTTTAAGATCTTCTGCTTAGAATTTGAAATTTAGCACTTACATCCTGATTGTACGGCAAATTTGCTTTCTCATAATTATGAGCTGTTAACTAACACTTGTGCTATGGTAGTTCAAAGACACTTCTTTAACTTTAATCAGACCTTACTGATTTTACAATCTATTGTTTTCTGATACCACAGTTATTGTCACATTTTTGATCAATATTCTCCACATAAATGGCTTCAGGATCATTAAACTTATTTAATTTATTCATACAACTATAAGAGATATCATCTCAGTACTTACAAACAGTGGGCTTAGTTTCCTAGCATTTCTCAGACTCCCTTTTTCCACACTTACTCTCTTCTTTTGCTTAAAGCTGCTCTTCCATCTGTTCCTACCCAAAACCATTTAATTTCAGGTATTAAACATCACATATTTTATTAATTGATATTATATGACATGTGCTTACCTTGGCATATTCTTTAAAAGATGAGAAAATGCATTTCATAGAAAAGGACTGAATACTTCAGTAGTAGAAGTAGTAGCCACTTTATTAAGTATTGAAATGACTTAGTAGCCAATAAATGTAAGTGCACATTTCTTTGTTGTCTTGGGTTCTGAAGACCTTCGAATCTGAGCACATAGGTAGAAGAGAAAATATAACTTAGGAGAAATAAATTATGTGACAACAAAAATATGGGGTTTTTTTTTGATTTCCTAGTATGGGATGAATATATGGATTTTAAAAAAACCAAACCAAACTAAAACAAAAAAACAAACACTGAAGGAAAATGGAAAGTTTAGACCACATCAAAAAGAAGAAACATTATAAAATGAAGTTGATGTGAAGAGACTGAGAAGAGTGAAGCAACAATACCAAGCCACTGCAGCACTAGGAGGCTGTCTACAGAAAAAAGTGGCCTCTCACTCTTGGCCTTTCATGAAAGGTACTGACTCAAAAAGTACTGTGGCTTAGGTAATACTTGATGATGTACCAAATTACCAAGTAAACAGTTCCAAGCACTCTGTATCTTCCACAGGTTACTGACATGCAGCAAAGTCCAGAGTTGTTAACTGTTCAGAGGATCCCCACAACATCCAATTTCAAGAGCAGATGGCCTTTGTCAAAAATGAGGCCACAAAAGAATTTCAAAAGGGAAGTGCAAACATAAAGGAAGTGGGAAGTTCCTCAGAAATATTGCAGTTAAGAATACTCTGTTTTGTAGATACAGTGTTGGTCAAGAGGTTTACCTTTCAAGGTGATTAATTTCTTTCTAATTTCTGAAGTAAAATTTCCCTGGTTTGCAAGTAGCTCCAATGTTATTTTTACTATAGTCTGAGTATGTTGTTCTCTAGTGCACGTTTTCAAAATTTTTTGAGGGCTAATGTTTGAGTTCAAGGTTTTGTTCTTTCAAAATTCTATAAATTAAATTCTAAATGGCCATCTCATGCTCATTGCACAAAGAGACTCACAAGTTATTTGGTTTAGTATTTACTCCAGGTGGAAATGTTGTCATCTGAGTTTATGTAAAAGGTAGCTGGAACAAATAGTACTACTTTGCTTTTGCAGTGTCCAGAACTCATTTAGATAAAGAAAGACATGTATGTTGACTGAAGAATATATTTTCTGTAAAGTCCAGAAAGAAAATACTCTCCATACTAGACTGCAAAACAGTTCTTGTTTTTTTCCTCCATACCATTTCTCTGTTCAAAGTGGACAAATTTTAACTCGAGAAAGAATATGTTCACATTACTCTCTAAATATTATGTCTATTAGGATCTGATTTTGGAGACATAGCTTAAGTATTTTCAAAAAAAATAAGAACTGCAATATGAATATACAATATAATTGCTGAAACCTCTATCTACTAGGCTATGAGAACAGAGAGAAGTACAACTTCTTTCTGTCACAGTCTAGAAAAGAAACTATTTTAAGTGTCTAATCCCTGATTCATAACATTCAATGTTATGAATCCAGTAGAACCCCTAATAGCTTTATAGAGTCTTAGGTTAAAATGCATTTTCATCAGCACTCTATTTCTTGTATTAGTTGGCTTGTACTTCTTCATGCTGTATTTTGTGTGTCTCATTTTAAGGTACTCAAATTTTTTTGAGAGCCTGAGTTTGATGTAGAGAAATCAGAAGACAGATGTTGAAAGTTTGGTCATTGTTCTGACACCAAATCCATTTAATCCCTAATTCTCAGGAACTGACTGCACAAAAGGCACGGTTAAAAGCATCTATCAACAGTATGAGTAATATAATCATTCATAAAGATTTCTCCACACATGCAACGCAATACCACACGTTTGAGTCTCACGTAATTAACATGTACTGCAAATTCATTTTCAGGAGCTTTCTTTTCCATTCATCACTGATTTAACAATGTGCAAGTGTGTGGTGCCTCTGCATAATTACAGGTGTTTGTTTCATTTTTACTAGATGAGGTATAATTAATATGCAAATACTTTTCATTTTTTTTGGAGAGAGGCATGTTGGTATATTAAAGAGCAATGTGTGGGCTATGGAACAGTGACAGGATAAATATCAGGAGAGTTCATTTATGTGTGTGCTGAGGGAAGGAAGTTACAAGCTTCTCTGTCCTTTACTACTAAAAAAAATGTGCAAAGTTATGCATCAAGAAGCAGCTTCAGAAATAGCAGAAATTAAAGATGTAAATAAAAACAAGATGGGAAGAAAGACATAAACGGTTGCCCTGTAGGGAAGCACAGTAGCAAAATCATACAAGAAAGAGTGAGGCAAAAAAAATCTAAGGAACAAATATGAGATGGCAAACAGAGGGAACAACAATGGAGTTTGTTCTGAAATTCATTTATGTACATCAGAAGTAAAAACAGTGTAACTATTTGGGGTGTAAAAGTGAATGGGAGAAAATGAGAGGTGAATTTGAACAATTACATGAGAAATATAATTGTGAAATTACTGTCAGTGATTGTGAGATACTGTCAGCACCAATTTTGCCTTTTCTGGACCTTTTGAACTCATTCACAATTTCAATGTAGTTTCTTTTGGGAATCTACGAATCTATAGGTATTAGGACCACCAGTATTTGAACAGGCACTGTTTTACATCTTTGGTGGTGACATGGACAGTGAAATTGAGAGTACTCACAGCAAGTGTACCCACAGCAAGTCTGCTGACAACACCAAGATGTGTGTTGTGGTCAACACACTACAGCTAAGGAAAGCCATCCAAAGGGTCTTTGACAGGTTTGAGTGGTGGTCTGTGTAAACTTTGTGGAGTTCAAAAAAGTCAAGCTCAAGGTCCTGTAGCTGGGCCAGGGAAACACCAAGCACAAGTACAGGTTGGGCAAAAAAATGGATTGAGAGAGAAGACTTGGGGATGCTGGTTGACAAGAAAGAAGCTTTTCATGACTTGGTAACATATGCTTGATGCCCAGAAAGCCAACAGTATCCTGGGCTGCATCTAAAGAATTGTGACTAGCAGGTCAAGGATGGGGATTCTCCCCCTTCATTCTGATCTGATGAGACCCCACATGGAGTTCTGTGTCCATCTCTGTGGCCCCAACATAAGAAGGACCTGGAATAAGTCCAGAGGAGAGCCATGAAGATTATCCAAGGGCTAGAACTCCTCTCCTATGAAGAGAGCCTGAACGAGTTGGGGCTGTTCAGCCTGAAGAAGAGAAGCCTTCAGGGAGACCTTGTAACAGCCTTCTAGTACCTAAAAGGGGTCTACAGGAAAGCTGGAGAAGTACATTTTAGCAGAGCATATAGTGATTGGACAAGGGATAATGTCTTTAAACTGGAAAAGAATAGATTTTGATTAGATGTTAGAAAGAAATTCTTCACTCTGAGAGTGATGAGACATGGGATTAGGTTGCTCAGAGAAGGTGTGGCTGCTCCCTCCCTGAAAGCACTTTGAGCAAGCTGATCTAGAGGAAGGTGTCCCTGCCCATGTAAGGGGCGCTGGAACTAGATGATCATTAGGGTCCCTTCCAATGCAAACCATTCTATGATTCTAGATAACAAATATTACCATTAATTTTCCCCTACTGGGACTGCTCTGTTTAGCTTTTATCCAAGACCTAACCAGGCATTGTCAATATAACATGTAAATTACATTCTTATGTGATTTTTCACAGGTGCTAGAACTTCACTTCTGTACCCATGAGATGTGATGATTAACCATCTGGCCTTACACTGTCTTACTGAATAGTGTGAAATTCCAGTGTCTTCAGGGCTGTGTGTCTGTCAAACCCTGCAACTTGGAGATTGTCAGTAGGTTTAATGATGTATTAATGCAAGCAGCAATATCAAATGATACTTTTGACTGTTTTAAAATCCATTGGATATTTTGCCTGCTAGTCCTACTGGAAGACTATTCCAGGAAACTTTTTTTTAAATTTTCAGATTGTTAATATTTGCTTTATTATTTATATTTGCTTTTGTGGTACCACTGCCCTTTAGCTCAAGCAGATCTCTTTGATCTCTTTCTTCTTGCTGTTTACCCCTGGTGCGTTTAATATCATCTGTTCTCTCAGGCTCAGTTTCCAAGATATTTTCATGTCTTCTTTGCATGAAAAGTCGACTATTCCCTAATCATCTTAAGTCTATACCTGTCTGAATACAATTTTATCATTCTTTGAAGATAGATGATGAAAACTGCAAGCAGGCATCCATGAGAAGTCTTACCATAGTCCACAGTACTATATAGCCATCACCCCCTGACTCATGCAAGAATACCTTGTCTGTTTTACCAATAGGTTTTATTTACTTGTTAAAGTTGCTGGTTAAATGGCCATGTTCACTTCCTCAAACATAAACATGATTTGAATCTAATTAATACATTGATATTTCAACTATTACTGATGGTACCATATTTCCAAGATAATCTGTACATTATTTAAGTCTTTTTAATAACTATATGTTTGTGTTTCTTACAGAACTACCAAGTAAATTAACTGTGTTTTCTCTCAATTTCCATTCCATTCTCTAGAGTATCAAATTTTCCTTTTCTTGCATTTTAAATCCAGGAGTAGGAACAAAAAGATTTACAGGTCTAACCTAAGATTCTCATTTGTAATACTAGTGTTGACCTCAGAAGAAGTAAGAAAAATTTTAATGTGCTACATTTCGTATGATTTGTATTAACTTTACAAAGGCAAGAACTCTGTGGCATAGTTACAAAACAAATAATGCTTAATCACACTTGTAATGTTCTCATATATCCAGACACTAGTAGAAGATTAACTATTATAAAAATATTAAAATTTGAGCTACTGACTCAGAGTTTGGGTTTTTTTGGGTAGGAATGATATGGCAAATGAATATTTGAACATTATTTTCTCTATAATTTTATTTTGTTCTTGCTGTCTTAAAGACTTGAACACAAAATGGTAGAATATTGTCTGAAGTTGAACATGCTTTTAAAAGCATATACTTCTACGGGTCATACAGCTGTTGGGTTTTGAGTCAGATCTGCTGCTACATGATTGCTTCACATTTCATTCTTCTATGATATAAGTACCCTTCTCCTGAGATAAGTGAAGTTTCATGTCTGCGTTCTGCAAGAAACTCCACCTAGTTGGATTCCTTTGCCCAAATAAAGCCAAAGGTCTGATGAAAGTCTTGGTTAAGAAAATTGCCCTGGAGCTAGGAAAGGGAAATTGAACTGCTCATATGAAAGAATTTGGTTATGAGAGCTTTTTCTCAAACCACTTGGACCTGTCAGACTTAGCTATCAGACCTATCAAGGTTTTAGGGGTTTTAATGTCATATAAACCCTGTATATGACTGAAGCTTTCATACCTTTTACTCAGCAACAATCCTATTTCTACAGATATGAGCATTTTTCATAAGCAGAAAATATCTTGTAGTTGTGAGGCTTCACTACTGAGCATACAGCTCAGACTGCGTCTGGTGAAAATACAGCTGCTTCACAAGATTACTGTATAAATTATCCAGAAAAAATGTTACTTTGTCGTAAAGGCTAGGAAAAACTTATGAGTGTTTAAGCTTCACTATATAGCCAGAATCACTCTCAAACATCTTTTAAGACACAACTCCTAGAATATAGCAGGACTAAGAGCTCATAACACCATGAATCCCCTGGCATCACTTTCTGATGCACTGGGGAAAGAGGGTACCAGTGGATGAGCACAAAACTACCACTAGATCTCCACCAGATCACTTTGTTCCTGAGAGAATCAGGGGATCAATATTCAGGTGATCACCTTTCTAAGTAACAAATTCTTGAGGATTCTGGGAGTTCAGCAGTGATCCTGAATACCTTTCAGCACAATATGCCTTGCTTATTACAATGATTGCTAGAAAACACTTCTTTGATGCCTTGGGTATCAACTGTCTACCTGGACTGTGTAGCTTCTGAGGATTCACGTGCTGTTACACTTTGAGTACCTGAAATATGTCCTATGGAGCTGGAAAATTATAAAGGTTCCTTCTTCTCTGTTTGCTTATTTGTCAAACCTTTTGATAAGGACTACTTGTTTGTTTTGGGTAACTCCTCCCCCCTAAAGACTAAATGAACTGCTAAGTTGGGAATATAAAACTCATTGTCATCTCTATCGCTACAATAAAAAGCAGATGAGTACAGAGAACCAGGCAACCTTTTATGATATTTCTGCCACACATTTTCCTAGCCTTCAAGTATCTGCAACACAAGAACTCCTCGGCCCAAAAATTGTTTTTTCATTTTTCAGTAATCCTCAATGGATTTCTTCTGTATGAACTTGTTCAGTCTCTCTCAAAAACATAAAAACTTTTAGTATCTTGTAACAGGGAATTTTATACTTAGATAGAACATTTTGTAAAGAACCTAGTAATCCTTAACCCAGAACAGGCTGAAGTAAATAGTAAATAGATAAATAAAGGTACTTATTCACAAAAAACCACTGTGATGTTTTGCTACACGACAGCAAAATAGAGGCATAGGTAAAGAAGTGAACGAAAAACACTGCTAATCTACTAGAGTAAGATTAAAAAGGAAGGGTTTTTTGCAACATTTCCTGTAACAAACCATTTATAATATCTTTTTTTGTACGCCTTACATGTGAGAGACAACAACATTCAGAGGGACAGTCTCCCATTTGAAGTTCTTCTGTTTGTCTATATTTATTTAACATTTTTCTCTAAAGCAAGTTTACTTCTTACATTTCTCAGAGACAGCCTACCCATTCTCCTTAATTGAAATACATACCGGTTCACTTTCTCACTCTCTTAGAAAGGTGAATATTTCTTTGTCATAACAAAGAAACAAATGTGTCATCTCCTTATTTGACTCATCAGTTAACCTCAAGTTATAAAACTCTTCCACTTTGTGACATGAGCCACTTACAAGTTCAGTCCTGGCTCCAATGTTGGGTCTTATTTCTCATTCTCAAAGATGAAGTCACACATTCTGTTGCTGGCCTTCATCTGACATCAGGCACAAGAGTTTGTAATGACTGTACCATTATTCAAGCTTGCTGTGGCAAAATTTAAAATACATTTTGAGGGAAATTTAATACCTAGACGTACAGATTTACACTCTCTGACTATAAATTCTGCCACTTGGATCAAAATTTTCCCAAGTACCATTAAAAAGGGCTTATGGTAAATGTTAGGATAATCCTATAGTTGCATGGCTAAATCTCTGGCTGCTGTGTAGTAACTTGGTCTAAAACTGGTCTATTATTAATTTATTCACACTGATAGTAAGAACATCAATGGTTCTTTTTGTATCTTGTGCATCTAAAAATAAATTGATCTGAAATGTACAATAACTTATTTTAGAATATAGAAGAACCATTTCTCGATCGAGTTATGTAGTGGTTTTGATTCTAGTCCTTCCTTGGCTGTAACCGAGGAAGTGGCCATGTTCCCAGTATTCTATACAATTTTTTATGTAAACCAGGGTATAAACAAGAAGGGAGAGAAGCCTCCTTCTCTCTTTCCCTTCCAGTGGATCTGGGAGCAGGTTCTCTTCTGTCAGTTCTACTCATGTGGAGGAGTGAGGCCTAGTGAGGCCCTGTAGGCCTTGGGAGGCGCAGAGTACTGGCCATCGTTTGGTGCAATTCTGCTATCTCAAGGAGAGTAGTAAGATTTTCTTTTGCTAGTTCTTTATTGGTTGCTCCTGGGTTTTGATTGTGCATATCTGTTTTGGGTTTTCCCTTTCCCTTTTCCCTTCGGGGAGAGGGGAGGTGTTCGGGGTCTCTTTTTCTGTGTACATAGTATTCTAATCGTATATAGGTGTAAATACATATATACATATATATATATTTATACAGCTTTGCTTTGATCATTTCAATGTTTCCAGTAGCTTTTCCCTTCTCCCTTTCCCTTGTGTTCATGGAGCGGGGGGGCGGCGGGAGAAGCTGCAAACTGTAAGGTTTGAGCACTCAGCAGGAAAGCCGGATTCAAACCATTACAAGTTATAAAAATATGCTTCTGTTAGATTATAATTCCATTCCACAAGAAGGAACCGAATTTTGCAATTATAATTGCAGGTAGTTTTTCCAAGGTCTTTTTTTCAGTCTTTTTCTTTTTTTTCCCCCTTTCTTATATATATTTTTGTATCACTGTCGAGTAACAAATTTTCTAGAATCCTTTCGCAAGGGGTCCTTTAACGGGTGGAGAGCTGAACTTCTTTCCAAACCCGTCTCCATATTAAGAAATTTCAGTGTTGAATGCTGTAGTCTTTTTGAGAATCAGGACCCAAATCTTTCATGAAATGTCATGCAATCTTATTGTTGACAATGTATTTGGAAAAAAGTATCTAGCTAGTGGAAGTTTGAAGTCTAATATGAATCAGTACACTTTCGATGTTTACTTCAGGGAAAACATATTTTTTGGACAGCATGCTTCTGAACAAGAAATTCTTCAGTTTCTGGGGTTCAAAAAGATGTTTGTCTCTACATCCGAAAATTGGTTTTGGGTTTTTTTTGGACAAAATTTGAGAAAATAAATAATTTTTTCCTTTTTTTATTTTTTTTTCCATTCACTTGCTTTCCTTACCTTTTCAATATTATTAACCAAATTGGAAAAAGGAAAAGGATAATACACAACACAAAATATAGAAATTGGATAAAGGAAGTTTTTTTTTAAATGAAAAACATTCAAAAATCATATTAATAGAAATTAATAAAATCTACCAAAAGATTATTTAAAAATTTTAAAATCTTTCATACAATTTTCTCATGATTAAACAGCTCTATAAGGTGCCTTGCTAGGTAGAACTTAAACTAAGAATATAAACTGTTTGCAACAGGATCTGGATCCACATTGAACTGTATGGCAGTATCAGAACTGTTAGAATACAGTGACATGATTTGTTTTCAGATAATGACAATACAGACATATGAAGTGTGTAGCCATTGTATACATTAAAGTTTATATGACAAAATACATCCCTTCCTCCTCCAAAGATGGATTCTGTAGAAACAGCCCACCCACAATTATTCTCATGATTTTTTTTCATAATCATAAGATTGTGATTTCTTCTAATGCCTGATAGGCATCATAGAAGCCAATGACATTTAACTAGGAAAAAAATGAAAATAAAATATAAATAAAAGTCTTCCAGAACATGCATACTTATTTAGAAAGTATATCACCTCATCTGTATTCAATGACAAGCCAGCAAAAACTAGCAGGAGTTCAAGAAGAAGATTCCTCCCTTTAATTCTAGACTTTGAACAAGTCCTTAAGAAATTTCTACTGAAATGAAATACTCCTTACATTCATAAGGAATAAAATCTGTTTTGAGCAGTCAAGGTCATATGTGATCATGAGTATATGTACAGATTTCCAGGGCATTTTAACATGATCAGTATCTGAAAATGCCAAACTGGGGAAATATAAACTAAAATATTATGAAAATGGAAATCATTGTAGCTGTTTCAGGTAACGCCAAGAAGTACACTCAGTAAGGCTCTTAGTAAAAATTATTATTTTAAGTGAGTTTAAGTGGAAGCAACTACCACTTGAATAATGCATGTTTCTGATAGTTATGCAGAATCAGCCTTTCATTGTTCAAGGTAATTTAAACATGCAGTATAAAATATGTAAAAAGCAATTGAAATTACTGGCATCTAGAGCAACCTGATGATTTTCAAACTCAAAAGAAATATATGAACAACTAAATATGAAGCATACTATTTTTAACATCATACATATAATACTTTATTGAGATATCAAAGAAAAAGAGAAAGACCAGAAATTATTATATGGAAGTAAGGAAGCCATTTAAAAATAACACAAGGAACTCATATTCCATAGAAAGCAGATTAGTATGTGGTTTAGAAAATTAAAATCCAAATACCTGAGTCCCTTTTTATCCCACACACACTGTTTTTGCACCCATGACAAGAGACAGTGGAAAACAGCTTTCAAAAAATGTTCTCCATTTTCTTATATTGCACAATTATTGCACAAATTATTGTACAATAAGCAACAAATTATTGACTTTTTTGATAAGTCCTTTAATATCTCTCACTTGAGTCTGGTCTTCTTTAGTTGAGCTTGATCTGCATACGTAGAATCTCTGGATAGCAAACCTTTTATGAGAGATCCCAAGAGAGAAACTTTATTCTTTACATAAGGTCATTGATTTCAAAAACAATCCCTCTGGTCTTACTTGCCTTTTTAAAGTTCTTTTCCTAATATTTTTCAGAAGGCAATGCTCACTTTCTTCAGGATATTCTTTTATATAAATATTCTAATATTTTATATATAAGTATGTTCTATTAATAGAGTAGAATAGTCTCCACCCTTTACTGGATGCAGAGGGTAGGATAGTGTCAACAGAAGAGGAAAAGGCCAAGATACTTATTGCCTTCTTTACCCCAGGCTTTAGTAGAAAAAACGTTGGTTCTCAGGATATCCAGCTCCCAGAGTTCGAAATTAGTGATGGGGTGCTGAATGAAGCTCCCATAAGCCAGGCTAGTGATGTGCTATGTAAATTAGACACCCACAGGTCAATGGGCCTTGATGGGATGCACCCAAGAGTAATAAGGGAGCTGACAAAAGAACTCACAAAACCACTTTCAGTCATCTACCAGTAGTCGTGGTTAATAGAAGTCCCAGTTGACTGGAAATTAACAAATGTAGCACCTGTCTACAAGAAGGGTTGGAAGGGTGATCTGGGGAACTACAGGGCTGTCAGACTGACCTCGGTGCCGAGGAAGGTCATGGAGCAGATCTTCCATGGCACATCACGTGGCACGTGCAGGACAACCAGGGGATCAAGCTCAACAAGCATGAGTTTAGGAAAGGTAGGTTCTGATTGACCAACCTGACAAGGTTCTTCTATGACCAGGAGATCTGCTTAGTAGATGAGGGGAAGGTTGTTCATGTTGTCTATCTAGACTTCAGTAAAGCATTTGACACCATCTCCCGCAAGATTCTCCTGGAAAAACTGGCTGCACATGGTTTGGATAGGTGCACTTGGATAGGTTTCACTTGGTGAAAAACTGGTTGGATGTCCAGGCCCAGAGAGTGGCAGTGAATAGAACTAAATCCAGTTGGTGGCCAGTCAGTAGTGGTGTCCCCAAGGCCCAACATTAGGGCTGGTCCTGTGTAACATCTTTATTGATTATTTGGACTAGAGGATTGAGTGCATCCTCCATCAGTTCGCAGATCACACCAGCTTGGGTGGAAGTTTTGATCTGCTGGAGGGTAGGAAGGTTCTGCAGAGGGATCTGGAGAGACTGGATCGATGGGTTGAGAACAACAGCATGAAGTTCAGTAGAGCAAAAGGCCAGGTACCGCACTTTGGCCACAACAACCCCATCCAGCCCTACGGACAGAGTGGCTGGAAAGATGCTCTGCGGGGACTTGGAGGTGCTGGTCAACAGGAAGCTGAACATGAGCCAGAAGTGTGCCCAGGTGGCCAAGAAGGCCAATGGCATCCTGGCCTCCATCAAGAATAGTGTGGCCAGCAGGACCAGGGAAGTGATTATTCCTCTGTACTCGGCACTGATGAAGCCACATCTTGAGTATTGTGTCTGGTTCTGGGCCCCTCATGTCAAGAAAGACATTGAGGTGCTGGAGCAGGTTCAGAGAAGGGCAATGAAGTTAGTGAAGGGTTTGGAGCACAAGTCCTCTGAGGAGCAGCTGAGGTAGCTGGGGGGGACCTCATTCTCTCTAAAACTGCCAGAAAGGATGTAGTAACCTTCTGTAGGTTAGACTCTTCTGACATGTCTCAAGTGGAAAGATGAGAGGAAATGACCTTAAATTGCACCAGGAGAGGTTCAAGTTAAACATTAGAAAACAAATTTCTACTTAAAGAGTGGTTAGGCTTTGGAATAAATTTCCCAGTGAGGTGGTGGAGTCTCTGGAAGATGTCTAGATGTGGCATTTGTGAATATGGTTTAGGGATTGTTATGGTGGTGTTATGTTGGCAGTTGGACTACATGATCCTGAAGGTCTCTTCCAAACCTGATGATTCTGTGATTCTGTGAAAAATAAAATATGAATAAATATTTTTGATTACATAGCAGAATACAATCCAGGCATTCTAGAGAAGCTAAACTGTATTTTGAGTAAATGAAGCTTGCTATGAACTTCTTTGCTTTTTTGTTTTTCCAAAAGGGAGTTTTATAATTCTATCTCTCTGAGATGTGAACTGGAAGGGGATCCACATTTACATGTGGGTTCCTCTGTCTGTGTATAAGAAACCAAGATTTTCAGCTACTAAAACCTTACAATTAATTTGTTCGGTTTCTTAGCAGTTTTGGAATTCAGACCATGACTTTAAATTTATAAAAACTATTTAAGATATTAATTGCAAGCATTTTTTTTCTGAAAGCAATCAAAATTTTCTAAAATAAATAAGGTAGGCAGTTAGGGATAACGTGGACTTAGATATTTTAGTCCACTGTCTATAGAGGAAAGGCAGTCCCCATTAGCTGGTCATCTCATTAGCTGAATCTCTTTCATTGAGTTTATAGGGAACAAACTGCCAATACTACTCTTTCTTTATTCAATGTGTTCAATTTCTGTCTAAGAAGAAACTGATAAGAAAGGCAAAGCATGAGAGAGGAGTGTCCAAGAATTGACACAATTTCTAGAGCATTTACAATTTCCAGAGCGTTCATCTCTGAAACAAAAATCTTACAATCTGAACTCTAAGCAGTTTGCATGTGCAAACTCAAAGAATTATATTCAAGTCTATGCAGACTTGAAATCATCTCCCCACAGGCAAAAGAGTTTTTTCTTGTCATGCCATGAAATGCCCTGCATAGAAACTTTTTTTACCTTTCAGTTTTCAGTTGGACCTGACTATATCAGTCAAGAAAGCAAGCTGGTCAGCCAGAGACTAAATCTGTTAATCTATGGATCTGTGAGATTCTGCTCTTTTATTGCTCCTGTTTTTGAATCTAGCAATAGCCAAATGCAGCGATGGCCAAAACCTAAGATCTGCTCCTTTTGCTCTTTAGACAGATTTCCTGTGACTAGCTCCTAATTTCATTCTGTAGTTCTGATATATCTGGCTATATACTCTCAAGAGAAAAGTTGACATTAGTTTTGTCCGGTCTTTATTTAGACATACTCTTCTCAATATGGGTTTAACCTTTTCTATGCCCATCTTCCAAACCCCAGAAATCAGTACTCATTTATGAGAAAAGCTTATTAGTATGCTTCACTTTTTGACAGACATGAGCCACACCAAATGCAAAGTGGATAAAGGCACTTTACATTTAATATTCATTTTCTTTATAGTCAATAGAAATATCCTGGGCATGATGCTTGTGACATTCCACAAATGTTCAGAGGGAGTCGATCAGTCTGGCAAATTAAAAACTTTAAAGCAGCCTTTTTCTTCTACTACTCATCACTCATTTCCAGAGAAGATCCATTCGATCGGCTAGTAAAATGGTCGGGGGGGATTAATGCATCAAAACTGTTAGGGGGTCAATTCAGTTGAGAAGTACTGAAGATCTCTCCATGGCTAAATATTTTTTTATTTCATTACAACTGAAAGAGTGATGCTACAAATAAAGGTTAGTCCGTTTAAGGTAATACAAGGGCTCAAACTAGCACCTAAATTAAGCAGATTGTATTATTGTCTGTCAGTTTTCAGAGACGCTACACTTGTTTTGATTACTTCTTTGATGATCAGGCACCTAATGTTTCAGGAAGACAGTAATTTCAATGCAATAGTATCTTAATGGGCAGGACTGCAATATACTCTGAATTTCTTTCAAATTTGTAATTTCATTTTTATGTGCTCAGTCCAAGAGCACATAACTTTATCTTCTTCAAGTGACTGTATGTATTTTCCAGTAAATAAATGGCTATATGTCAGAAAAAGATCCAGAAAACACAAAGAGGCAGACTTGTGGGCTAAAACTGCAGACTTTTTCAAGCATGTTCATAAACTTTCCTTTTGTATTATCTGAACTTCTTCTGTGGGTTCCCAGTTAGGAAGAAGTGATCACATCCATTGATTTCTGAGTATATCCCACTTAAATTTACGCTTTAAGTTCATTCTGTAAGTATATGGCAGTTTTAAGACAAGCTTACAAAAGAACTTTAAAATGTTTTTGAGCATCAATCATTTGGTGAAAAACAATCAGAACTATTTTGTTATTTTAGCAATATGTCTTGAATCAAGTATTTTAAACCATTTTACAATATACCATATTGCACTTCTGAAAAGCAAGTCTTCTTTATTGGTAGCTATATTTGTTGCTAGGAACTTAATTTCTAAGGAAAAAGATCTAGTATGAATTCTTACAGCAGTTGCCCAGATGTGCCTGTAGGGACACAACCCATTCCAAGTGGCTCTAGTGGGCCCACCAAATGGACACAGCTGAGCTCTTCAGCCAAGATGGTGGTGCCTTGGGGAAAATGTATTTAAGAAAGGGAAAAATGCTCCATGGCAGTGAGGAGTGAGTTAAAAATGTGATAAACAGCCCCTTGAGAACAAAGGTGAGAGAAGAAAGAAGTGGAGGAGGTGCTTCAAGCACCAGAGCAGAGATTCTCCTGGAGCTTGTGAAGGACTCCATGACAAAATGTCTCTGTATTGACGCACAAGCCTTTTCATCCTGTTTTATCCCTGAGTCCCTCTGAGAAGGAAGTGCAAATGAATATCTGGGTGGGAGTTTGGCTGTTGATGAAGGCTAACCTACCACAGTTCTTCATATTTGCCTTTTGACACAATGATATAAAAAAAGAATACCTTTTATCTCTTATTCTTCTTTTACACTTTACCATTAAATTTTGATTCATATAGACATATTTTTGTATTTACTTTTATGCTAATTTCATTCATTGTCAAGTCATGATCCTTCCACAAACTTAATTCTAAATAGAAAACTTTATAGTTTTAGATAAGTGTAAATTGGAAACATTTACAGTTTTAGAACAGTTCTTGAGGAATCTGAAAACCCATACAACCCTTACTGACAGCATGACACGAATTCTAAACCAAAACAGTTTTCCAAGCTCTTTTTTATACAACTGTATATAAAGATACATTCATCTGAACTTAACAGATTGGAATTACTTTATTGCTTTCAAGATAGTAACAATTGCACAAATTATCCCTGAACTGAAAGGTGTACACTCGTTACACAAAACAAAATGATTCATACTTTGCTGAATAAGGCCCTCAAAGTGCATTTGCAATATCATAATATACCAAAAAAAATCTGTCTTATATGCAATCCCTATTCTAAAACTGTAGGCAAAAAAAAATGTTTACCAGAAGGTGAAAAATAAGACTCTACCTCCCATTCAGTTGAATTTTGAAGAAGCATAAAGGGGTACAAGGCTGATCAGGGAATGGACAACAGTTTTTTACCAAAAAAAAAGAAGTTGAGCAAGGTAGTCTATAAGCTAATATGAGCTCTTTAAAGTGTATAGACACTTCAAAGGATGGAAACAGGCTCAAGGAAAAGCTTTTTTAATTTTTTTTTTTTTTTTAGCTACAGAGGACAGGGTCACTGTGAGATCAGTCTAAGTTTGGGAATCTGGAAAATCAGAGAACTCTAACCACCACAGTAGTGAGGCTCTGAAATAATTTTCCACCATAAATAAAATTAAAAATAATATATGAAAATAACAATTAGCATGTTATCTGAATGGTATATAAGAAGATCTGTATAAAAAGAAGATGCCTGTTAAGAGCAAATCTTGAACTTGGTAGTTCAAAAGTTTCTTTCTTTTTAACTCCTTTTGTGTTTATAATTTTTCGGTTTTTTTTTTTACATCAAGAGTTCTTCATGTACACTGGCACACATTCAGACTTACAGAATATGACACCGTTGTGGGTGGACCCTGGCTGGATGCCAAACACCCACCAAAGCCACCCTATCACTTCCCTTCTCAGCTGGATGAGGGAAAGAAAATATAGCAAAGGTTGATAAGTTGAGATAAGAATAGGGAGAGATCACTCACTGAATAATGTCACAGACCAAACAGACCCAAACTGGGGATATTAGCTGAATTTATTACTAATCAAAATCCAAGTAAGATAATGAGAAGTAAAATAAATCTTAAAAAAACCACCTTACTGGGATCTACCTCCTCTCCCCCAGGAGCGCAGGGAGACAGGGAGTGGGAGTCACAGTTATTTCTGCCACTGCTCAGGGGGAGAAATCTTTCCCCTGATCTAGTGTGCAGTCCCTCCTATGTGAGACAGTCCTCCACAAATTTCAATATGAGTCTATCCCACGAGCATGAACTGCTCCTAATGTGGGTCACTTTTCCACGGGATGCAGTCCTTCAGGCACGGGGTGCTCCAGTGTTGGTCCCCCACACGTTCACAAGTCCTACAAGGAAGCCTGCTCCAGTATGGGCTCGTCTCTCCACGGGTCTACCTGTTGCTGCCAGAAGTCTGCTCCAGCACAGGCTTCCCCATAGGTACAGCCTCCTTTGGTCGTCTACCTGCTCTGGCATGGACTGCCCCACAGGCTGCAGATGGATCTTTGCACCTGAGTTGACCTCCACGGGCTGCAAGGGAACCTCATCTCCGACACCTGGAGCACCTCCTCCCCCTTCTCCACTGACCTTGGTGTCTGCATACTTGTTCACACATTCTAAATCTGCTCTTCTCTGGCTGCAATTATATCTGCACAAAATTTTTTTTTTCCTTCTTAAATATGTTATCACAGAGGTATTGTTATCATTCCTGATTGGCTTGGCTTTGGCCAATGGTGGATCTGTTCTGGACCCAACTCGCATTGGCTCTGCCAGACGTGGGGAAAGCTTCCGGCAGCTACTCACAGAAGATACTCCTGTAGCTTTCCTGCTACCAAAACCTGACCACACAGACCCAGTACAGACACCAAAAAGAAGGAGGTTCAAAGTCTGGCATTAATTAATTTTTAAAACAGGTTATTTCATCCTTAAAAACGGTTGTTCTCCATTCAATCTCAGATTAGTATGCAAATTGTATTACACTTTTTTTTTTAATTTAAACCACAATGCTTTAATTTAATTGAATGTCAAGAAAACAGATTTATTTTCCTGAAAGGAAGATGGATAATTAAATCTTTCATGAAAATTATTAGGTGTTATTTAAAAAAACTAGTAAGAAACATTAAATTGTAATTGACTGAAGGAGTGCTGTATTAAGAGAATATAGATCAAAACATTTGACATGAACAACTGAGATGGATCAAACCAGAAGAAGCTAGTACTTAAATAAGAGGTAGACATCCACACTTAATAAGTCACCTCTATTCTTTTGTGACTCTTCAAGAGCAGGACAGCAAATATCACTAGGAATGACACTGCCAAATCAACAGGCCCCGATAATTTCAGTTTTCAAATGATGTGTGGTTTCTATTACCACTTCCCTTAAAACAAGTTGAAAAACAGAAATAAAAAAAAATATTATTGTCATGATTTCACTTATAACTTCTATTAAAATGCCCTTCCATTTCTGTGGCATAGTAAGAATATACTGATTCTCTTATGCTCCCTTTTATCCCCTTCTTTGCCTTTGCTGTTGGGCAGTGTCAGGATACTGCTGCTCTGGGAATTAGCTTAGAAAGGCTGCTTTATTGCTCATCACTGAACACCTTCCCAGAGGGACCTTTAGTGTCACCTCAGTAATGCAACTAGCTGCCTCCAGTCCAGTGCTTGGAATACAGCATTTATTTTTACCTTTGATTTGATTTCATATTCTCATGATGTCAGAAGATGTTTGCAAAATTTTGGCTCGAATTCTCATTTTTGTAATGTTGCGTTATTCTGACTGGCACCATTTACAGTTTAGGTGATGGGGAAGAAGTAAAGAGGGAGAGTCTCTGAAAAAAACCCACAGTTTTGTTTTCAAAAAATCACTGTTTACTTTTAAGTTTAAAATGTATTTTAAAGTAATAGTATGCAGACTGGTTCTAAATAAAGCACAAATTACAATGCCCTAGGCAAAAAGAATATCAATTCCCTCATTATTGCCCACTGAGAGGAAAGCAGAACTAAGTAAGGAGAGCATAGAGGCATATTTTTCATTTAATTCTGAGTACAATCTATATCAATTTTAAACCACTGAATTTAAACCACAGACATGGGAACACAGCATTGGATTGAAACTGGATATTTGTTCCATAATACAGCTAGGCATGGATATTCTTAGACAAATTTTTGGATCAGTTACAATCAGTTTCTTGATCATGCCAGAAGACAGATATTGGATTTTTTTAATATTATTTGGATACTGATATTTACAAAAATCTCCATTTGAATTGAAGATGACAGAATATTTCTCTTTATCATGCAATATATAAATTAAAGACTCACAAATGGAAAAAGCTTCACTGTAGAGAGATGTTAGATCAATCTTGGCAAATACTTAAAACAGAATCATAAAATATTCTAAGTTGGAAGGGATCCATAAGGATCATCAAAGTTCAACTCCTAGCCCTGCAAAACACATCCCCAATAATCACACCTTGTGCCACAGAGCATTGACAGAATCAAGAGAGGTAAAGGCTTTGTGACTTTACAGTGCTGTTGATTTTGAGTTCCCCCATCCTGACCTTTGAGTTGTTCATTTGCTAGGTTTGGATTAATTTGATTTCAAAGCAACTTTTTAAAATTGGATTACATTGCATTGCACAGGATAGCCAGTGTCTATACATATATTATTGACTCCCAGTTGTCCATAAAAGTCAGTGATCAAAGTTACTGACCATTAAAGAAATACTTCCCTGTAACATTGGCTTCATCCTGACATTTCTGACATTTAAAATATATGAGACAGCACTGCACTTTGAATCTGACCAGGGATTAGATTTTTTTTCTCCCTTGCTTGGTTTGAAGGCACCTTAATTCAGCCAGAAGTTCAGTAAGACTGCGGCAACTTCACAGTCTCTTTCCCTATTCCAGTGCCCTTTGTTTCAGAAGGGCAAATCAGCAAATGTTTTCATAGCTTTTTCAGGCCTGCTCCATTCTACTCTGCATAATAAGATTTAATGCTTTTCCTAGCCTTCACCTACCCTGTTTCCAAGTATGTGATACAGAGAATCATGCAATGTCTTGGTTTTATCTCCATTCACAACAGCTGAAATAAGAATTAAGGGGAATTATATTCTTTCACATGCCCAAGTCAAGGTAGAAACAAGTTAAGCATCTCTATATTCAGAAGAATACTCCCAGAGTAAGCTCTTCTAGTGTGCCTGATGGCAGAACTCATCTTGTTTAAATTTAAACACCTACTGTATGGAGATTATATGTGATCTTGATATATAGCCTCCTCTTACAGTTAATAAAGAGGAACAAGCAATTCTAGGATGCATTTTATCTCCTTCAAAAGTAGTCGACTAAAATAGAACAAATAAACCACGCCTTACAGTAAACCCATTTTTCTGTTTCTTTGTTTTTCTCTATAAAAAAAAGTTTTAATTACTGTCTTAAATGAGGACTTCCACATCTAAATAATTCCAGTGTTCAAGCAGATGAAACTCACCTCCATCCCTTTTTTTAATATTTTTCTTCATTGAAGCCAGAAGGAAATTGGTCATAATTTGTCAAATGCAGAAATGTTGCATCTTGTTGTTTCAGTGAGACATAATTCACATGCCTTTCCATAATGAAATGATGCTTATGTAGTAATAGGGTTTTGTTAAGCACATACTTACTGACAGTGTTGATATTTGACAAAACCAAATCCAATATATTTACCTTTTTTTCCTATTGTCCTTAATGCAGACACTATGAAAACATAACCCTATTCTATAAACCTATTTTTAATTCCATTTGTGGTAACAGATCTTGAACAGTCTATGAGACTGTCTATTATTCTGTTTTAGTATAGATAAAAATGCTCATCTTTTATATTTAGCCTGAAAAATGTTGCTGAGGAGTTATAGCACAGTATAAAAAAAGGAGTAATTTATGGACTCTTTTGCTCCTGTGTGGTAAAGAACACATCACTTCAGATTCTGATATACAAAGGTCCAGAAGGTCACTTCTTTCCTTATATATACAAGTTCCGCATAAAGCTAACATTTTATCTGTATTCTATTAGCTTTTTTATCAAACCCTGCAGGTGTTTTAATATATTCAACAAAAGATCTATTTAGCAGGCATATTGGCTATAAACAATGAGGATTTAGGACAAATTTACCAAAAATGCGCTTCAGTGCATGTTTGCTTCAATATGTTCAGTATATGCTGTTTTTACAAATCATAGGAGTCTTACTTAGCTCTAATGGATCTTTCATGTTACACACAAACCTCACATATGCTTGTTGTACATCTTTATTTACAATATCCAAATTTCATGCAAATTCAACAATTACCAAAATGCGATTGCTCATTTCCATGAAGTCAAACGACCTTGTGACTAATATCTAATAGCACAGACTTATTTTATAAGATTTATTAATGAGCTATTTATAGTACCAGGGGTGTTCTTAGGAAAAGGTTTTCCAGTCTGTGATGCTGGGTCAGCCTGATATTAATGGAATGTTTGTGATTTACTTGGCAAATAACCTTATGTTTCCGAGCAGCGTTATCAAGTTACATATTTATGCAAAATTTCAAGATATCTAAACTCATAATTTTTCTGCCGATTGCTCTCCAGAACACATCAAATAGATTTAGTATATGTAGGGAGAACATATTATCTAAGTACTTCATAAAGATCAATACCTGAAACAAGCCTATTTAGAAACATCTCTTCCTCTCAGGCTCATATAAATCTGCTTATTACAGTGGAGTACTTTCTAATTAACTCCTGAGAAGAATCCAAACCTTAAAGTAGACATGAAAAGCAATGCACTAGTAATGAATAGCTTGCAGTCTGTTTAATCTTTGGCTATTAACTTTGTTGCAAAATCATGGGATATACTCACTTATGTGAGGTGTACATGTAAAAAATAATAAGGATTAGCAGAAAAAAAAAAGGATTGAGGACTATCAAGATAATACAAAAATGAAATTTTTTTTTTATTTAAAATATAATTCAGTTAAGTTTAAAACAGCTCTATAAATGCACGTACCATATATTAGGACTTGATTCTATCTTTTCTAGATAGTTTCTCTAGATATAGCTGATGGGATTTCATACATTTTATGGTGAATAGGATAAGATAATAAAAATCTTAATTTGATTTTTCTAATAACAGACAGCTTTCCTGCAGTCACTTTAACATGATTTTATTTGAAATAGAGTATTTCTACTGGACATAGAGCGTATGCCATGTTTCCTCACAATCTGCTGTAATGACTAATTATCCAACAAAAAATCTCTAAGTATTGTAGTTCACTCTCTTTTATTTCATTTTTTCTGCTTCAGCTGCTAACACTGTTTTTACTTATTCTTTCTCTACTACATTAAAAAGCATTCTTGTATCAGATATCTTACTCAAATATTATGCTGAGGTCACTGTCTCTAATTATTTTAAAATAACAAATATATTTATATCACATTTTTGTTGTTTTCATACACAACAATACTTTGGAAACTTGTTTAGACTGCCTTAAAAGCTTACAAGAAGAGAAATATCACTGTAGGAACAATAGTGACAAAAATATTGTACCGAACAATATGAGATGTCGTTTGGCTATGAAAAATTGTATTTGAGATTTTAAATTTTTTGTATAATGAATCAGACTTCACCTCAAAAATATTTTGAAGTTTTTAAAAGAAATTATTTCTTTTATATTTCTTAGCAAAAAAAAAGTAAGGGATTTTATTTTCAAATTATTTGATTTGTAAATATTTTCATGGTATTTATTAGATAGTATGTTTCTATATGATTCTTAAGTCCCATGTTATTGAATTGAATGATGTTTCCTAGAAGTACTATGAATCTTGGGATAGCTTAAGAGGAGATATTTCCAAACGCTTATGTGAAAAATGTGTGGAAACAAAAGTTTGGAAGACAAAGGGTGATTACATATAGGATGATTACATATAGGGTGATTCAGGTGATTACATATAGATGTTTAAAGCTATTTGAGATGATGACCATTCACTGCTACTCCAGATAGATATCAGCATTCTGTTGAATTTGTGTCATAGATAAATATATGTGGGTAACCAAAGTATTGAAATTCTAGATGGTTTTGGATTGATAAGAAAATTCCTAGTGCCTTTGATACATATTGCAATATTTTGTGTTTCATAGACTAGAAATCGTAGAAAGTAAGATGAGACTCTAAATTTGAGTTTGACAGGATTCTAATATGAAGAAAAAACATCACTTAGAGTAGTTATTAATGCATTATATCCTCTCAAATTTTTACATGAAAAACTCAGAAAACTGCTGTGAATTACTGTGCTTTCAAAGTGAGTCAACAGACCAACAACAATAGAAATGCACCAGAAGCTCACAATTTTTTGCTGTCATTTGGTCTTTAGTGTTTATGAAAATAGCTTTTAATTATGCTTCAAGATATTTAACATGAAGAGACAAGCATCAGTAATAAGAAGCCTTAGCTTACTGTGTTATTGATTCTTTGCTCATTTGAAGGGTGATATTATACGGGTATGTCAGATTTTAAAAGACATGGAATAATATTGCCTTCATGAAGAAAATAAGCTGGTTGGTTGGTTGGTTTGTTTTAAACAAGATAATGGAATGATCCATTATATAGAAAATTTTAGAAAACTACGTTATTATTCTGAGGAGAAACACATAAGAATCAAAACTATAAATACAGTGAAGTACAGTACGTAGATACACTGTCCAATCTACAGGAGAGTGTAAAAACCCCCAGATTTTCCCATTTCCTATTATGGGTGTGCATAAAGGGTGGAAATTAGTATCTTGATCACTTTGAGTGTTTTGGATAAAAGGCTTCATCCTAATCCATCATTGTCTACAAGTGTAGATCTTAACAGTGATTCAGTGCTGTGAATATTGCTACTGTTTATTGTACATACGAACAATGAAGAAGCTTCTGTAATTTTGTGATTTGCTTATATGCAAAACTGTATTTGTATGTATGCATATATGCAGATATGGGAGGGAAAGGGTAGTAAGGGGAAGCCTATGCTGTTTATGATGCTCTCTTTGCATGTAAATTCAGAGTAAAACTCCAGAATGTTGGAGTTTTCATTGCCATGAATGTTGGATCAGGGTACTAGCTTATCTTTTGTGGCAATAGGAAAACCCCATATAGTAATAGGGAAATTCATGTAGGATACCTTAAACTGAACATTGCTAATGTTGTTCAGTGCTGCAATTTAGAAAAAAAATACAGAAATTAAATTAATGTTAGAATTACATTTAGGCAAAAAGTGAATATTGGTTTAGAAACCAAAACAAGATGTTAAGCTTCTGCTTTTTCAGGATTTTGTAAAAACACAAATAAACCAAAAATTCCCATTTAAGGTCATACGGTAAGAAACTTTTGTCTTTTCCTTGGTTCATGTTATACAGAAAGGTGAGGAGGTTGCCCAGTCACACTGAGCAAAACATTTCTATTAAGATATGAACATTGAACAGGCTTGTGAAATTTTACTTGTGGCTAATATACAATTTTATTTTAAAAATGATCTTTTAATTTGACAAATACACCCCCAAAACCCACGAACCCTTCAAAACTAACTTTATTCTTCTTTTCAGTTTAGTTCTCTTGAAAGAATAGAGAACACAACATCCAAGAAGCCAATTGTGTCCTCACCAAAATGTGGTGTTTCTCAAGTCCAAGGTTGAAGTAGAGTGCACTATGAGTAAAACATTTCAAAATTCAACTCTGTGGAAGCACTTTCCCACACTATATTGATTTTGTTTCTAATTACAATAATTATAACTTAAAAATCACATGTAGTCATTCTGAAGAAGCTTTAAACAGATACAGCAAAAAAACCTTTCACTGTTTTCCAATCATCTTGTACAAGAAATTTCTTGAAGAACCAATGCTTGAGTAATAAAAAAAACCAAACTCAAACAAAAATCAATAAAAACTCTACAAAGTACAACAGGAATACAGCATTTCAGCATAAATATGTACGTACAGCAGACTAAACAATTTTTTGCAACATCATAGTATCATATGAAAAAAAAAATAGTTTTAAGTTCCACTGAATCATGAGTCTATAACAGGAAAAAAGATTCAGGTTTGGTTGGCTTGCTGGTTTTTTTCAAATTTCTAATGGCTTTTATGAAAAGCAAAAAAAAAAAGGTGCATGATGGGAAAAAAAAAAGAGAATTACTTAAAGAAATAATCTTATTTCCCCTCCAAAAGAAAGAAAAAAACCTAAGAACTCTAATGCACAGTAGATGAAGTTCCAGAGATTAAAGTACGGAGATTTAGTACTGCCAAAAAACAGTGTATTGGTTGTTTCACAGTAGTATCACTGTTCATTGTCAAAGCCTCCAGACATTTGATCTTTATTTTCCAATAACCATTTGAATTTCAAAAGAAACACTTTGAAAAAAGTCAGAAAGTATCACCACCAAGAGCATATTTTTCCTCACTGAGAATAGTGATTTAAAATGTGACTAATTAAAAGCATCTATCATCTTTCTGTTCTCTTCTTTTTTGTCTAACTACAATGCAATCATTTTAGCGACTGATGTCTTCAAATTCATGTGTTTAACTTAGTCATATGACTAAGAATGAGTTAAGTACTAAGTGGATAAAAACATTTCACCAAATGTTAGAATATTATCATGTAGTATATCATATTCATGTGATATATTATATTAATTCTTTTGACTCTTATAATGCTTGTCAAGTTCAAATATGCTAACCTGTATGGAATATCTACAAGTAGTTTATGTAAGATAATATTTCAAGTATGCAAATATTGAAATTAATTTTCTTGGTAAACATTACAGAAAGAAGTTGAAATTTGAATTTGGTCTAAAACCAAAACAAATGTTTGATCTTAACTGAATCTTTTTCTGGGGACCACCTTCACTGAGGAGTGGAAGTTATGTATGTATTTTAGAATATATTTAAAATGTAAAGACAATTGAGAAGCAATTTGTATGGACCGGATGCCAGATTTCACAGAAACAAAGTCGCAGAATATTCTGAGTTCAAAAGGACACGCAAGGATCATTGAGTCCAACTCTTAGCTGAATGGCCAATACAGGCATCAAAGCAACCATCTTGGTGTTATTAGCACCATGCTCCAACCAACTGAGCTAATCTCAGGTCTTCTTTAGTGTTATTTTACAGAATATATGTGAACTGAAATTTGATACAACAGAAGATGGAAATAAATACTCAGTAGTGAAACCATTTATTTAAAAGGACTCAAGAAGTTTCACAGAGAAAGAAGTGACTGAAGGATTTGTGGTACAATTAACAACTCTCTTTACAAAAACTATGGTCATTCAGATGAACCCATGCAATTGCATATTTTAAAACAGATAGAGAGAATTGATCCCTTTCCAATGGGTAGCTTTTACTACAGGATATTGAAAATGAAAAAAACCACGTTGTTTTCCGAAAGGAATTAGAAAAGTTTTTAGAGAAACAGTTCAAGGAATATTATTAATTACATAGAAATAATTTTAAGAAGTTCTTGAGACATAAGCTGTCTGACCTTGGAAAATGTTCTGAGCACTATCACCACATATTTGTCCTAATCTCACATCCACGTAGATGCGGTGCTTAGGGACATGGTTTAGTGGAGGCCCTGGCAGTACTAGGTTTGCAGTTGGACTTGATGATCTTAGAGGTCTTTTTCAATCTGAATGATTTTATGATTTTTCCCCAAACATCTACTTCTGGCCATTAAAAAAAACAGGATATAAACCTCCATAGACCTGCGGTTTAATGTAGTTTAACTGTAGTGTTTGCAGCAGTGGCAAAGAAAAGTCTTTTACTTGTTTTCCAGATCATATTAGTCAGGTAGTCCTGGGAGGATGTAATCAAGGTCTTTGTTTGGCAGAGTGTTTTACTGAATACTTCAGCCATGACACTAATTCAATCTGAATTCATTCATTCTTTCAAAATAATCATTCAAGACATTGCACCAAAACAACTGGTGTCATTTTAACTCAGAGTTTAATCGATCTATTAAAAAGTTTGTAAAATTAATTACAGTCATTGATTTGGGGTGTTTTTTTCTAATCATATGTTTGATACATGTTTCCATTTTAGAAAATAGACTTTTAAATTATATAATTTTGTTACATTGTATTTATTATGTTAGAAAAAATATTTACATTGAGGCATGGATTAGGGGTGTCTGTGGAATTTGCCGTACTCCATAATGTGGTCCATAATGTGGCATTGGAATGGCTTGCCCAGGGAGGTGGTGGATTCACCGTCCCTGGAGGTTTTTAAACTGAGGTTGGACATGGCGCTTGGTGCCATGATCTAGTGAACGGACTGGAGTTGGAGCAGGGGTTGGACTTGATGATCTCTGAGGTCTTTTCCAACCCAATTGATTCTATGATTCTATGATTCTATACTCTCATCATTCAGGGATATGTAATAAAGAAAGCTTTATTATATAGAAATATTTATTTTGATTGTTTGGTAGACTAGAACAATATTTATTCAAGTGATTAATATCTCCTTAACAGAGTTTTATTATTAGGTTAAATTCTCAATCTGATCTGAATAGTAACACCGAGTAACAACCATAACACAGTTTTACTGTGCATCCAAGTATACCAATAAGCTTTTCAAGATATTCTCCCAGGTGTTTTTGGAGTTGCCCATTTATTTGATCAAGCACTCTGTACCTCAGAAATACATTCACTCCAGTGTTTATGCCTGTTACCTGCATTCTGCTCTTAGAGATGAACCAATTCTCACAATTTCTGCTGTAAGATGTCAACCTCTAATTGCTGCGTGCTCAGAAGGTAAATAGAAAAACTGCTTCTCATACAGTTCTACTGCTTCTCTCCATGAGTTGCCCATGTCCATTTTGCCCATGACTGTGTTCAAGCAAATTCTCAAGTTACTCTCTATTAGTAACTAGTAATAATATCAATAGAATTAAAACAGGGACTTTTCACCTGGAATTAATTCCAAACTGTAGAGAAAGAGGACACTACAATAAGAGAAAAATGTATCTATATCTCCTTTTCTTTGAAAGTGGACTAGCTCTTTCTATTTTATTCATTAAATTGAAGCAAATGATCATGAAAGTACTCAAAGATGTATGATGGTAGAAAGAACTCAAATAACTTGAACAAAGGTTGGGGAGTTCTGTTTTGTTTGTCCAAAACCAAATTAGATTCTCTTCAGTAAAAAATGTAGCTTTTTCCTGCGGAGAAGGAAGTTGACAATACTAAATCCATCAACAACTCCTTAAAAATTATGCAAAAAATAGTCCAATTCATATAATAACATATAAAATAAATGGTGCAGTATTTATAATTTATAATTATAAATAATTATATAATAAATGGTGCAAGCAAGCATTACACTGTTTCAAGTGTAAAAAAATATAAACTTTTTTCAATTAATTTCTAGAAACATTGAAAAATACATGGAATCTTTATATATGCAAAACAAAATGCATTCTCTTTATTATATAAATCAAGAAAGTGACATTTTATAGAGTGAAGAGATAGAAAAATTAAAAACTATTAAGCTTTGCTTGTTCCTGCTTGCATCACATATTCATGTAGACTTAGTGCATTTCATTGAGAGAAGATTCATATTAAACACCGTTTCGAAATTCCAGTCTCCGCTTACCTACTTTTTTTCTACCTCTGACACTAAAAGAAGTTTGTAGTGATTCTCTCGTCTACAGTCACTTCTACTTAAAACAAAAAAGCAGTTATAATAGTATGTCATAATAATAAAGAGTAAACAACTCTAACCCTTCTGAAAGCAGGACACCAAACCTGAACCCTTCAATTTTACCATAATTCCTCCAACACTTTTTGTTGAAGTGCGTGGGGCTTTGTACTGTGGGATATTTTGCTTTGAGTGTTTTTTAACATATTTGATTGTATTTATTTTTTATTTTAATGATATTTTCAGTGGAGTTGAGGAAATAACAGTTTAGGGGAAAAAAATAAAAATTATAAAATTATTTTTGAATTTTCTCAAATAGTTTATACAATTAAAAGACACTAGGGCATTGCAGAATAAGTCTACATTTCAGAATTCAGTACTTTCAGTTCAATATTTTCCTACAGAAAATTATTTTAAGGTTTTCAATCGCAAAACTAAGGTTTACTTTCACTCCAACATAAGTTTTATTGAAGATGATAAATTCTACTGGGATATGAAATGAATTAATTTAATTAGAAATCAAAGAGGATTATCCTCTGTCTCTCTCCCCCTCTCTCTTTCTCCCTCCACTCCTGTTCACTTTCTGTAAAGAAATTAAAAATTCTCTGCACAAGACAAACACATTAACCTATATGAAATTAATAAGGAAAAATATATTTTTTTTCCTAACAACAAGTAAAAATATTATTCAGTCATTGAAAAGCAGAGAAAAATTATTTCTGTGAAATAGTTTTTCTTTAAATTTTACCACCTGATAAGAAGCACAGAAAATTTATACAGTGACCACGATGAATCAAAATACATTTTTTTCTTTTTTTTTTCATTTTTTTCCCATAGTTCAATTTCATTTGTTTAATTTTTTCTCTCATGGTTTGATTACTTACTTTTAATAGTTAGATCTCTAACTACTAAATAATTTGGGAAACCAAATCTTAAAAAATATTTCTTTGTCAATTATTCCTTTGAATTGGTAAACAAATGCATCTATTCTGATAATCATATACATATACAAAATAAAACAGTTTATCAGACTATTTAAGAAATATGGATTTAATAAGAAAAAAATGTGTAGAACTGAAGCTATTCATAAATTTTGCACAAAATCAGTAAAAAGCCTTGGTAGATATAAAAAAGAAAGATAATATAATACTCTCAAAATAATTTCTTTTGACATTTTCAAATTAAATACAGGAAATACAGAATTCCAGAAATATAAAAGAAATTCCTGTAACATTTTGAAAAAATTATTTTCAGAAGTATATTTTTCAAAACTTTATTTTTGATTGATTATTTTTCAAAGAGAGCAATAAAACTTTAAATAAATCGCTCACTAAAACCATATAATGTCACTCAAGTGTGTGTGCCTATATGTACTCATTCACATCATCTACATTTTTTTTTTTAAATGTTCAAAACAAATTTTATATAATTAATTTTTTTCTCCAGTATTTCATTGTGATCATAAAATTGAGATGTTCATTCTTGGAATAGATGGAAACTGAAATGGAATTTTATCATTGCTATGCTCAGCCGTGATTCTAATACATTATTTTTATGTTTCTTATTGACTACACTCCTTTGAACACATTAATAGTCTTGGGAAATGAAAAAAAATACTGGTGTATTATCATATAATTCATAGCAATTAATTGAATTAAACAATTGTACGAATAGATTGCTAAAATAATTCATGGAAAGTGCAATGAGAAATACTAAAACTTGTCTGTGGTTATTGACATAAAAAAATAGTAGTTTTAAAATAACACTATAAAATCTAAATTTTTTCTTCATTAATGTTACAATCATATCTGTTACCCTACCTATTTACCCAGTCACTGCTTCATATATAACTGATTTAAATATTATATTCGTGTGCATATGTGCCTTGTCTTTACACACATATGTGTATTCATGTAAATGCCAGAATTTATTCGATGTATTGCACATCGATTTTGTTCAGGATAAATAATTATATGATTTGAGTTAAAATTAAATTCAAACATATTTTTTCCAAATGTTTAAAATACCCACTATGGACATAAGAGGAATGATTACATAAGCATCCAATATAGAGTCATATTGTGTAAGTAATTTTACAAGACTGTTAACATTCAACAATCTATCTCATATATTAGGAGGATCAATCCCATAATAATATTGCTATACAGATGTTTAAGTCATGAAAAATAAAGTTACATAATGAAAATACAGGAAGACCTTTAACACCAAAGTGGTTTGGTTTCAGCTAACATTTGTCTCCAAATACAGGAAATAGCATGACTCCATTCCAGGATAGGTGACATGTTTGTCTTACCTTGTGCCCTCCTGTTCCCCAATAGTCTTTGACTTATCATACTGTGACCTTTATAATAGCTTTATAGAGGATCAATCAGGCCGAGACAGAACTGTAATACAAAGAAGTATTCATTATTTTATATTGGCTTAAACTAATAGACATGACAACTAAAACACGGGTGATTGATTTCCTGACCTTTAAAGTGTTTTATATGTAAAGTGCATAAGTTCCAGCCATACAAGATATTTAATGTTAAAAGTGAATTTTAATGTTAGCTATATTTGTTATATGCTGCCAGTAGAACTCACATTTCATGACAGCAAGATCCACTGTTTCATCTCTTTGCAATGACTCTTTTCATGAACTTCTCTGATACCTTTCCAGTTCTTTAGAGTATATATTGAATATCCAAAGAATAAAATCTCTTTTAAGAGCTATTCGGCTATGTACTGAATTGGAATGAAGCCAAAATCAAGTTCAGGAATTTTTCAGAGACTAACTTTCCAAACAGCTACATAAAGTACCAATGTACCTTTGGGATTGAATATAAAATGAGAACACAAAAAACTGTGTGGGAGTGGGAAAAATAGATGGAAAATGTATGTTTTCCTGTTTCGACAAAAATAAGAACCCATTTCAGAAAGAAACTAATGATCTAACTAACAAAGAATTCCTTGCATTTTATGCATTTGTTCACAGAAAGTAAATTTTAAGCAGACACTCAAAACATACTAATAGAAGACTTAGCTGATTTTTCTAGAGCCCACCATGGCTCGAAGTATGTAAAATCCTGGAGATGAATTTCAAGATGAGCAACAAGGGATCTGATATTCAATTACAGTAGAAAGGTACTGACCTTCTGAAAATCAAATGTTTTTATAGCGTCTCCTTTCAGACATTCTCAAGTTCAGGCTCCTGTTCCATAAGTATCTTCTGTTTGAAGATATCAGTCCTAACAATGGCATCAGCCTACATTTACGGTGAATGGAAACAACTGTTAAACCTACTACTTCAAGTCTGTATTTCAGTGTTCTTTGCGTGTACTTCTTTTACTCCTTTCTACATTCTACAAATCTTAACTTTCATGATCTACAGTTCTTTGAAAAATCTGTACTTAGAACAACATCTAATTATATTAATTTTGCCTAGAGACTAGAATATGCTTCTCATTATCAAGAAAACAACAAATAATTATCTCCGTTTTGCTCCCTACAATCTTCATATAGCAAATTAATTTTTGAATTTTTGTTCTACTACTAGTGTGATTCTGAATGGAATCGCATCGATACATATATTGTTTTTAATGCATACATTTCAAATTTTGTCTTTCCCCACCTCCCCCTCAAATACGTAGTGTCATCAACAATTTATCCTTTTCATATTTTCAGCAAACCAAAAAAGTCTTTCTTTTGCTGAAAATACAGCAGGCTTTAAGAACAGCTTTGGTGGGTCATTTGAACACATATCTTATAAAATAACATTAGAAAAACACTACATGTTACAATGGACTCTTCTAGCCATGGTTCTTCTTGCTCCTGAACTATAAATTTCATAGCCACTAAGGTAACTGTATTCATACCGTGTATGAGATTGTGTTTATCTTTAAAAATAAAAACTGTTGTCATTTATGCAAAAGGAAAAATAAAGCAATCACCCTTAATATTAGGGAGACTAGAATTAGGTGAAATTCCTCAACTTGATCATGATTATTTTGTGCCAGTATTCTAATTTTTAATAAAGATATATTACCATGTCAAGCAATAAGGGGCAACCATACTGCATAATTATACAAAATAAACACATAGTTAGCAGTTCTGATATTTAGTTGGTGACTAGTACTCCAATAATGAATACTATAAAATATGGCAATTATGTTGATTAAATGCTCATTCCTAGGACTAATTAACATGTTCTCCTCCTACATAGTGGTAAAAGACTATACAAATAGCACATGAAGCCTAAAAGTTCCTGCATTATCCTGCTGGATGACTAGATGTAAAAAAAAAAAAAAAAATAAAACCCTGTAGGAAAGGTGTTGAAACAACCATGGTTTTCCACCTTCTGCATGTTCTGCAACTTTATTCTCCCTTTCCTTTCTGTTTTTTCCCAAGTTTTTCTTGTTTCAAGTGTATTCTAGTAAAGACAAATAAAATCAATTACATCTTTCACAGAATCACAGAATAGGAAAGGTTGGAAGTGACCACAGTGGATCATCTGCTCCAACTTCCCTGTTCAAACAGGGTCATCCTAGAGCATGTTGCACAGGATTGTGTCCAGACTGTTCTTGAATATCTCCAGTGAGGGGGACTCCACAACCAGGCACAGTACTCCAGATGTGGCCTCTTTTCTTGAAGTCTGTCACGATTTGATCAGAAGAATTATTATTGTAATTATTATTCCTTTAGAAGTGTAAAACACATAGGGATTTCTTATTTTAGTAAGCATTTTTTATTCCCTATTTGAAAATTAGATCTCCTGGAACTTCTAGTTACATCTAGTAAGTTGTCCTGTCTGAGCTGTCTTGTCCTCTTTCAAGATATTTGGTCTCTCACAAGACGTCATCAGTCTCCTAATAGCAGTCAAATGCTATGTTTTCAAACAAGAATTTCTGGTTGATATAGCTGTACATTACCAGATCTTCTAACAGGATGTTGAGTTAACATAATAAATAATAACATGATAAATTCCTTATCATCACTAACTGAGTATAGATAACATTATAACTAATATAATGTTATATAATGGTACTTATGGAAATGACATAGTGGAGGTAGATTTTATTCCAGATTAAGATGAAATCAGAATGCCCAAATGTAAGCATCCGAGCAACGCAAGTCTTACAGTTATCCACATTTTCTTTAGCATATCAGTCTCTGTAAATTTAAATTCTTTAGTCAATTCACATTTGAGTGTAGGTTACAAGATAGGATTCTTAGATTTCATATTCTTTAAAGAAATATGATAAAAAGCACTTTAAAAACTACTATCATTAGATCACATAATATATGATTGGACAGGGTAAATCTTTAGTACCTTTAAGTACATAATATCCAAAAGTGCATAAGAGGACTACTGTATGAGGAAAAGCTTAAAAAAACCCTCCAAACCACAAAAGCAGAGAACAAAAGAGAATTATAGGGGATCCTATCTGCTGTTAAAGCCTAAGGTTTTAGAAAGATATGAATTCTTGTTCATATTCAAACATTCAAGATTACTATAATGTAATTGATACTTCTCCACATGTGATGTAGTTTCATCAAAGAACAAATAAAATAGTCATGGAACATCGATTAAGATTTTCAATGTTTCCTCCCTTGCCATTAATACTCAAAACGCAAGTTGAGCCTGACACTGCAGATCATTATCAACTATAAGATTCAAACTGTACTACTAGGAAATCTTTGATTTTACATTGGGAATTAGTAACATGTACTTCCTTATTGTCCATAATAAGATTTTGGGCATAAAAACTCCAAGGAATTATTTTTTATTGTTTGTATTATGTGAAATACTTACAAAAGTCTAGTTTCGAGAAATTATATATAGTCATTTTTTAGTCTTGTTCGACACAATATTTTCTGGAAAGTAAGAACTGACTCACAAATTTGTTTTTCCACCTCACCTGAAGAAATCTAGATCATGCTGTCATGGGCTTTAAAAGAAAGATTAATATTTGTAACATATACAGATATGTAGTGTGTAATACCGGACATGAAATATGTGGTGTATCTTAAACTGCTTTTCAACCATTTATACTTACATATGAACATATGTTTATAGCTATATATATAATATATATATCCACATATGTATGTGTGTACATACAAATATACATAGATGTATACGTATACACATATCAAAGATATTTTCTCAAGATTTTTTGCAGCGCAGCTTTTTCAAATTCAGCTGCCTTGTTTGATTCTCAGACTTCCTCTTCTTTGTAGTATTAGGTTTTTTAGTTGCAATTGTACAGATCCTAGCCTTGGATTTCTCTCTTTAAGAAGTTTGTTATTATTTTTAGTTGAATACCTTTTAGGTAATGGAATCATATTAAGTAATGGAAAAATGCACTCATTATTGACTACAAATATTACTATCAGGTACTTTTGGAGAACAATAATGTTGTGGAAAACTTGGATAATAACCTCAGCCAGTGAATTTTTTAAATAATTTTCTTAAAGATGTCATATGAGAATTATCTATTTACTATATCTAAAACGTAATTTTTCTGTAACAAGACTAAGCACACCCTCCTGAGTTTCAGAGCGAATAATTAACATAGATTTTTGAGAAAAATCCTATTACTTATATTTCAAATACAACTTATTTTGTAACTTTAAAAGTCAGCATGCACCAATTGTGTCATTTATGACAATCAAACCATTGGAAATATATACTGAATTTCTTGAAAATCTTTCATCTCCCTTTTCCTAAAACATTAACTACAATAAATAAATAAGCAAAGTAACTATATATAAGCAATCACAGATAAAGCTAAAGAGAAGGTTTGTGTCTGTGTTAACAATATTTCCGTTGAAAAATTTAAGTATGATAAATTAGTCATTCCAGAAAGAAATAAGAACAGAATAATGCAGTAGTCAAACAGAATAATCCACCCAATATCATGTAAAAGTGTGACATTAATCTGATTAAAACGGGGGAAAAAAAAGAATTTTAGTGGTTTGTATGCCTGAACTCTTCTGGTCGGCTTCACTCACAGCCCACAAAGAGAAATAAACACTTTCAGGCATGATTCGTTTTATTCCAAATGAAATGTCCAAGATCAGTCAGATTAGCTGTGTCCTAGAAGAGTCTTTTTTTTCTGCACTAATCAGAAAGGGTACACATATAGACTGTCTAGGTTGTCAATGTCTACAATGCAGATGGTCAAATATCTCATCAAATTTCTGGATCTAAATGAAAAATCCCAATGAAGCTAGCAAAGCTGTTAGCCTCTCCCCTTAGAAAATCTCAGCCTAAAAAGTAAAAGAAATCATACAAACACATTCACATACACACTCAGACCTTGTAAAAAAGTAAACATGACAATAAGAGATTTAAGCAAAGGAATATTAATTTAACACTGATTAAGTCTCTCAGACTGAATAAAATGGCATTTTAAATTTACAAAATTGTGACCAGGACACTATCTTAGGAATATGTCATATGCTTAGTCACATAATGTAATTGACATTTACAATAAACAAAGTGATACTGGTTTCAGCAGATGCGGCTGTCAACTACATTTAAGATCACTCAGTGTGTTACATTTTCTACAAAATCGAGTTCTTTCATTAACTGGTTGAGAGTATCTGTGTTTTTCTTTTCTCCTCTGCTGTTAGCAAGGTATTCTTTTTCTCAGAGTCTGTGTCTATCTAGAAATTATCACCATGATATATGAATGTACTAGAATAATAAGGAACCATGGATTTAAAGCACATTGTGAATGGCAAAACCTTCAAATCTCCATTTTTAAAACTGAGTTTACCCTCAACATGACTGAAATTTCCAATCTTTGAAACAGGATGTATGCAAATCAGTCCTTTAAAAGGTTCAGGGTAAAAGGAATATAACACAAGCTATAGAAAATATTACTTTAATTCAAAGTCTGACTTAACTTCAGATATTTGAGAATTTCATTATATTAGAAAACTCCGGGAGGGGGGAATAAAAGCCTGGGTACTGCTTTGTTCACCTTTAAACCTTACAAAACTTTTTTTTTTTAGCCTAATTGTCACAGTGAATGCCATGTGGGCTGCTTTCAATCTTGTAAACATAATTTTATAGCAGGACTATTAATGACTCCTTAGAAATTCTTGTGACTTCCAGCTGCTGCTGATGAAATCTGCAGGCTTATTTAATTTACACTTGCCAAGTTTGCCAGCCCCATGTCTTAGAACTCTGTAAATATCTGTAAATCATGCTGCAAAGGAAACAGTCTGTTTTACCTAAAAGTTACCATCTACAGTCAGGCACCCAGTCTCTGTTGTCAACAGGAAGAGAATTTAACTGTGCAAACTGATAACAATCAAAATCTTTTTTACGGGCATGGAGGAATCACCTTATATTCACAATCGATAACTTGTTAATATAATTGAAGTTTTAACAGTTTAATCCAAGAATCATTATTAGTTCCGATCCAATTGTTACAGAAAAGGAAAGAATCATTCTATAGAGAAAAAGTCTCAATCAATGCCTGTGGTTTACAGCTGTGGAGTCTCCAGTGTAAGCTTATACTCTGTCCCTACTCATCACACAATGGTGCGTCTCTACCCCACATTCTGTGTCTCCACTTCTCAAGGCCTGTGCTCTGGAACCAGGCAGCTCTTTCTCTGTGCTATTGTTAGGTTATCATCATAAAATCCTGCTGACATTGTTTGTAAGTTATTCAAAAGCAAACCAAACTGCCTGGTTAAAAATTTGCTGTCACAGTTAAACCAAGTGAAACAAAGGCACAGGCAGGTCAATAAAGGATCAGAGAGCAGGTCCGACAAGCCTGAGTCCTGAAGCTTTGTACAGAACATGTGCCCTGTTACTAGCAGTGTCAATACCATATTTTGCGCCACAGGGTATCAAAGCTTCATGCTATTCAGGTACAGATGAACATCCTGCTTTCCACCACCTCTCAATTTTAGATGCCCTAGGATGTCTGAAAATGGAGATTTGGAGGCCAGTTGATGATAGATATGACACAATCTTTGTAAGATCCATGTTCTGGAGAAGCAGCTGGAGACCAGGGAGAGCTTCTCTAAGGCAGATAGGATGGCATAAAGTGCTTATCTTAAACTTATTGTATACACAATCAATGAAGAGAAATTTAAGGTAAGTGATTTGTGACAGTATGCTCTCTTATGATTACAATGGGCTAATACAGAGCTACATTAGACTTGGAAAGCTAAATTTCAGACAGCACAATTAGAAAGGAATAAATAGTCATTCATGCTGCAGTAGCAGCAAACATTTCTGAGTTTTCCTTGGTTGTGCATTTGCTCAATCACTGTTCCAACACTTCAGGGTAAGAGACCTCTCTGCTTCTGAATTCATGCGGCCATGCTAAACTGGCAAAACTTGCTAACACCCCCCAGTACCGTAGAGCATGTAAGTCTACTAGTCTGTGATCTGTTCCAGAAATGAATGTTGTTCCATTTATGGTTGTTGACTACTGTCTGTAGTCAACTCGTACAATTTTAAATCTAAATCCCTCACTTTTTTACATATTTCTTCTAAATACAACTCAAATATGTGAAATGCAGAATTTAACTGTTACACCTCTTAATTTTCCTTTTTCCTTTGTGAAACAACTGTTTCTGTCCTTATTCACTACTGTTCCTCACTTCTAAGAGCTTCTCTCAGAAAAGAAAACAAGTTCTTAAACAGGCGGGATAGTTAAACCAAAGCACACTATATGGGTTGCAGACAATAACATTCTAAGAATGTCTATTCTTCAGCTAGTACAGTTAGCTGAACTGAATTAATCACAAGTTATTCTTTTTGAGTTCAGCAAAGGTAGTGGTCTAGAGAGATGCATCAAAGGTCAGCGTGCTTTTTGTCCCTTTGTTGGGTTATGACTCTGAGTTGCTTGAGAACTTTCTTTTAGCCATATTGAGGATGAATTCTGGTTGCTCTAAAGGAGATTCTGGGTCCATTTTTAAATTCTTTTTATGGAGTCATGAATTGTCAGGGACACATGCAAGCTTAAAAAAACAGACATCTGATGACTATAAGACATATTATGAGCACCTTTAAGATTCTCACTGCCACAATTAGCTGTTTTTGATATAATGACACATTTGGCTAGCTGTTGTCCTGCACTCTTTTTGTAACTTCATAACCTGAAGGGAGTCTGAGAAACTTAACTTGTGGAAATTTTACCTGAAAGAGTTTTTCTTCTCTGAGGAACTGGTATTATATCCTGACATTAGTAACACCTCCAGAAAATGAATGCCCTTATTTATTAAACTTCTCATGCTTATCTTTGCTTGTTTTTACCTGATACCTAAAAGAATCACTCCTATCTATGCTGACTCACTCTTTCCTGTCTAGCTTTGGATATAGTACAACTAATTCTTGTCTAATTTGGGGTTTATGTAAGGAAACTCATTTATGCATACAGTAAAATCTAAACTGTAGGTAGACTCATTATAGGATTTTCTGACATTTGTACCTATATTTAAAAGGAATCTCCCAGGTTGTCTTGGAAGTTTCCTGAGAATGCAACTTCAGATACTCATATGACGTATCATGTGGTTAAAGGCAGAGGAAAAATTATTTACATACTATCCAGCAGTAGATATTTCTTGGGAAGTTAGAGAAACTGCTTTAATCTAAAGGAGCTTGAAAACACCTTTTTTTATATTCTTTTTATATTCTAAGAAAGTACCACAACCATCTTACCCAATAGTCTGTGGTGGTAACACACTCTATTCTTCAGCCTGAAAGCAAATCATTGTGAAGCTGAAAAATGCAAAAGTTCAGACACTGAGCAAGCATTGTTATGTCAACTGATTGGAAAGGCAGAATGGTTTTTGTATCTACTCTTTCAAGGTTCCGGTCGGGGGTTGGATTTGTTTGTTTGCTTGTTTAATTTAGGAATATTCTAATATTTAATACATATGAACATAAAATAATTAAATGACACTTAGAGAAAGTAGATGTGGTATTCTCTTGAGGCTGACATGAGCATGATATTGGCTTGCCAGAAGGTGAACGTTATGGTGAAAGGGGTGGTTAAAATGGAAAGGAAACTGAGAGAAAGAATCAAAATTCAGCATGATAATAAGGTCTTCAAATGCAGAGGGACTTTGTCATGACGACTGGGTGACTTTTCCAGATTGATATCTGAATTCTGAAGACTTTATACTTCTAAAAGACTTGCCTCACAGAAAGAAGCAATCAGTAAACCTTTGCTTACATATGCTTACTAATTGTATCACATATTGAGGAAGCCAAGGTTTACAAAAGAAAAGAGCTAGTCTATGTTAAATTACTCAGTCACAGGAAAACAATGTTACTGGGGCATGAAGTTTTTGGTTTGGTTGGTTTTGGTTGTTGTTTCTTTTTTTTTATTTGTTTGTTTGTTTGTTGGTTGGTTGGTTGGTTTGGTTTTTTGTTTTGTTTTGGTTTTGGGGGTTTTGTTTCTTGGGTTTTTTTGTGGTTTTTTGACCTGTTACATAACAATAAGACTTAGAGAAAAGGGTAACTGAGAACAGAAGTATTGGAGAAGGTAGTCTGTTCAGGAGACTGATGAAAGCCAACTTAATTTCCTTTCTGAAATTTCCTTTCCTTTCATCTGCCACATCTTCCTCTTTCACTGTGAATTTACATTTCATATAACACAACACTACTTTTTGTCATATTTCAGAATAGGATAAAGATATTTCAAATTTAAAAGTCAAAAAATTGTACATAAAAATTTAAAAAAAATATACTTTGGATTAATTTTTTAAAGTATATCCTGATTACTGGAGTGCCTCCTTTTTATGATATATTTTTTTGCTAAATTGTCCACTGTAAAAGGGGATACCAGGTTTTCTTGAAAATAACAATCCAGTTATCTGGGTCTAATTTGAAATAATAGACTTGTTTGTCAGTTTTAATTTTGAGATATAGGGCATACAGTACTACAGAGACTTAATTCTCTCTTAATAATCACAGTTTACAACACCTGAAGCCCTAATCACAGGAAAGACATGGACCTGTTGGAGCAGATCCAGAGGAGGGCCAGAAAAATTATTGCAGAGAAGGAACACCTCCCATATCAAGGCAGAATGAGAGAGTTGTGATTGTTTACCCTAAAGAAGAGAAGGGTTCATGGAGACCTCATTGTGTTCTGTCACTACTTAAAGGGTGTTTATAAGAAAAATAGGGATAAAGGTTTCAGCAGGGCATGTTGTGATTGGACAAGGGGTAATGATTTTAAATGAAAAGAGATTCAGACTAGATATAAAGAAAAAATACTATGAGGATGGTAAAACACTGGTGCAAGTTGCTTAAGAGGTGGTCAATGCCCCATCCCTGGAAATATTTAAGGTCAGGTCAGATGTGGCTCTGAACAACCTGATCTAGTTGAAGATGGCGCTGCTCATTGAAGGGACTAGGTGACCTTTTAGGGTCCCTTCCACACCCAAAACATTCTATAAGTCTATGATCTTATGATTCACCAGACGACAGAAGTTTGACTGCTGTCAAACATTTGAACTGCATTAATTACTTTTTTTTTTTTTTTTAAGTAATGATCAGCTAAGGCCATTATATAAAAAAAGTTCATATCACTATCTAGTAGAAGAATATGCAATTTCAATGAGTTTAAGAGTCTTCTCCATAGCTAGATTTGAAAATTTATAACATATAACTGACTCAGGATTTTCTACATCCAGATAGTGTTAAAAAGCCTGAAAACATTTTAGAAAATAGGACATGAATTCTGGGCTTAAAACCATAAAATATTAACATTTTAGCTTCTATGATGTATTCCCTCAAATGGAAATGCTAATACTGCTGTAAGCAAGACAGCTGAAGGATGTGAAACAAGGTCTGCACAGAAAGATAATATCCTTTATTAGACAAAATATTATGAGTGGAAAAACGGGCTTTTTCATATACTATTTCTTATTCATTTTTAGTGTTTGCCTTTTCAGTATGTTAATCTTGTCTCAGTACAGAGAACGCTTGTTTCTTTGTTTTGTTTGGAGGATTTTTTTGTCTGCTTTTCTTGATTGTTTGTTTGGTTTCCTAAAGATACTATCTCTTCTCACATGCCATGTTTCATGAAATATCTGAGACGTGGTGGTAGAGCTGTCTCGTGTTGTAGCTTGAAAGATTGTAATATGTTGATGGCATAATATACAATACTGTTTCAAGATGAAGGATCCAAAATACTGGTTTTAGGTTGCAGAAGTCAGTCAGATTTCATGTCTAGCAATTTATCTGCAGTGTACAGCAAGCCTGTATAGGGTTTCTATCTCAGCTCCCTTCTTTGAAGCACAATTATTGGCAAAGTCCTATGCATTAACTACGATTTTCATATACTTCCTGACTATTAAGGAGAGATTGAAAATAATTTAAACAGATTGTCTAGCTACTACTTTCATTGTGCAGCTAAATGAATTATGAATCAGTGCTAATGAAACAAACATCACATTTGCCAAGCTCAAGAACCATCCTTTAATTTTGAGTTTAGCTGTACCAGTTTTGTCTTTATCATAAACTCAGGTATCCAGATTTTAACATTATAATTGCTCTTTTGTAAGGTGCCCTTGGAAAGTAAAAAGAACAAGAGACCAGCTAAAAAGATCGTAGACTTTAATACTATGAAATTTACCTATCCCCAGCAATAGCCTTAATCCCTCATGCATCTGAAGGTTTACTTTCCCTGGTTTTTCTGCCTACTCAGTTACCACACATGTACAATTTTATTTTATGCCCAATTTTCCCTTGGTGATTTGGCCTTATTAGCTTTTTTAAGATAATGGAAGTGGTTTTATTCACTTCAACAGACTTTCCACAGATTAGATTGAGCACAGGCTCATAAAGGACAAGACAGTCACCAGGAATAGTCATCACAGACTCAACAAGGGGAAGTCATACTTGACCAACTCGCTAGACCTCTATGGTGAAGTAACTGGCCTGGTAGATGGGTGAAGAGCAGTGAATATTGTCTACTTGGACTTGAGGAAGGCCTTTGACACTGTCTCCGATAAGATCCTCATAGACAAGCGTGATCGTGCATGATTAAAGAACAACATGAAGTCTAGTCAGAGTCTCGTAACTAGCAGTGGGTGCAGTACTGGGTCCAGCCCTGTTTATTGTTTTCATTAATGATCCAGATGATTGTGCAGAGTGTACCCCTTAGAAAGTTTCTTGATGACACAAGACTATAAGGAGTGGCTAATATGCTAAGGGGTCATGATACTGTCCCAAAGGGACCTCAACAGGCTGGAGAAATTAACAGGAAGCTTATGGAGTTCAACAAGGGGAATTGCAAAGTCCTGCACCTGCCAAGGAACAACCTCATGCAATAATATATGCTGGCAGCTGCCTAGTTGAAAAACAGGCAGCAAACACCCTAGAGAAAGGTTGGTGAACACTAACTTAAACAGGAACCAGCAACGTACCCTTGCCTCAAAGAATGAAAATGGTATCCTGGGCTGCATCAGGCAAATCATTGCCAGCAGGCTGAGGGAGGTGGTTCTTCTCCTTTATTCAGTGCTGTGTCCAGTTTTGGGATCCTCAGTACAAGAGACAATGAACATGGTGGAGAGAGTCCAACAAGGGGCATATGGATGGAGGAGAAAAGGGCAGCTCACATGTGAGAAAAGGGTGAGAGAGCTGGGATAGTTTAGTCTTAAGAGGAGAAGGCTCAGATGAGTTGTCATTAATGTCTATGAATACCCAGAGGGAGGTTCTAAAGAAGAAGTAGCCAAGGTTTTTTTTGGTGTTACCCAGTGACAGAAACAGAGGCAACAGGCACAAAATGTAACACAGAAGGTCCCATATGAATATTAGAAATGTGTTTCCTTTGAAGGTGACTGATCATTGGCACAGGGTGCCCAGAAAGGCTGTGGATTCTCCCACCTTGGAGGTATTCGGATGCTCTTTAGGCATGGTCCTGGACATCCAGTTCTAGGTGGCCTTGCTTGAGCAGAGGGGTTGGATCAGATGACCTCCAGAGGTCCCTTCCAACTCTAACCATTCAGGAAATTTGTGGCTGGGATAAATACAAAATATTGCCATCCACTTTTCATTAGCATGAAAGAGATTACGTAAATTTACTGTAAAATATTGTTATGAGTAGTACAAAATGGATTTAAGGTTTTAATGTAGACATAAAGGAATGCATTTGGCTTTTTATTATTAAAATTTTACCCTTGAAATATATCTATTCATCACCTTGTGTCAAAATTCTGTCATCTGTGTTCATTGAAATGGACAGTAATTAAATACGTGGTATTGTCTGTCTTTTCTTTGTGTGTGGAACAACTTTTCTAACGTAAAATTCAGGAAAAGAAAATATCCAAATCACTCACATAGTCAGAAGATGATCGTAATGATATTGCTGGATTTTAACTAATCTTTATTATTTCAGAGTTTTGCATAAGAAGAAAATAACTATGTCCTACTATCAATCTTCATTAGAAGCCTTTCATATGAAATAGATATGATTTCCACTTTTATACAATATGTAAATGAAATTACTGTGACCCACAACTATCAGCTGGACATTACTTGTTTATACCTTGATAACCTGTTGGGAAAAAAACCCAGACTTTGCTAAGCAATTAAAATTCAAAATAGGTCACAGTAGTACAATACACGAACATAGTACATGATTTAACATAATGGACTAGGCCTTCAAAAATTCCAGTACCTCATTTTTAGACACAGATTATAATGAGAAAAGAAACTGACACAATATAAATCAGTATGACATGATTCCTTGAACATAAGGGGAATAGGAGAGGTGAAAAATTAAAATCTCAGGACATTCTCATTAGTCTATAGACTGAAAAACTGTGACTGTACTGGATCACTATAATCCAATCAAAGAGGAAAAAACTCTTTCAGTTTGTCAAGCACTTTGAATAACAAAGTAAAATACTAATTTGTAGAGAAATGCAGAGAGATCTTTTATGCTGTATAAGAAAGACACAAACATTCCATCTTATCAGTTTTCATTTCCATTGACCTAATCTGGAATTGGATCTATGTCCTTGAGCAATGCATTTGGGTGTTCTGAGTAATACATAGAGTAAGGTAACTTAACAATATTCCTATACTAGTTGTAAATACTCTTTTTTTCTTGAATTTCCTCTACTAAGTAGACACAAAAAGATTGAGGAATAATATTGATAAAAACTTGTCACTGACAAAAAATAACAGACATTTAACACACTTCATTCTTAACGATGGGTGAGTTTTCTTCTCTTGTGGTTCTACAAAATAATTTATTCTCACGTCTTTTACTAGAACACATTAAGTTTTCTAACTAATATTATGCTTATAAAAAAGTTTACTTATAATTTGGTTATTTATAGTAATAGGGATATTTTTTAAATTTTCATTTTTAGTGGTGGTTTTAATTTGTTTCAGGCTGTTCTATTAATTAGAAAAGAATGGGCTGTATAAGTACTCCTAAAACTAAATTGCATTTTAAAAAATTAACAATGAAAATTTAAAAAAAAATCCCTAAACTTAATATTCAACTAAACACTAATAGAATACGATTAACAACAGCAGCAAAAATTGCTTCTGATTACCCATCTTTTTATACTGTTGCTATTGACTACACAAAGTTTCATGAGCATACTTCCAAATTGTGACAGAGAGATAAAAAATATAAAAATTAAATTGTAAGCTGTTATTAATCTTTGCATGTGATAGCTTGAAATAGGAGCTGTAATATTCTGAAATATGAACTAACCTGTAAAGGTACATTTTCAGTGACAGTAAAGAACAGAAATAAATGAAGTACATGTTCTGTTCTGCTAACTGTTCCAGGGTCGTAATGCAAGGGAGGGAGGGAGGGAGGGAGGAAGGAAGGAAGGAAGGAAGGAAGGAAGGTTGCCTGTGTTATGTAGAATATTTTTTAACGTATATGCATAGATATTCATGAGCATAACATACATACAATAAAGAAACAGTTACTATCTACATAGTAGTTTGAATTCTGAATGTTATCTGTATCTAGTACATTGACTTATTCCAAAAGCCAGGGCAAAAAGGTTGACAGCGTGATATGAGAAGTCAGCATAAATTAAACAATATATGCACAGAAAACCTTGAAAATTTTGTAAAACAAAGAAGCTCAATACCAGGCTTTATAGCCTGAAGGTATTGTAACTTCATGTGTCTATAACCGACAGAGTAAAAGCTTCACAGGTAGATTAGGACTGTGTCTCTGAGTTAATAGGCTGAAAAACGTAATCTCTGCATATGCATTTCATGAGCAGAAAAGGTTTGTGG